>VYXH01011790.1:520-27098 GCA_013397275.1 Burhinus bistriatus | reverse complement strand
TTCTGTGATTCTGTGATCTACCTGACTGACAGCTCAAAATATAAGGAATTACACCATGTCCATAGTTTGGACGAAAAGCCAGTCCAGTGCATTTTCAGAGAAGTTTCCATAAGCCCTCGCACAATCATACTTATGTGATAAAAATCAGAAGCTTCATCCTCAATGCTACACTTAGGTGTGCAGGTGGATTTACAAATCTTATGAACCAGTTCACAGACAAATTCATTCTTTCCATTCACTCGTTCAACCTCTGAATATTTGCCTAGCATTTTCTAAGTCTTTTGCAAGTCATGAATATTTTTGCAAAAATGGACAGATTCTGTTAGTTGATAATAATAACAACAAAGCTGGTTTAACAGTCTTACAAAATTTCACCAGAAAACCTTTAATAAAATTTGTTTCGTCTGGATGAAAGGGCAGGGAAGACCTAGAAAAACCTGGTAAGTACTTTCCAAACAGTTCTTCCATCTGTAGGCGGTAGTTTCTTTGTGTTTAGTAACCCTAGATGGACTTTTCCCAAGTATTTGTTGAGCTATTTTGAAAACTCAAAATTTTTATAATTTATGATGTCTTGCAGCAAGGAGTGATACAAGTTAATTGTGTATTTTGTGAAGAGACACCTCCTTGTGCTTGTCTGGATCCTAACTATGTTTATTTCAGTCAATGTCCCCGAAGTTTTGTGTTGGAAGAGTCCATGAAAAATGGTCAACTCCTTCAAGTCACTCAAGATTTTATAGGCCCTTGTGTTCTGCTCCTTTCCAGACTGAAGTGTCTTAAATTGTTCAAATTTTTATCATCAGAAAGCTGTTCTATAGCTTCACAAATCTTGCCATTCTTCTCTGTGACTTCTCAATTCTTTGACTTTTTCTGAGCTGTTTCAAACCAAATGCAGTGTCCAAGATGCAGATATATCATCAATATACATACAGTGGCATAATAGCATTCCCTGTTTAGTCCTTTACCATTTTCTGAACAATGCAGATCTTCCTTCACTTTTCTGACTATTGCTGAGAACTGAGTTGATGTTTTCACTGGATGTACCTCACCTTCTACAAGTCCCTTCCTCTTCCTGTTGCTAAAAAAGAGGAGACACACTTCCTAATTTCACTGTCTCACTTCAGTCTCTTAATTAATGTGATGAATTAGGTATTTAAACCTTGTCTGAGAGAAACTGCAAAGAGAATTTTAGGCAGACTATAGCAGAATGTCATTATTTACTTTCAAATCCTGGCAAGGTGCTGAATATTTTGTGCTGTTCTCTGAACAATTTTGTCTCCTCTTCCAACTGCTAGTTCAGACACACAAAGCTTTCCCTCCTGCTCTTCGCATTTCCAGCTTCCTTCAGAGGGAGGGCAACATGCGTAAGCTGTGGGGTGCCAAGGCTCTGCACTGGTCACAGAATGGTGAAAGCAAAATGTCATCACCGGTGACACAGGATTTCACTAAAGTGCTGAGGTGTATCTTATCTCCTTTTTCACATCAGTGACAGTTGATGCTTGGTGTCAACGTTTCCAGAGAGTCCCCCACTGACACCTACATGTCCCTTAAGCTCCGTGAGGATTTCACTGACACTGGGCAATATGCCCTGGGATGCAATTTGGCAGACTTGGCGTCACTTTGCAATGGCAACATCTAATGGGGGCAAAGGCCAGTGTGAATTAAGCCATCACAGCGAAAGCGCCTGTCAAAGCTTCCTAGCCGGATTCCCAGAGGTGTTCTTGTCCACAATGTAGGAAGGTGGGCTGGTAGGGACCTAGCACCCACTAGGGCAGGTCTCTTATTTCCAACAGGCATCAAGCTTTGGAACGGCTCATGGGCTAGTTATATCCTAGAAAATGCATTAGAAATCACTTCATAAGTAAGCTTGCAAAACTTTATTTTTATCAGTTATACCGCAGAAGTCCTAACAAGGATGACAGCCCCTGCTGCAATAGAAGACTGCAGGCTTGTGGTTGGAGAGGGTTCCTGCATTGGGAAGCCTGTTTAAAGGCAGGATCATCAACTGCAATTCCCTCCCAGGAGAGTGGCTTGCTTCATGACTAATGCTCAGCACAGTTAAGTGGCACAGCTAGAGTTCTTGGCAAAGCAACATATGGTGTTTTCAAGCATTGTAGATGTTTCATTCCATGTTTCCCGCTCTGTTACCTTGTGACACCTCAGTGCACCTTTTTGCTCTGTTTATCATTGCTCCACTAGTCCTTTTTACCTTTTTTTTTCAAACGTTAATTATATACAGCACTGATACTAGAAATTCATAATACAAAGATAGATATACCTGTGTATACACCATTTTGCGGGTTTCTTGAAATTGACACTACAAGCTATGCAAAAGCTTTTCGATGCCAGACTCTGCCACTACTTTCCATCATATTGTGTGTGCTACTTGTGAGTTGGGGACTCTTCGTGCAAAGCACTGAGGCCTTGGCTTTATGCCAGCTAGAAACTCAATACACTTCTTGACTGCCTGGCATGTGTCCTTTGGAACAACAGCATTTTCATTTGCACAAGTAGCCTTTATATAATAAGCATAGTTCAGAGGCAGGCAGAAAGATACATAAACACACAGAGCAATAAAGCCCAGCCATGCCAGGGGGGCTTACCAGTTAGTACAGTGTGTTTATTCAGGGAACCACGTTTGCCCTCTCTGGAAAAGCCATTGTGATATTTTCTCCAGAGTCTGATGAGCCAGTCCCAGAACAATCCTTGTGAGTCATCAGTTTCCATTTGCACAAACCTGGTGTTAAACGAAATGAGAGAGAGGCAGATAATCTGTTTACGTTCACAGGATTGATGTTGGAGTGAAATGTAGTTCTTCAGAGGGCATCTACAGGGGGGCAAACTGCACTAACCTGGACTGCTGAGAATGGAGGTGGACTCATCAAAGAAGCCAAGTGGCTGTAACGTTAGGTCTCTTCCCAAATCTGTGTCCCATTTATTTCTTGAGTATACACTGAGAAACAAGGAAGGAGGTTTTTTGCTGGGGTCTTCTTGAATCTACTAAACTTTCCATCCTCTGAACATTTAAGAGAACAGCTTGTCATATAAACCAAACAGGAGTCTATGATAGCAGTACTAATGTTAATAGGCATGCTGCCCTGTGGAAGATGAGGATCTTTGATTTTTCAACGGTATGTGGCCAAATCATTCAAAAATAATTCATGCATAATAAGAAATATTGCATGAAAAATGCAAATACATGTAGAGCGGCACTCTGTACTGTAAGCTGGCTGCTCCACCCTGGTTCAGCAGTGTCACCCAGCTCACAGCAGCAGCGTGGCACCTCATGTGCAGAGAGCCCTGGCATCTCCTTAGCCTCACCATTTGTGCTCCCTGCAGAGACCATTTCACAGAGAGGGGCCAGAACAGAGGCAACCTTTTGCCTCAGAAATCTTCAAGCTGCTGAAATTGTCCCAGGATGGCCCCACTACCAGCCATAATGCACAGAGACTGCGAGTCTGATATACATTTCGGTGGGGTGCGACCTACCCCATCGTGAGCAGAAAGCAAAATTGGCCCAGCATAACTGGGCCTGGCCCTGGGTCTTGCAGCATGTATCCTGGAAATCAAACCCAGGAGCCTCATGACCTTGGGAAAGTCAGGACAGTGACTGTCTTAAGTCCTGACTGCTGTAGCATGTGAGGAGCTGAGGATCCCTCTGTAGGGATCTGGCTGGCCATCATCCCAACCCTGGAGAAGTCCAAGTGGTTTTCAGGCCCTCTTCTGATGACCTTTAAACCTCTCAGCATAAAATAAAGCAAGCAAACACTCACATTGGAGCTAAACAGAAAAAAAACCTACATGTTGTAAGGAGTCACTCTGGTCACATATTGACTTCTACAAGTGGATCCTTTTGCAAGAGAGAACAGCTGAAGAGTAAATCGTAGCCAACTAAATCAAATGCAATCAAATGCAGTAAGATAGTGCTGTTGCTGGTTCAAAGTCAAACTGACCTCTAACTTTTGACTGCTCAAAAAAACCCCATACAGGCCTGTTTCATTCACACTGCTGCCCTTCTTTCCAACAACAACTTTTGTTGAATTTTCAAATATAGAAAAGGCATAATCTAGATTGCTCAGTCACTGCAGTATGTGTTTCTGAAGTGTATGGTTTTTTCTTGATTTATGTCCATGCTTGCAATGATTTGTGGGTTTAAAAAAAATCCTACCTCATAATTTGAGTTTGATGTGCACTGTGTCAGGTCCCCACAGAAGAAATAAAAGCTAGATAATTTATTTTACTTTAAGCTGATATGAACAAATCCAGTAACTTGCTTGTGTTCCCTGATACTTGACCAAAGTTCATTTTCTGCTCAGGCAACATTTTATGTCAACTGCTTGCTTCACTCAATAGATAAGCTTGGCAAACGATGTGATATGATCAAAGCAAGGTAAATTGGGCAATGGTGCGCGTCGATCCACATTCTATCTGATAAACATGTGTTTGTACTTGTGCAAAGTTAATTTTCTGCAAAGCTGAGCTTTGTATCCTAATGGTACTTCATTCTCCCACATCACAGGCACAGGACTTTCTTCAGTCCTTCTGTTTATATGTGTAAATAAGGAATGCACATGTGATGTAAACCAAATCAGTAATAAGGTCAAGAGCATCTTCACTTGGACCAAACAGTGACCCCTGTTCTGGCTTTGGAGTAGGAAACTTAGAGAAGTGGGTCTACACAGAGCACACGAGCAGTTCAGCTTAGTCTGGAGCCTATTTCTGGGAAGGATTAGCTGCATGTGCGCCCACCTTAAACCATAAATGCGTCTATGGTTTACTAAATGTCAGATGTTGGAATAATACCCCGCAATAATAATAATAATAATACTGTAATAATAATAATAATACCATAATAATAATGATACCACATTAATAATAATGATACCACATAATGATAGTAATGATACATAAATAACAGATGCTGGAAAAAATCAATACAAAACTGCCTCCCCATGAAAAAGGAACTGACATTGACAGAATGTGTAATACATATTTGCACACACACATTCAACCCTTGCTGGCTTTGCCTGGCTGGTCTGTTTTAGCACACTGAACATACGGTTTTTTACTGTCCAGGTCAACAGCTCTGTGGCGCACAGGTTACTGCAAGACCCTTNATCGCCTTTTTTTTTTTTTTTTTTTGCCAGATAAGACCATCAGGCTTCCAGTGTGGTCCAAGCCATACTCAGCAACTTCTACACTGTTTTAGCAAAAGTCCTTTTTCTGGATGGAAATGTAGGAAAAACATAGTTAAAACTAAACACTAAACAGGCGCTTAAGATTTTCTCCTGTGGAAAGTGTTCATGTTTTCTGCATTAGCTGAGGATGTTTCTTTTGTTGGAAAATTAGTTTCTAATTCCTTCCTTTTTCTATACAAAATAAATACACCTAGCAATGAGTAAATATGTAGTCACCCTGCGTAGGCCCCTGAAATGTTCTTTACAGAGCTGTAAGCCTCTTCAGAACACGTACAGGCTAGACTGCGGGGCAGTACCTACCAACTTGCTCTCACGGGGACCATCCAGGGGGCTCTCAAAGGGAAGATGTGGACTGCCAGACCTCGGCCAGCCGCACAGTCAAAGTGTCTGGGCACAGCAAACTGGCAGCAAGCATTTACAGCTTTGCTACGACGAAGTTTCAGAACTGGTGACTTCTTTCTGTTTCTGTGAGTTTTTCCCCAGGTGGACAGTGATTTGCCGGTATTTACACTGAAAAGGGTATTAAAGGTATATAGGAAACGCAACCTGTACATCTTCTTTTTTAAGTTGCAAGTTGGTCACCCTTCCTTATCAAAGAGACATTTCACCACAGTCTGGAGGTGCACAGGCAGCTCTAACAGGTGAGACTGTGTCTGTAGCACTGTAGGCTTGGCTGTGTGTCATTTCAAAGTTACATCATGAAAATGCCTTTCTAAAGAGATGTCAACATTCAGCCCTTAAAAATGTTGCAAGACTAAAATCCCGATGCAGTTAGATTCTTAGCAATTGGCAAGTATTTTCAGATTTTTTTTACAGTGTCTTCCCGTTAGGAACGGGACAGAACAGTATGTTGCTTTGCATTTACATCCAGGTATCTGAAGGAAAACTTCATTTATTTTTCTGTTGTCTTCTCTTATTCTAAGAAATGGGATATCTACAGACTTTTTGTGAAGAAGAAAGGGAAATTTTCTAGTGAGGAAAAGTAATATGCAAAATCAAGAAAGAAATTACCATTACAATATACATTTGCATTTGCAAATATTGGTCATTTCAAATCGCTTTACAAATCCTAGCTTTTTCTCAGGCTTAGTCTTTGTATAAGCATGTCTAAAGCTTATACACATATTTCCAGTAAGGTCCCATGAATTTATTTGCACGGGAGATGCAAAATCACAGGTATCTTTACTCAGCACTGAAATCACAACTGTGTAAGGGGAAGCCTGTTATGAAAAGGAAGGGATTGTTATTATTATTATTATTTGTCAAAGTAATCTTTTCAAGCACTTTCCAGCTATTACTCGTGTCTAAGGATCTGGTGCAGTAAAGCCCTGAAATGACCATCACTGAGTCCAGAGGGTGTGGGATCAAGCCTTCCTGGTATGTTCTCCTGGGCCATAACATTTGAGGCAGCACTTGAATAGCCCTGGCTCTTTTTTTGTCTCATTGACACTGCATCTGCCTATCTAATCGTCAGCTCTCTTTGCGGCTGCAGTCTATCTATTCCACAGCTAACATTAAACTAGCTCTAAACTAATCAGAGAAAAATTAGTTAGTGCAACACCTCAGGCTTCAGCAGCTGAGTCTTTAAATAGGATTTCTGACAGATCTGTGCTTGCCTGAGACGCATTCTGCTGCAGGTAGCAGAGCCCTTAATTGTATGGTTGCTAGCTGGTTGCTACCAGACCAACCGTGTAGAAGTTGACAGGAGAACATCAGCCAAAAAAGGTGTTGATTAAATCAGAGTTAGCCCATTGCATGCAGAAAATGCTGGGAGACCACAGAAGTGGAATATATACCCAAAAGTTAAAATTCTGATACTGGGTGGTCAAGCTGGAGGAAGACACTCGGCACATTTGCAGCTTCCTAGGCCAGTAGAAAAATTGAGCTGAAGTAAATAATTGTATGTCTGCCATGAACTGCACTCAGTCCAAGGAAATAGAAATAATGCATATTAAACTAATGGTCTCTTTTATTTGCCATAAGTAATGTGTGTTTTACTTAGGAAAGTTAGTTATGCCCTCCAAGTTTTTGCCCTGCAGGCCCTCAGGCTCTGAGCTTAAAAAGACAGCCTGGGCTGTTCCCTGCAGCAGAGGACAGACCCTCTGTGTAGAAGTTCCCCTTGATACAGAAATTAATTTTTTTCCTGCCATCTCTTTTCAGAAATTGAATTGTTTCTTGATTTTATTTCTCTTCTTGTTTGTTTTTTGTTTTGTTTTGTTTTTTTTTTTTTTTCTGAGAAACAAGGCAGGAAACCTGCTCCCTCTTTTCCACATGTTTAAAAGCTTAGTAGATTTTACAAATTCAGGCTTTTGTAGTTCCTTTGGAAATGCTGAAAGAAGTGTAGAAACAAAAGAAACAGGAATTTTCGTTGCTTCCATTACAACTGTTAGAAATGCATCAGAACTTTCATTACTTTGGTGGTGCAGAAGTCACTTGTCAGCTGGTTAGCCAAGCCCTCACAGAAAGTAAGAGCAAAAAATTCTTTGCTGTTTGGAAGGAAGTCAAAAAGAGAAAATTTTTTTTCAAAATCTTTTCCCGCAGAAGCACTGGTGAAAGAAATATTCTTCAAAGTGCAAAGGGTTTGTTCTCTTTGCAAAATTTCAGAGCTCCAGTTTCCCTTGGGAAAATTGTCATTTTTGCAGATTAACTAACCCTTTGGTAAAGGACCTGCATACTTCATCTACAAGCTCAATCCAACCCTTGTTTAAGTTAAGGTGTTTACTACTAACATTTGAAGACGTGGGATCCAGGCGCCTGGGCTGGAGTGGGGTGAGAACAGCCTGAACGCTTCCCTGGGTTTCCCAGGGACAGCCCTTGGACAGACTTTCCTGCCCTCTTCAGTCCTAATTTTCAGGTTATTTCATGACTGATCTAAGTTTGGAAGGCTGAAAATGGGCTTTCACATGACAAACACCTGTGCCTTGTCTCTCTCAGGAAATTTTACCATCCAAATGTCTGCTGGTCCAGAGGCCCAAGCAGAAAAAGTATACTTTTCCTGGCAAGACTTGCAGCGTAGAACAGCTCTAACAAGTAGGGCCTTTATCTTTGCTAGAGCCTCTGCTCATTGCTGCACTGCAGACAAAAGCAAGAGGATGGGCACGCAGCTAGAACTACTGGTATGTCTTTCTCCTTGTGTGCCCAGCTGAAGACACCTGACAACACCTCATCAGCAAAAATCCTCTGAACAATCAAGGATAATTTGAACAGGGTCTAATTTAAAGAATTCCTACTCTAACTATAGATGTGACTATTTTTATTATTTTGTGCCCACAAAACGAAGTATTGGAAGTATATGAGGGCACTGACAAGTTTACCCATTTAGAGAACATTATCTCCCAGAAGAACAAAGCTTAAAAAGCTCCAGATATAGTAAAATAAAAGCTAAATCTTTTTCTGTTAAAGAGATCAATAAGCTAAATTACAAAGATGACACTCATAGCAGAAGTTACATGATGCAGAACAACAACGGAGTCCTTTTCTGCAAACATCTGTTAGATGCCATTGGCCTGCAAGGGGATACCTGGCAAGCACGTGTGCTTAGCATGTCTGCAGTCGATTCATCAGCTTTGGCAGCTATTTTAGGCCTTGCAGGGGGGCATCTGTGTGTCTTCAGGTGGTCACCATCCCAAGCACAGACTCCCACCACAGTCCAACCACTGCAGCCCTTTAGCAGACTGTGGAGGCAACTCCCGTTTTTTTCCCAGTGTGAGCTTAGAGGTGACGGCAGGCATGCTGCTGCAAAGGGCTTATTTCCCCATGAGCTTCGGCTGTGTTTTACCAGCAGCCTTTCCCTTTCTTATTTCCCTCTCAGCTAGCCCCTCAGAAGCTCATTCATTACCACTGAGGGATTTGCTACATACAAGAGCAGAAGGCAAGTCTTGTTTTCTCCTATGAACTACCTCACATGACCCCAATATCATACCGCTGGGACAATAAATCCTGTCGTTGACTCATTTAATGTATTTAATGTTTTAGTGTATATTTAAATTTATTTTAGTATATTTTTAAACTGCAACAGTAAAAAGCAATAAAAACTAGAAAACAAGAGGTCTGTGTATTTATTTAGATAAGTTGAGCTGCTCCTCAAGTATTGTGACATTTGATGTATTTTAGAGCAGGCATTATAGCGCCACGTTGATTTTGTCTAGATATTGCGGAAGAACAATTAAGCGTGCTAATATTCTTTAAGAAAAGTTTCTGGAAGACATCTAATATATTGACAAAAGCCAAGAAAATTATAATGCCCTCAAGACTAATGAACAGATGCCTTGGAGAGTAGAATTTCATGTTCCTCTTCCCGAGTCATATCATACTAGTGCAGGTGCTATATTTTTTTTATACAGACAGAACTTTAAAATGTATTTAGAAATAAAACTTTTGCCAGTATCAGCAAGAGTTAGAGGCATCTACATTTCTGGATTGTGCATAAAGATTTCATAAGATGAAAATGCAATCTATTGGTCCAATTCAACATGATATTATTTGATTAATTTCTTATCAATATTAGATTACTTCTTACTTTTATTTTCCAAAAGAGACCTAAGATTTTTTTCAGCTTTTTTTTTTTTAATGTTAATCTTTATGTTGAATTGTATTTTATTCAAAACATAGACACCGTTATGCTCTGGTTTGCTAACAATTTAGGCAAATATGAAGATAATAGCAGTTAAGCCCCCTAATTCCATATGCACCAAAAGTGTTTACTGTCTGGTTTATGGCTATGATGTCATTAAGATTTTTGGAGTGCACACTGTTCTGGAGCTGTTCTGCAAGCAATGCATAAAATCTGTAATACTGATCCATCTCTGGCTTTTAGACAACTGGCTTTTGCTCAGTCATTTCAAAGGAAAATGTAACATTAACCACTTTAAACCAGCTTTTCAATTATATCTAGTATGAGTACTGGTGCAAATGTAGCGAAATTTATCAGTATTGCTATTACTAGTCTTTATAATCAGGGGAACATCTACTGTAGTTTAAATGGGGAACATTTGGCTTTGGAACAAAAGAGCTGAAGTTGGTTATACCCTCTACGGTGCAAGTTTAGGTAGAAGTGACATCTATGATTTAGCACCAGATTAACACAGCCTTTCAAAAGATTTGTGCATGACAATATGCCCAACCATACTTAAAAACTGTATTTCTGTACTTGATAAAGATAGTAATTGTGTAAGAAAAAGAAATTTGATCCTCATATGCTCTTAACATCGCATGGCATATCTGAGACTCAGTTTTGCAAGTAAACAATGAATACTTCTTTTTCAAGTAAAGTCCAAAATTGTACTTCCCAATCGCTCTTAATCACTATAATAAAAGGTATTTGAATTTAATTATGTCTTACTTCCAGTAGCAGGGCAGTTCTATAAAATAACGTAACACACTGAAATATATATGAGTATAACGAACACACAAGTTTGTAAAGACAGATGTTACTTCCGTTACACAGGTGCATGCACAGATACTGTGGGGAAGGACACATTCTAAAACACTAGATAAACACTGAGAGTTTGGTCAGTTTAACAGTCTATCCATTCTTTGAGTGCTTTGTGCCTACTTTTACAACCTGGTACAGGAAATATGTCTGAATATTCAGGGCATCCATCTCTGGGCACTCAGGTGTCCCGCTGCTGCACCAGCTGCGTGCAGGGCTGCCCCAAGCCAGGACATAGGGGAACCGTATAGACAGTGTTCATGCCTCCCAGTCAATACTCAGCAGATGGCATACAGGTGTGCAGATGGTCAGAATGAAAATGTCCTCAGGATCGCAGCATGAGACAAAATGGCATTTACTGACACGAAAGCAGGTAGGTTTGATGCTTTTTGGTGAGCTCTGACAGCAGCTGCCATCTCAGATGCTTCCCTCAGAAAGCTTTGCACACATGAGGAGGAATGCTTAGACCACTCTGTGCTGCGAGTGTCATGTAAGGCAGCTACAACATAGATCTGGGGTTTGGCCATTCAGTACAATTTTGTACCACATTTAGGTGCAGACACCATCTTTTATGCAACATCTTTTTGGTCAGCTGGAGGCTAACTCAGAAGAAGTGCGTATTTAGAAGTATGGCCTAATTCATAACAAGCACACTAAAGCACACTATGATTGAAACCTTCAAAATTTTGGTGCTATGAATAAAAAGCATTTGGAAGAACTTAATGTTTGTGTTTTGGATTAATATTAATTCCTGTGCATTAAGTCTCAGGATTTGCACTGGGGTTACATAAGCATCTGTAGATTCCCTTGCTGCTGCTCTTTCCTCTAATTGCTGATTATGATCCAAGCAGTTATCTTTCTTTTCCTCCCCTTGCTCCTCTGGGATCTTTATAGAGAGGATTTCAATCTTTCTGGTACACCAGACATAGCAATACAAGGGAAGCACCTTGATATTGTACAATAAAGAGAGATAAGATAGAGCTGTTAGATAAAGAATGACAGCTAAGCTTATTTTCAAGAGTGTTTAAAACCAGAACATACGCCTGTATCAGTAGGTTCCCACAAGAATGTGTCTTGAGGCTAGCAATCAGTGCTGGGATGGGGATTGTGTAACATATTCCTCAGTACCTTGGAATCTGAGCCCACAAATATTTGTTTTATGGGGGACCTGCTCAACCATGTCAAGTTATCTATGCATGTACCTGGTTATGGGATTTGGGACTTGGACTAGGATTTAATTCCGATGGAGAGTGCACGTGACATGACACAGCAGACAGGCACAGGCTCAGTCTGAATGGCCATCAAGCAGCTCCTATTTCCTGCAGGTGGTCCAGAAGCAGTGGTAGGGCACTGTCAGCATCTGCTGCTTCATCCACTCAAGTAAAATCTCATCTGATAAAAGCAAAGCCATGTAAAACTTGTATGAAATGAGAGGGTTAAAATACATTTTGGTCACTTCTCATTTGAATACTTCTGAGGTAAGTTGTGACATGACACTTAGAGCCAGATTTGAAAGGCCCAGCATTTCTTTTTGACTTCATGGCTGTGGATACACCACTGTGTCTGCCTCTTTACCCTTGCAGGAACCTGTATTAGTGCAAACATGATAGGAGCAATTGTGACATGAAAAATAACCTGGCAGTCAGATGCTCACATTGCACTGATTGCACCTAAAAGAGACAGAGGACAGGATGGAAAAGAGAACTGTAGATGATGGTCTGTAGATAAACCATGCTGCCCATGGGAGTAACTCATGAAGCTAGATCCTCAGCAAACTCAGCTGCTTCCAGGTATGTGGCCTCCTACGCTTCCAAACAAGCTTCTCCTCCAGCCTGAGCCCATACCTGGGAAATGGAAGAGATGCGATTGTTGAAAGATACTAGTTGTTTAGCTTTNGCTGACCCTGCTGCTGTACCTTTCACTTATATTACTTATTTTTTATAAAATCCAACACTGTGGGAAAACTAGGGTGGAGCCTGAGGAAGGAGAGAGCATGCCAGAGAGTGTGTGTGAGGAGTTGGAAGGGGCACCCATCAGCTCACAAGTGTCTCCTGCTGCAAAGGGAGCCTGGTCCAAGCAGTGAAAGACTCGGGTGGTGTGTGTGCGACTCCTTGAAGGAGGTGTGAATGCTTGGGCACAGGCATCTCCTTTAACACAAGATGTCAGCTCTTTGCCACCTGGGATATGAGTGCATTGGGAAAATCCTTCCAGGTCATTTTAGCCAACTTCAGGAGAAGACACAAAGTGACCTTAATGCACAGCAGGATCTAATGCCACAGGCAGAAAAGCAGAGTGTCAGAAGGATTGCTTTTGTTTTGAAGAGGTACTGGAATGCTAGTATGTATATGCTGATGTGTTTAGATGCCTCCAACACAAAGATCACGTTAAAGCCATGCATCTCTCTGCATTAGAGTTCTCCAAGTGGGAGAACTTTTCAACTCACCTTACCTCACCATTGTCAGAGAGTCAGTGTGCCAAATCACAAGCTTATTCGCCATGAGTTACCCCTGGGTCCTAGCAAATGGTGCACTCATTTGAGTGCTCAGTGTATTCCTGTGACAGAAAAACACCAGCAAACAAACAAACAAAAGCCCAAAAAGGTCAGCAGAGGTCTAGTCAAAAAAAAACGACAATCCCTCTTATGCATAGCAGGGATCAGACAACTCATAGTACTCTATAATAAACATTAATTATCCTCAGTGCTGCAGGATACAATTGGGATACTAAAGGTTCTCAATAGGGTGGCATGCCCTGATAGTGTAATCTGACTTCAGGAATGGTCAGGATCCACATTTGCTCTCCCTGAAAGAAAACATAATTAATGGCAATAGCTCTTGACAGATGTCAGAAGGGGAAGGATGGAAGAAAGAGAGCATATCAGTCCTACTGGAGTTCACCAATAAAACAAAAAAATTACACCGGGAAAAAAAAAAAGATCTTTGCTTGGAAATGGAGAAAATTGCCTGAGAAGTTCTGTCAGAGCATATAACAGTTTGCTTAATGGTGTGGCTGTGCAGCGAAATCATTTCCAAGGAGAATGTTGAGCTTGAGGGATGTTTTCCAGTTTTATCATGTACCAATCTAGAATATGCTACCAAATGGACTATTGCATGCTCAGAGGTTTAATACCTCTCTCAACATAGATTCAGCTAAGTATTTGTGAAGGGTGCCAATCTGTATTTTGTTTTGCTTGGGTAGTAACTACCATTTGTTTATTTATAGGGCACTGACAGTGTGTGTTCATCGCTTTATAGACATGTGCCTTTTGACAAGAGAAAAGCCCTGACATCCTACAGCTCATTGTGCGTTCCCTGTCCTGTGGGTACTGGTGAACACTCAGCCAGAAGGCAAGGAGGAGAGTGGCAGGGGCAAAAGTGGCTTTAAGCAACCTTTTGTGCTGCCTCAGCTCTGGGGATTACCCATCTGAGCGGAGTTTGGAAGTGTCCTGTGAATATTTATGTGGGAAGTGGATGCTGCCTGTGACTAGTACCCATTGGAAACACAGGAAAAAGGGGAAACCTGTGGATGTTACTACCAGCAGTGCTACAGAACAGCCTACACCATCACACACCTGTTTGGCAGCTGGCTTTGTGCGCATACTACTCTCACCAGCATTTAAACCACTTGTAATCTCACCTTGACCTTTAGATTTTGGTCCATGCTCATACACAGCTAAAACTATCTAATTATTCTGGACTGTCTGCTGGTGAATTATCCTTGCAAATTCCTCTACTAACAGTCCCACCTGTTTGCATTATTCTGGAACTATGCAATATAGTGCACTACATATTTTTCCCCAACCTGCCAGGGAGCTCTGTAACATATAGCCAGGCCTCTCACCTTTCTCACGCCTCTCATCTTCCAAAACTACGCATGGCAAGCTATTTCCTCTCACAGGAGTAATCAGCAGCATTACCGTTACTTACACACTTCACTAGGGGAAAAAGCTCATTTTATGGCTTCCTACGTTTTCTTATCAACTGCCTGAAGCATGGCTCAGTCTGGTACAACTGCTTGTTTGTTAGAGGAAAGCAAGAATACCTCACTTTCTCTGTTGTGCCCCACAATGTTGGGTTCTTCAGCTAAACATATTTCTGTGGATTATCTAAGGGCTGCTGTGACCTGCAGGCTTGCAGTCCATGTTACGTACCAAGGATAGGATACTATACACACAATCTACACATGTTCGCACGGGTTTTTGTTCTAAATCACATATTTTACAGGTGTGGCTAACAGCAGGACAAGTACAAACATGGAGGTGACTATTTGTTTGATCTTGTGTGCTGCAAAGTGAATGTTCAACCGAATGCTGATGACATGCTATTCTCAACACTGTCAGTCTTACTGTGCGTGGCAATGCTGAAGCGCTATCCACGCAAGCTCCCCAAGCACTACACACCAGAGAGCCTCTTCCAGTGCAGGGATGGGTAGTGCCTTTGTGACTTGCCGCAGGTCCCCCGAGAAGCTGTGCTGGAGGCAGGAGTGACATCCTCTGAATCCCTGTCACTGTTCCAGGCCCGCTGCATCACCGTGCCTCCATCATGAGCTATTCCACTCCAGCTGTCTCCAGCGCCTTGTATATTTGGTATCGCATTATGCATGTAAAAAAATTCTGCACCTACATGCAAGTGACTGTGTTTCATACATCTTGATAGCCCCATTCATTTCCACTGAAAATAACAGCTTGATATTTTGCTGCTCTGCCAACAGGCAGGGACTAATCAAAAGTACTCTGCTTTCATTTTCTATTTTGAAAGGGGCAAAAATCTGATATCCTAAGAAAAGCAAAAAAACCCAAACAAGAAAGAATAAAAAATACAAGAACATAATCTAATTACTGATCCCAGTTTGACCCCAGGATACTTACTGAATATAGCATTTTCAACCCCTGTTTGCACAACACATGCCTGACACTGAACGTTTCCAACAGAGCAGTACTACTAATGTTCCTCAGATTCATCTTCACTTCTGTCTGATTTCAAAACTTTTCTAATTTCCACCTACTGCAGATAGAAATCAATAATTGCCATGCTGATCCTCCTAAGGTAGTTATACAGTAGTAGCAACCCAACAAAAACAAATCCTTGTCACTTTATAGTCCTTGTTGGCCAAATATATACGGAACCAGTGTCTTCAAACAAACCTGCAAATCACCTACACAGAGTAATTTTCAGGTTCCCATCGCAGCCTCAGCTTCCTGGAGCTATGCTGGAACCACAAGACTGGTGTCATGGAGAGCCAAAAGGTACTGCTACAGGCTACCAGATCAGTCTCTGCATACGTAATGGGTTGTCTTACCTGTTTCTGCTTCTAAAGTTTTTCCACTGGGGCTCTTCTGGCTCTAAGTATTGTTTTAAAATCCAGAAAAATTAAAAAACGAAGACAATAGTGTAAACAAAGGGCTTTAGAGCCTCATGAGCTCTCTGTTTCCTCTCACACTGCCTGTGAATCCTGCTTCTGTAGTATTTGTGGTTGAGACCTGACCATAAGAAGTCCTAAAACCTGAAGGCAGTGTTACAAGCCTGAAAAACCTGTCCAAAACCCTAGCAAAAAGCATCATTAGACACAAATGCCGTTTTGTGTCAACGTGTTCACACAGCAACACTTCTACTAACTTCATTGGGGCAAATGTTTGGTCAGGACAGAAACAAGGAGTACTTATTTCAGTGTCACACAACTTTGAGACTATACTCCACATGAGAGACCCTGAAAGTCAAGGGAACAGGACAATGTGTTGAAGGTATTCATCATATCCTTTCCTTTAAAATAGTACCAAGAGCTTATCTTAACCAACAAAAACTTACTGCATCTTTTGTCTCATCATTTATTTGACCTAATATTGGCACAGACAGGTATATTCTTGCACAGATACGGTCATGTTTTACAGTAAACTGTTCTGAGGCCAAGTGTGAAAATAAAGGCAATGTTTAATATGGTCTGGAAGGTGTTTCCCTTTGATAAATAGGTGTTGGTCAAAGAATACTCAGTGAATGTGAATAAAACCTGCTAGACAACTGCGACTTTTTATTGCAAGAGTGGATCTGTGAAACCCACAATGTTTAACTCAGTGCTACTGAAATCTGGAATGATCTGTGAAACTGGGATAGTTTTATGGTGGCCATGAAAATAGTAATTGTTGTCACCATTTCAAGTTTAGTTTTGAATCTGAATTTGGACAACGTGACTTGTTTGCTGTAAATGTACTTTTTGTTTATATTTTCTCCTTTTTAAACTACAAAGGCTTGCTTCCATGTTAACTAGCAGTGAGTGTGTCTTGCATGTTTCAGCCATATATCCAGAATGGAGGCAAAAATTGTGACTGTGATCGACATCTGTGTGTTGCTGTACTGGTTTGTGCAGTTACAGTCCCAAGTCATACACATGCTCACTTAGCTGCTGAAGCATAAGGACTTACAGTAACTACAAATAAAAAAGAAGTACAACACTCAAAAAGGTATCTTTTTTAGTCTGATTAAAAATTTAATTCTGATTACTAATTTGATCACTTAACTCTCATAGCTACCATAGCGAGCTGCAGGGACCAGAACTGAGAAAAATAAAGTCAACACAAAAATTTAGAGCTTTAATGTGCAGTGCCAAAACTCTTAGACACTTCCAGCTGTAGCTTTGCCAGGCCACACGCTTGTGACAGACCAACTGATTTTCTTTATTTGTATATGGCAGTTTCACTTTCGTGCACAAATATCCTTGTACTTGCTCTTGGCACAAGTCAGCTTTGCCAGCCAGCCATTTTCCTCATGCACCTAGGAACTCTCTTTCCTGCAGGGCACCCTTTCCTAGAACTGTCATTATGTTGCTAATGCATTCTCATTTATCTGCCTCTGACTTATTTAAGTTTTTTGGAGTGCTGCTGCTGAGAGTGGCTTGAGTTAGTAGACTCTTGGCTTTCATGTGACAGGAGGAAGAAAAGTTCCTGACAGCCTGAAGCAGGCAGCCAGTTTTTCACACAAGTCACAGGAAAAGCCAATGAAAGGGAATGCATACGAAAGTTCATCACACTTGGCTGCATTAATAACCAGTTTCAGAAAAGTAGCACAGGAGATGATAAATGAAAAACTCACGATGAAAAAGAAGTGGCAGAGACACCTGCCGAGTAAGGTCCTGAAGCCCCAGCATGACTGATGCTGTCAGCAGGGTGACCTATGCAGTGTGCCAGTTTCAAACACAAGCAGCTGCGAAGGTTGTTGATTGAATATACAAATGTGTACTAGGGAGAGCATCCAACTTTTTGCTGTGTGGAGGACTGGCCAAGCCTAAAACTTTCTGTAATTTTGCCAGAACACACTTCTGTCCTCTGCTTGCCAGATGTAAGAAGAAAGGTATTTTGGAGGACTGGGACTTGAACTTAGGACTATCCCCTTCATCACATTCAGAATGATTTTAAGAAAACCTTTGAGGCTTAAGTAATCATTGGGAAACGTTCGTGTTTTACTGGCAGGCCTGCTATTTTTTTGTTTGTTTGTTTCAAGCACAATTGCGGGAAACATTTTCTTTTTCCTTTTATAACAGGAAAGGGACATGAACAAGGAGAAACTTACAGAAGAGCCAAGAACGGGAGATGGTGTGAAAATACATGACGAAATTCTAGCGAATGAAAAAAAAAAATGAAAGAATTGGAGAAAAAAGGATTAGGATGAATTATTAAGTGATCGGATTCAGTTGTCATTTACACAGTTATAAATCAGGAGAGAGTAAAGAACACTAAAATGACATGCGCCTGTTCATTTGGGACCCTCGGATTTGTCGTGTGCACTTGTTCAGGTTTTTTCATTTCCCTTTTGGTCTTCCACTTTTAGTGTGAAATCTAGACTTCAATCAGGGTTCAAATAAAGGTTTATTTTCTTGAAAGATATAGGCTCTGTTTTACAGAAAGGAAAGGAAATGGTATTTTAGATGAACAGATGTTTCTGTAGACATTATGAATACAGCTTTTTTTTTATTCCTAACTTGTATATTCTCCTACAAACACTTACTAAAACTAAGCTGCTGACTCTAGGCCTCTTTCTGTAGAAAAGGTGTTTTTAGTTTCTTTGGAGATGCCTTCTACACAGAACAAAACATGAAAGCGAAGCTACCATTCCTTGCCATCATACTACCAAAGTCCCTTCTACCCAAAGCACAGTTTTATGCAAAAATGACTTAGGGTGAGTGGAACAGGTACTCATCCGGGGAACAGAAAAGGGATCTTCTATACAGCCACTGCCCAGTCTGGAGCAAGTTAGGCACTGGCAGAACAAGGTACTGAGGGACATTGACACTGAGCTGTGGCTGCAGAGCAACAAACCTTTGTGTGTTCAGCCTGTCAGGCCTGCTAGCACTCTAGGACAGGTCTCAGAGGGAGAAGTGATGACCACTCTCTGTCCTCATCACATGAAGGGGAGCTGATGGCACCAATATGGGGCCAGATCAGATCATCCTGTAAAGAGGAGTAGAGACAGCTAAAGGGCTGAGTGCAGGCTATGCTACCTATAGACAGTAAAAGCTTGCCATTGGTTTCTGCAAAGAAAAAATACAAAAGCTATGCCTTTAGTAGCTATCAGGTGCTTCTCAGATGACACCTGGTGGACAAAAACTAAAGAGATGAAAGCAGCCTGCCTTTACAGTGCAGAACTGTATCATCTCTGGACACACCTGCACTAGTGCACTTACTGCGGTGTACCTGTTAGGTGCCTATTCTGCTTATCCCCCCCCTTACACTGGATTATTACAGCATCTCAGAATAAGCACATATCATACATCATCCATCAATTTGTAATAGCTTTTTTTTCACCTGCTTCCATATTTTATTTTTTTTTTCATATTCTGGCTGATGCCCTGAATTGTTTTAATTCTGACCTGTGAGTCTATGGCTATACTACAGCAGAGACATTGTTTTCAGAAATAAAAAAACAAGGAAAGCCCATGTTGTTAGCAGCAACTGGGTGCTTTTATAGTCTAGGATACCTAGACAATTTTATGGATGCCTTCACAAGTGGATAGTTGTACCCATCGAGATAAAGGTTTTGATTTCTTCTCATCATTAATATACTCTTAAACTACTTCCAGTTTGCTTCTCTAACACTGGCTGTCTTTACCGCTTGACACTTTACAACTGCCCTAATGCATTCTTGTTCATGACCCAGAGATAAGGCACCAATGAAAAAAAACCCACTCTGAGTTCACCTGGAGAGAAACATCTACTTAGGGAAGTCTTTCTTCTGGGCATCTGCATCCAATGAGTCGACGCTTACACCTCCTGGTAAGATAGATGGTTTCCTCAAGGATCTCATGGATATGAATACAACATTACTGGCAGTCCTTTTTCTCTATTTGGCTTGAAGGATTTCAGGAAAATGGGAGATACTGCTGAACCAACACTGTAACAGATGAGGCCTCTTCCATAAAGAAAAGTGACTGTGACCAATTCTTTGATTGCTGTCATTGCATCTCCCAGGTTAACAGGGTTTTTTCTGTTATTTTGGGTTTTTTGTTCTCTACATACCCAGTTCCTTTAAATTCTAACACCTTTATTTTTTCTCAGTGTATTTCCATACTTTTTTGTGCAAAATCTTGAAAGCTTTTATGAAGCAAAACACACACAGAAGGCAGGGATTTGCTAACTTCAAACACCAAACTAAGCTGGGAGAGTGTGGGAGAAGTCAGGATGTAATTACCCTATGTAATTACCTAGCTTATCTCTTCTGGATCCAGATTAGCTGTTTACAAAAAGTAACAAGAGTTACTTTTGAGTTGTGGCATTGTATTTTGTCTGGCTGGGATGGAGTTAACATTCCCCATCGCAGTCCACATCGAGCTGTGCTTTGTGTTGTAGCTAGAAGGGTGCAGATACCACCCCAGTGTTTGGACTATTTCTGATTAGTGTTCCCACAGCATCAGGACTGTCCCTCCAATACTCCCCCAAAGGCCAGTGGGCTGGGGTGGGCAAGAGGCTGGGAGGAGACATAGCTGGGACAGCTGGCCCAAACTGTCCAAAGGGATATTCCATATCATACGACATCATATTCAGCAATAAAAGCTAAGAGAAAGGAGGGGCGAGGGGGCCGCAGAAGGGCATTCGTTATTAAGGTGTCTGTCCTCTAAAGCAACAGCTACGTGTACTGGGGCCCTACTTCTCAGGAACTGGCTGGACATTGCTTGCTGATGGCAACTAGATAATAAATCTTTTTGCTTTCCTTTGCTTCCAAGCGTGGGCTTTGCTTTTTTTCATTAAACTGCCTTTATCTTCACCCGTGAGTTTTTTATCTTATTTTCTTCCCCTGTTCTGCTGACGAGGGGGAGGGATAGAGCAGCTTGGTTGGCTCCTGGTAGCCAGCCAAGACCAACCCACCACCAACATACCCTGGCTTAGATGATTCCTGCTCCATAGAAGGAACAAAGTAATGTCCTGGTCCACCTGAAAGACAGGGTTCATCTTTATACCAGTACCACAACTTGATGCCTGACCCCCCTGGTGCTTAGAGCCACAACTAGCCAAGCCTAGCTCTGCTCCGATGCCTGAAATACCTCTGCACATGGTTTCCAGGACATCTTTGTAAAGTCCTCAGGATTCTGAGTAACTCACGACTAAAGCGTATGGCAAACAATAATACAGATTGACCATCCAGAAACTGGTGAACTACTGAACAGTATCTGAATTACACTATGACCGGAGCCACCTTGTTAAAATTGCTTGCTGAACACAGGTGCTTGCTGTGGACCAATCCCTGACCAGTTATCAGTTTGCTGATCCTAGTAACAGAAACCTTGGAAGGGCTGACAGTCACTAAAGAAAAGCAAATACAAGTACGTTCTAGAAGACATACTTTTTTTCTCTTACATCCAATAGTGAAGGACAAGACAAAGAAGACTTTGAAACACTGCTGTGGAGGAAATACTTTTACAAGCCATTTCAGGTAGCAATCTGTGAGAACAATCCTCCTTAATTTATGCTGATGGCTACTTTCAGGTTTTGAAATGTTCTCCTTTACTTGTTAATTCCTATTCAGCAAATACAAAGAAATCAAATGTAAGCACACTCATAAAATATAATGAGGAAAAATATATCAGGAAAGTGCTCCTAAAAACACCAATTAGGCAATAAAATGTCTTCAGCTTAGGCCATTTTGTTAGCATCTGTGAACACTTTTGTGTTCTGCAGCTGGGAAAACACCAGTTTGTAAAATCTCTTTAGCTAGCAAAGCCACTGCATGAATAGATTATTTCTGTTCTGCAGAAATGTTAATTGGCAACTCATTAAAAGTTTGATTGGTACATGTGAGTGAAAAACAAGATCTTGAGAGTCCCAAAAATGTACTGAATAATGTGAAACTCTTTATTTTCTGTCAGAAGAACGACAATATACCCTGGTCTTCCTGAAGGAAGCAATCAATAAAAAAACTTAAATCCCGACATAAATGAAAGCGGAGCCAGTAACAAACGTGGTCCCTGAGTTGAGAAAGAAAAAAATTAAAAAGTGTTGAATCATGTATGCAAGACAGTTAATCAGTCATGATCAAATTACAACCACACATGGCTCTTCCCAGTTAACACCACCCACCGAGGGAAGAGTGGGACACAGTGCTACCCCCCAGCAAGCACCAGTTGCTGTCATACATTTGGTGGATCCCCATGCACAGGATTCCCCAAGGGCCCACAGGTCAGTCCAGCGCTGTCCACTGGGTCTTCAGCACGTCGCTCTGACGGGACACCTGCTTGTGACACCCAGACTACGGCCCCAGCTCTTAAAGCCACCTCAGAGGACATGAACAGCATCGGAGAATAGCCTGGGGCCTCTTGAGGCCGCTGTCTTCTCCAAACGGTCACCACCCCCAGCGTACGCCCGCAGGGCTTTCACGGCTGCCGGCGCTCTGGAGAGCACCTTCCCCCTCCAAAAGGGCGGCACGCCTCACACAGGCACCGTTTGGCTCAGACAACACGGGACAGACCCTTTGCGATTAAACCCCGCCTTCCTTCTGTTGGAATCCCAGGATTTCGGGAGGCTTAAACTGCCGACGCGCCGGCCGCGGCGCCCGCCGCTCCTCAGCGCCACCGCCGCCGCCAATATGGCTGCTCTGGCAATGGCCGTCGCCGCGGCGGCTGCGGGGCAGCAACAGGTAAAGGCTGCAGCGCGGCGCGGGGCTGCGGCCCTCCCCCGACGGCCGGGGGCAGCCCCTCTCTGCGGGCCCGCTGGGAGGCGGCTGCTGAGGAGTTACAGCCTGGTACAAGGTGTAGAGATAAATGTTAAAAAGAAGCATGTAGGCAGCAGTGTGGGCTTGCCGGGCTGGCCGCAAAATGGTAGCTTTATAACCCGAACAGGGGGTTTCATCATCTGCGTTGCTAGCAGTGGCTATGTTAAGGGTGTTGAGGGTTGCTATGAACGAGAGTTGGGAATTCGCAAGGGGTATTAAGCAGATTTCGGAAGTTAAGCTAGTGCTTTTCTTGGACAAGATGAAATGGGGGTAGTCTGCCTAGTGTAGATTACCTGCTCGTGGTCAGGTAGGGAGTTACTCCGGCTCGTCAGAGACCGGCTGCCATCAGGGGCAAGGCCGTTGCCTTGATTTAGTGTTGCAGTGTGGTGAGCAGCCTCTCTTAAAGCAAGCTGATGTTGCAGTCTTTCCATTTTTCTGTTGAAGAACGCATTTTTGTGTACATTCATCAGCTTGCCATCACTCATCACTCCAGTTTTATACCTGTGTGACTTAAAATGATTTAAATTGTGCCAGTATAAAACTGCAGTAATGCTGTTACACTGCACTGTGGTGTTGTCTGCTTTAAAATAACCAATGAGCATTTAAAAAATAAATACTGTTTTTTAATAATATTTGATTTTATTACATACAGAATAACAGCTGTTCCAGTACTGCAGGTGCTGGTCGACAATTTCAGAACGGGAAGATGAAAGCTGAACAAGCTAAGAAAATTGAATTCATAAGAACTGCAGAAAGGCTAAAAACTCAGTAAGTTAAACACTTTATCATAAGGATATTTTCATGTTGTCCTGGAGGTAACATAGCTCAAGGTTCAAGGTAAGAATTTATGGTAATGAAACCTTTAGGCTAAGATTTCCTTTTCAGCAGCTCAGGCAGATTATTGTGGTTGTTACAATAGTTCAGGATAGGCTCCTGAGCTCCAAAATGCACTGTTGTTCTAATTATCATTTGGACTTTGCTCAGTCATCTTCTTTAGATGACTAGATGCACAAAAAAGAAAGTGCACGTGGAATAGTTGAGTTTTCAGTTTTACCACTCAGCTGTGCTTAGCCGTCTAAGAACCTAAAGCCCTTAAGAAGTACCAACAAAAGGGGAATTGCAGCAGAAGGGGAATTGCAGCAGCATTAAAACAGCTTCCTCAGAGAAGACTGAAAGCATTTTATCTAGAATATCTAGGCCACTGCTTTGGAAAATGGGGGTTCAGGACAGCTCAGGCACACAAGCGATTTAAATCTATTTCCCCACATCTTGAGTAAGTGCTGTATCAACTATGCTGGCAGCTGAAAGAACAGGAAAATTTCTTCTTGCACGGATGAGCTTTAGGAGGAAGAGCTGATGTAGCCACCTGGCTGAAGGAGAGGTGTGTAGTTGTGAATCCTGAATGAACAGTGACACTTAAGTCTCACAGCAGTATTTTATGCTATCTGACTGAATCAGCTCCTCCATGGTTTTTCTGGATCCTCGGTTATGGCTCAAAAATTGACTGCTGGTAATGTAACAAGGCATGCCATTGTCCTTCTGTAGTTGTTGCTCTGAAGGCTTCTAGTGCACTCTGTGGGGAGATTTGGTACTTGGGTCTGGTCTGTGAATTCCAGTGGACAACAAAGCATTTAAACTTGAACCAGAAACTGCACCATATAGGGGTTTGAACCATATAGCAGCAATAGTCTGTTGAAGAACCAAGCTGCTACTGAGAGACAGGGTTTCTTGGTGTGTCGGCAGTGTTGCTTAGCGTTGGGAATCCTACCAGATGTCTCTACCTCAGTAAGGAGGCAAAAGTCACATAGCTCTCTGTACTATACATAATGCATAGTAAGTAAGGTAGCAGCTTTAATATCTTAAGTTATTTAAATGCTAATGAACTTGAATCTTCAGTTCCAGTTGCACTATTACTAGTGTTAAGGCTGAGGCAATCTACATGTTTTGTTTGTGCTGGGGCTCCATCTATGTGTGCAACTGCATTAATACAGCCTGTCTCTGTCCCTGCGCTTTCCAATTAAAATTCTTATAAAGCTTCCTGATAGTGAGCATACAGATAAAATTTCAGGCCATTTCAATGTGTGGACAACTGCCTGTCAGTGAGGTAATTTCCTTGTTAACTTCTTTCTCTGGTTCAAGTTTTTGGGTCACTTCAGTGTGTAGTCTTGTAACTGAAGAAAGTTTTTCCGTGAAAACAACTGTAGGAACAAACCAGTGGTCTGTATAAAATCTAAGACAGTCCTGTTGACAGCCTCAGCTGGATACTAACCTTGGAAAATCCTGGGGATTTGCTAAGTATTTGTGTCTTACACAGTGTGGCAACCTTTCTTTCCAGGCTTGCAAATACAGAAAAAGACAGAAATGGACATCTTTACAATAGGAAGAGTGATTTCAGGGTAGAATACAGCATACTAGAGGAAATGGAATGTAGCATGACTGTCAGCAGGAAAACTGAAAGTAAGTGGGGTTTTATTTGGGTTTTTTGTTTGCCCTTTTTTTTTTTTCTTACTCTACTGGTGTTTGTTTAAACACAAAACTTTTTGTTTAAATACCAAACACTGCTGTTGTTTGTTTGTTCCCATGAAAACATGCAGCCTTTCGCTGGTAACAGGTGGCAGTAGTTAGAACAGTAGTGTGAGGTGCGACCAGGTGGACGATCTGCTCAGCCTGGTGGCAGAGCTATAAGAGGAAGTAGAAAGGTTAAGGAGCACCAGGGAGTCCAAGAAAGAGGGACTGACTGGTGGAACCATACTCTGCCCTCCCTGAGACAGAAATGGGAACAACCACCAGGAAAAACCCAAGATCAAGGGGATCCTGTATCCTCCCCCCGACAGGCTGAAGGCAGTAGCTTAAAGGAGAGGAGTGAATGGAGGCAAGTCCATGCTTGGGGTGGCAGGCGAAGCCCCTCCTTGCCCACCCCACCTTCCCAAGTGCCTCTGTACAACAGGTATGAGGCTCTGGATGTGGAAGGCCAGTCAATGGATGATGATGTGGATGACAGTCCATCTTCACCAGAGGTGCTGCCAAGGTCAGAAAGGCCTACTCTCTGTATCACAACCACCTCCACAAGGAAGAAAAGACAGGTTATAGTTGTAGGCGACTCCCTTCTGAGGGAAACAGAGGGTCCAATATGCCAGCCAGCCCCTCCTCTTAGGGAGGTCTGCTGCCTCCCTGAGGCCCGGGTTAAGGACATCACTAAGAAACTTCCTAGCCTGGTATGGCCCTTGGACTATTACCCGTTGCTCCTCTTCTGTGTGGGTGGTGATGAAGCTGTAACATGTAGTCCAAGGGCAATCAAAAGAGACTTCAGGGCCTTCGGACAGCTGGTAAGGGAATCTGGAGTACAGGTTATTTTTTTGTCTCTCCTCCCAGTTGCAGGCAGTGACATTGGAAGAAATGGATGAGCCCCGTCTATTAATATGTGGCTCCGAGACTGGTATCACTCCCACAGTTTTGGGGTTTTCGGTAATGGGATGGCCTACGCAGTGCCAGGCTTGCTGGCGTCAGATGAGGTTCACCTTTCTGAAAGGCGGAGGAGAGTCTTTGCTCACAAGCTAGAGGGGCTCATTGGCAGAGCTTTAAATTACGCTTGACGGGGGAGGAGGGCAATATCAGCTGTGGGATGACAGGCAACGGTTAGAGCGATGGGTTGCTAGCAAGGGCCTGCAGCCTGTTGCTCTGAGACGTGCTGGCTACAATGCAGCACACTTGAAGTCTCACGGAGATGAGCCAGGGGCTCTTGAGGTAATAGGAGCCAAGAGGGA
>VYXH01011782.1:84906-111101 GCA_013397275.1 Burhinus bistriatus | reverse complement strand
GGCCCCCCCCCCCCCCCCCCAGCTTAGGCTCGGAGCTGGGAGATCGGTGCCCGGCTCTGCCCCGGAGGAGGGACCAAATCCAGGGTGCTCCTGCCCCCCGTCCTCCCTGTCCACGGGCAGTGCCCACGCAGGGCCGCGGAGCCGGGACATATTGTGGGCCGTTATTTTTAGGGCGTGGGAGTGGAAATGGTGGGGTAGCCCCGGGCTTTGCACAGCCGNGGGGGGAGACCTCCCCCAGCACTCCCCCCGGCCCCGGCTGCCCGTCCTGCCCGGCCACCACTGCTCCTGCCCGTCCCTGCCCTCCCTGCCCGTCCTGCTTCTCCTGCCTGTCCCTGCCTGCCCTGCCTGCACCCCCCCGGCACGCTCTCCCCAACTAGAAACCCTCCAGCCTCTGAAGCTGGCGCTCTTAATCGCTGGCAGGGAGTTAATACACCTTTATTGGAGGCTGCACCCTCTGGCAGCCGACCCTTTCATCTCTAATAAGGAGGAGGAAAGCTGCCTCCCGTGGGAAATGGGTGAGGAAAGGAGGTTCAAAGGGGACAAACCCAGGCAGATCTCCCCTCTCCTAAATCTGGAAGGGGCTCCCCGGACACCCAGCATCACCAACCTGGATGGCAGATAGTGTTTGAAAGTTGGAGCTGTGCTACGAAATATTTTACAGCAGCTGTTTAACATTCCCCTACCCAGTTATTAAACACGAACGAGAGTAAATGAAAATGGCAAAGTAAAATGAAATAAAAGCCCTCTTTTCATTCTGCTAAGAGACAACACCTAATTAAGGAATATTTGAATCCCACAAAAATGCAGACTCTCTGTGGTGACATAGAACTTCTCTTTTAAAACCATAACCAAACACAAACCAACCCAATCCAGCCCAGGCTCCGGCAGCCCCAGCCCCGGCTCACTGAGGACCAGGGCAGGTCAGGAGTACGGGGCTTGCTGCCTTGACTCTAGCCTAGACCAGGTCCCCTCGCAGGGGGCTTCCTTTAGGATTTTGTGTTCTGATTTCTTGTAGGGCAGGGAGGCAGGCTTGGCCCAGAGCAGCTTTTCAGATTCCAGCTTTGCTGGTGGCGAGCCAGGGCAGCACCAGCCACTGGCTTCAACAGCCGTGCCCAAGAGTGCCTAATGGTCGGGGACAACCCTTGGATCTTTTTTTGCCCTCTCCTCTGGCACAGAAAAAAAAAATCTCCCTTGAAACCGTTCATCACGCAGTTGCTGGGAACCTTGGATTATTTTATGCTGTGCCATCACCCGACCAAGAGCTCAGAGCAATCTGCCAAGGGTTTTACCAAGCTCTTCCTCCCTGTCCCCATTTACTTCATCAGCACTTGAATTTCTGTTCCCCACTTGGCAATCTTCCTATGCCAGATGTGTTTGCCATTTGGTCCATGCTGCAGAGGTCAGAGAAATGTAACCCAGGACTGAGCTTAACCTGCCCCAATTGCTGGGAGCGTTCCTGTGTGGTTTGAGGCTTGCAGGCGGCACCCGGGACCTTCCCAGGGGTACAAGCCTGCCAGGCCATGCTCAGAGGTGAAACTTTAGGCTGGGGACGTGCAATGCCTCACCAAACTGCTCTTAAGCAGAAAGCAGGGCGGATGGGAAGATCTTAAGCGCAAATATACACACAGTATGGGCACAGAGCTCTTCCAGTGGAGCAGCAAAGCAGCGAGGCGAATAGCCCTAGCTCCCCAAGATGTTCATGAGCTGGCGAGCTAAGGGTTTAGCAGCATTTTATAGCCATGTAAATGAAGCTACATTCGTTGTTTTGTAAGCCACCATAAAGCACGAGTTTATCTGCCTCTTGGCTGCTCCAGTTCTGCTTTGTGTCCTCCCCGAAGAAAGACCATTTCTGCAATTGCAACTAAAAACCCGCTACACACAGATAACACATACCCACACCCGGTTCCCAACCCTCCCCTCCACACAGACACCGATCTCATCCAAATACCCTCAGATCATGCTCATGAGGAGAGTAAAATCCATAGGGATTTTTCTAGGATATAGGGGAAAGAAAACCCCAACCTTGGAAGGAAGGCAATGCTGCTGGCATTCAGCCGCCTTTTCCCTTGAGCTCTCCAAGGACACAACCAACCCCTTGTGATCGCACAGAGCCCAAGACGCAGGGTGACAGCAAGGTCCCTTTAACAGCAGATGCGGCTTTATATGAACGGCCTGATTTGTAGTGTTTGCTTCATTTTTGTTACTTTGCCACTTAAGAAGCAGAGTCCCAAGTCTGCTGGGAATCAAAGCATTGCTCCCTCCCGTTCTTAGTTGCCCATCTGTTGAGGAACTAAGAATTTTACAATGCCCATTTATTGGATCTAAATCAAATTAAAACAGGGGTGTGGGTGGAACATTTTATTTAAAAAAAAATTGCTCTGAGCTTCAGAAAAGATGGGACCAAATCATGCTGTCCTGCCCAAGTCAAGCCTCTTCTACCTGCTGCCCCGCCAAAAGCATAACTTGCAGCTTCCCCTCTCCCCGAAGGTCCTGTGGGTCTGACAAGGCGGCAAGGACAGAGGTGGGGGAGGAACACTTGTCCCATCCTCTGGCTCGGCAGGGGTAGGGGCAGCCCAGATGAGGGGCTGCGAGAGGTAACCACTGAAAGGTTACGAATGTTCGGAGAGCCTGCGTTGGTCCCCAGGCAGTCCCTGTGACCTCCCCAGGGGAGGGGGACGTGCACCTTTTGTATATCGCCTTCTGTCTGCTCCTTCGAGGAGGGCCACCTTCACCTCCCGAGAAAAGGACCCCACCTCTACCCTCCCACTGCTGGGGCAGTGCCTGCGCTCCGACACGGCGCGACATCTTCCAGCTTGGGATCCCCCATGCCGACACCGAGCTCCCGACTCTCAGAGGGCAGCGGTATTGTTTGCTGGGCTGGCACGGGGCCCTGGTGCTCCCCAGTGACAAAAGGGACGGATACGTGGGCTGCGGGTGACATGGATGTGCAGGCTTGCCTGTGGCTGCCAGCTCTGGGAGCGAGCGTAGATCAGCGCTGGCAGAGGGTGCTTGATTGACGGATGGGTATTAGGGGACGGGAGGGTAGATGTGTCATGCGAGCTTCAGTGTACCTGGTCCAGAAAACCAGGGATTATATCAAAATGGCATCGTAGAACCATGCCTAAATAAAGGTGCTCGCTTACAAGCGCAGTGAACCCAGCCATTTCCTAATGCCAGCACTAGATTTGCTTTTCACATTTGCATCTGTGGCTTGTCTGAGCTCCACACATCGGGGAATTTAAAAACAATCATTCGTATTTTTTTCCCTTGTTTCTGAATGAACCAGGCTCCTGCAGAAAAATAGCAGGGGGGAATATATTTCTGTTCAGGGATATAGCATTCTAGTCAAGGCATTTGGAGAGTAAAAGCGTAAATGTATAAAGGTGCAAAGAGATAATACATGGGGAAATGATTTTTAAAATACAGAGGTAAAACCAGTATTACACTTTTCCAGAAGCAATTTGTAGACTATGTGGCTACAAGAATTGGCACGGCAAGTGCGAAACTTGGATATACAGATATAGATGCTATAGGAATCTCTCACCCGCCATTTAAAACAAATGACTAAGGTCACAACAGTATGGTGTGCAAACATTAAGGTGTGCATACGTGCGCATGCACACATGCAGACACATATGTGCACACACATGTCTTTACAACTAACGCTGCATTTTTTTTTTTGTTTGTTTTTGGAAGGTTTCGAAATTTTGAAGCACTTTGATAATTTACACTTACCTATAGGGTCTCAACCATTGGGGTGGCACCTGGTTCATTTCTTGGTGATGCTGGTGTCAATAATTTATTTAAATGACCAGAGGGGACGTGCTATGCATTAATGATTACTTATGCGCTCTATACATATTCAGATTTTGACTCCTGAGACTGTGCAGGTTTAGTTTGCCAAGAGATGCTGCTGTCTCTCCAGCAGGTGTTATTAACTGAGGCGGTGTTAAAACAGCAAGCGGGGCGATGGGAGAATATCTCCCATAGCTGAGAAGGATCATATACTCAACTTCAGTAAAGCTGAAATACACTCAGGATGTTATCTTTCAATCAAAGGTTATTTAAACCTCAAGTCTGCCTTTGAGCGCAGAGATTATAATGGGATCTATTACATTTCAGAGCCAAATCTGTGTTGCCAGGTTATAAACTCGCGTTTCTGTCATGGTNAAAGCTGCCTCCCGTGGGAAATGGGTGAGGAAAGGAGGTTCAAAGGGGACAAACCCAGGCAGATCTCCCCTCTCCTAAATCTGGAAGGGGCTCCCCGGACACCCAGCATCACCAACCTGGATGGCAGATAGTGTTTGAAAGTTGGAGCTGTGCTACGAAATATTTTACAGCAGCTGTTTAACATTCCCCTACCCAGTTATTAAACACGAACGAGAGTAAATGAAAATGGCAAAGTAAAATGAAATAAAAGCCCTCTTTTCATTCTGCTAAGAGACAACACCTAATTAAGGAATATTTGAATCCCACAAAAATGCAGACTCTCTGTGGTGACATAGAACTTCTCTTTTAAAACCATAACCAAACACAAACCAACCCAATCCAGCCCAGGCTCCGGCAGCCCCAGCCCCGGCTCACTGAGGACCAGGGCAGGTCAGGAGTACGGGGCTTGCTGCCTTGACTCTAGCCTAGACCAGGTCCCCTCGCAGGGGGCTTCCTTTAGGATTTTGTGTTCTGATTTCTTGTAGGGCAGGGAGGCAGGCTTGGCCCAGAGCAGCTTTTCAGATTCCAGCTTTGCTGGTGGCGAGCCAGGGCAGCACCAGCCACTGGCTTCAACAGCCGTGCCCAAGAGTGCCTAATGGTCGGGGACAACCCTTGGATCTTTTTTTGCCCTCTCCTCTGGCACAGAAAAAAAAAATCTCCCTTGAAACCGTTCATCACGCAGTTGCTGGGAACCTTGGATTATTTTATGCTGTGCCATCACCCGACCAAGAGCTCAGAGCAATCTGCCAAGGGTTTTACCAAGCTCTTCCTCCCTGTCCCCATTTACTTCATCAGCACTTGAATTTCTGTTCCCCACTTGGCAATCTTCCTATGCCAGATGTGTTTGCCATTTGGTCCATGCTGCAGAGGTCAGAGAAATGTAACCCAGGACTGAGCTTAACCTGCCCCAATTGCTGGGAGCGTTCCTGTGTGGTTTGAGGCTTGCAGGCGGCACCCGGGACCTTCCCAGGGGTACAAGCCTGCCAGGCCATGCTCAGAGGTGAAACTTTAGGCTGGGGACGTGCAATGCCTCACCAAACTGCTCTTAAGCAGAAAGCAGGGCGGATGGGAAGATCTTAAGCGCAAATATACACACAGTATGGGCACAGAGCTCTTCCAGTGGAGCAGCAAAGCAGCGAGGCGAATAGCCCTAGCTCCCCAAGATGTTCATGAGCTGGCGAGCTAAGGGTTTAGCAGCATTTTATAGCCATGTAAATGAAGCTACATTCGTTGTTTTGTAAGCCACCATAAAGCATGAGTTTATCTGCCTCTTGGCTGCTCCAGTTCTGCTTTGTGTCCTCCCCGAAGAAAGACCATTTCTGCAATTGCAACTAAAAACCCGCTACACACAGATAACACATACCCACACCCGGTTCCCAACCCTCCCCTCCACACAGACACCGATCTCATCCAAATACCCTCAGATCATGCTCATGAGGAGAGTAAAATCCATAGGGATTTTTCTAGGATATAGGGGAAAGAAAACCCCAACCTTGGAAGGAAGGCAATGCTGCTGGCATTCAGCCGCCTTTTCCCTTGAGCTCTCCAAGGACACAACCAACCCCTTGTGATCGCACAGAGCCCAAGACGCAGGGTGACAGCAAGGTCCCTTTAACAGCAGATGCGGCTTTATATGAACGGCCTGATTTGTAGTGTTTGCTTCATTTTTGTTACTTTGCCACTTAAGAAGCAGAGTCCCAAGTCTGCTGGGAATCAAAGCATTGCTCCCTCCCGTTCTTAGTTGCCCATCTGTTGAGGAACTAAGAATTTTACAATGCCCATTTATTGGATCTAAATCAAATTAAAACAGGGGTGTGGGTGGAACATTTTATTTAAAAAAAAATTGCTCTGAGCTTCAGAAAAGATGGGACCAAATCATGCTGTCCTGCCCAAGTCAAGCCTCTTCTACCTGCTGCCCCGCCAAAAGCATAACTTGCAGCTTCCCCTCTCCCCGAAGGTCCTGTGGGTCTGACAAGGCGGCAAGGACAGAGGTGGGGGAGGAACACTTGTCCCATCCTCTGGCTCGGCAGGGGTAGGGGCAGCCCAGATGAGGGGCTGCGAGAGGTAACCACTGAAAGGTTACGAATGTTCGGAGAGCCTGCGTTGGTCCCCAGGCAGTCCCTGTGACCTCCCCAGGGGAGGGGGACGTGCACCTTTTGTATATCGCCTTCTGTCTGCTCCTTCGAGGAGGGCCACCTTCACCTCCCGAGAAAAGGACCCCACCTCTACCCTCCCACTGCTGGGGCAGTGCCTGCGCTCCGACACGGCGCGACATCTTCCAGCTTGGGATCCCCCATGCCGACACCGAGCTCCCGACTCTCAGAGGGCAGCGGTATTGTTTGCTGGGCTGGCACGGGGCCCTGGTGCTCCCCAGTGACAAAAGGGACGGATACGTGGGCTGCGGGTGACATGGATGTGCAGGCTTGCCTGTGGCTGCCAGCTCTGGGAGCGAGCGTAGATCAGCGCTGGCAGAGGGTGCTTGATTGACGGATGGGTATTAGGGGACGGGAGGGTAGATGTGTCATGCGAGCTTCAGTGTACCTGGTCCAGAAAACCAGGGATTATATCAAAATGGCATCGTAGAACCATGCCTAAATAAAGGTGCTCGCTTACAAGCGCAGTGAACCCAGCCATTTCCTAATGCCAGCACTAGATTTGCTTTTCACATTTGCATCTGTGGCTTGTCTGAGCTCCACACATCGGGGAATTTAAAAACAATCATTCGTATTTTTTTCCCTTGTTTCTGAATGAACCAGGCTCCTGCAGAAAAATAGCAGGGGGGAATATATTTCTGTTCAGGGATATAGCATTCTAGTCAAGGCATTTGGAGAGTAAAAGCGTAAATGTATAAAGGTGCAAAGAGATAATACATGGGGAAATGATTTTTAAAATACAGAGGTAAAACCAGTATTACACTTTTCCAGAAGCAATTTGTAGACTATGTGGCTACAAGAATTGGCACGGCAAGTGCGAAACTTGGATATACAGATATAGATGCTATAGGAATCTCTCACCCGCCATTTAAAACAAATGACTAAGGTCACAACAGTATGGTGTGCAAACATTAAGGTGTGCATACGTGCGCATGCACACATGCAGACACATATGTGCACACACATGTCTTTACAACTAACGCTGCATTTTTTTTTTTGTTTGTTTTTGGAAGGTTTCGAAATTTTGAAGCACTTTGATAATTTACACTTACCTATAGGGTCTCAACCATTGGGGTGGCACCTGGTTCATTTCTTGGTGATGCTGGTGTCAATAATTTATTTAAATGACCAGAGGGGACGTGCTATGCATTAATGATTACTTATGCGCTCTATACATATTCAGATTTTGACTCCTGAGACTGTGCAGGTTTAGTTTGCCAAGAGATGCTGCTGTCTCTCCAGCAGGTGTTATTAACTGAGGCGGTGTTAAAACAGCAAGCGGGGCGATGGGAGAATATCTCCCATAGCTGAGAAGGATCATATACTCAACTTCAGTAAAGCTGAAATACACTCAGGATGTTATCTTTCAATCAAAGGTTATTTAAACCTCAAGTCTGCCTTTGAGCGCAGAGATTATAATGGGATCTATTACATTTCAGAGCCAAATCTGTGTTGCCAGGTTATAAACTCGCGTTTCTGTCATGGTCCAGTCGCTGCTGGCTAACCATCTCTTTGGCCACGAGCACTACATTTTTAAAGGATGGTTTGGGAAATGGGGGACTTGGGAGGAACCAGGGATGCCAGGGAGTCGGTCTGCTTCAGGACTGGCTCTCTCTTTGTGTAGCACGGGAGGGAGCGCTGGGCCCACGGCATCCTCAGCTCGGAGGAAGCGAGGGAAGCACAGACAGAATTACTAACCACATCTCCCTCCACGACAAACTTGTTTCTCTGAGATGCCTCTTCAAAGCACAAAGGAGAGAAGATAACTGGCAGGTGGGGCTCTGCTCATGCGTGCCAAGATTTTCTGCCTCCCCCTCGCCCCTTCCCTGAGGTCTAGTTTTTGTGGTTGTGGCTGCCTTTGAAAGGCAGTAATGAGGTAGGAAATGTTAACACTCCTGACGTCAAAGGGATTCAGAGCAGGATTGATGCTGGACGGCTGGAAAGAGAAAGTCTGAATCGAGAGCGGTATTTGGGGGTAGTGTAGACCAAAGTGGGTTTTTTTTGGTTGTACGCATGCAAATCACTTCATTTACGTGGCTACATGGACACAGACCGAAAGCAGAGCAGGGTCATTTAAAGGACCGCTTCCTAAATGATGCTTCTTGCTGCTGATCACCATTGTGCAAACTTGGTTATTCTTGCTCGCGAAAGCCTATCTTCTTTTGGGTCTCTTTGGGACAATATTAAATTTTAATTGCCAATATGGATTTCTAACTCGGCTAATCCTAACAATGCCCTTAAGACAAATCAACATGGCACTGGTAGGAAGAAATAATTCCCTTAGTGGAAGCTGGAAGGCGTTTTTTTCTCTCCTGTGTCAGAGAAATAAAAATCTTTCCCCAGATCTGTTCCAAGAGGCACAGTCTACGCATGGGGCTGAGAGCTGGGACCCATAACCACTCATCCCGGCTCTGACAGACCCTCTTGGTGGCAAATCTCCCCAACCTCCCTTTCAACACCTGTAAAATGGAGATAATGAGAACGACGTCCTCCCTTCCTCGGGGTTCGATGCATTAGCTAGTGCGTGCCGAGCTGTCGGAGGCCGGTCCCACAGGCATGCCTGTGTACAACCAGCTCGCCCCGATCTCCGCGCTGGTATTTTGCTGCCATTTGGTTGGCATAAATATCCCACAACAGTGCAGTGCTCCAGACTATTATGGGCAGGCATGTAGCAGTCATCCTTTGTTTTCTTTAAACGATTTCAAGCACCAAATAACATCTCTTTTCCCGGAGCTGCAGGCAAACCATTTGGCCTCCTGGCAAACAGCTTTCCTAGTCCTCGTGAGCCCGCTGCCGTTTGCTGGGTAGGCACACATTGTGTTTTATGCCCCTTCCTCTCAAAATGTTTCTTTCTGAGCCTGGGGATGATGCTTTCATTTTATTTTATTTCATTTTTCAAGCCCCAGTGCTGGCAGAAAATAGCTTCCTCTGAACAAGCACGGCTGGTACAGAGCGATGGCCGTGGTGGGGATGTTTCCCGGCTGCACGGGCTGTGCACCTGTCTCGTTTAAGATCAGTGTTGGAAAGAAAGTGGCATTTTTAGAGGCTTTTTCATAAAGCACCCAGCAGACCCCGGCATGAAACGACAAGAGATCTGGGAAACACCTAAATGGCACTCGAAAGTGCATTTTTTTTGTCCTTGGAAAGATTTTTTAAAAACTCTTCTATATTGACAAACTGTCAAGGAGCAACCAGGAGACATGTATTTCTGATTTTCGGGCTGAAACACAGCACAACGACTCGTGCTACGCTGTAGTAAAGGCAAGCAGGTGAAAAAACAATGGGGAAAAGAAATGCTTGCTCGGCTCCCGCCTCCACATGTTCGGCATCGCATCTGCGACCTGAGCAAGCTGAGACCTCTGCCGTGTGGCTGCCAGTACGTCACGGGGAAAGTGTCCAGCAGTGGCCACCCCATCCCCACTGCGGCCATGGACACTGGCTGCCAGCCCCGGCCACCCCGAACAACCTGCACCGATGGTTTCCACTATCTGTGCTGCAAAACACAAATCGTAACAAAAGCCACTCTCCTCATTGCATTGATAAAGTACTTTTTTTCCCCCTGTCTTCCCCAACAAAGCCACGTATGAAGTCATGGCAGAGAGGGCCCAGGCCATGCCGAGGATTTGAATTTAGGAGACGTAAATCCTACATCCACCTCCTGTCCTGTTACTCCAGCTTGGAGAAATCATGTTGCCTCTCTCCCTCTTTCATCTCCCCTGTTTTTTAGGTCAGGCTTGTTCTTGCGATTTGTACCATAGGTAGAACCAAGGGGGGTCCCAATTCACTGTGGTGGTAGTAGTAGCTGTAGTAGTAAAAATAGTAATTATAATTATATTAAGAAACTGGGCTGTAGCCAAAACAAAATCCCTTTTCACACATTTCTATTTAGATGCAATCCATAAAACTGCATTTTTATGTCAACACATTGGCAACGCAATAACCCTGTAGTGGAGGCTGGAATAGGCATAGGCATAGCTATATGCATATTTATTTTATATCAGGCCATTTCTACATGAATGTGTGTGTAATCACATGGTATGTAAGAATTTACTCTCCTGTGTTCACTGGGATATACATACATAGCAGTGTGCCATTTACACAACAAATGTTAAATTACTTAGGTTTGTTATTCTGGGTGGTGCACAGGTAGCCTAACCTTTTCTGATCAGCTGCAAGCTGGTCTAACTCTTTTATGGCACCAGAGGGGATCACCAGGCTTATAACTTCACAGAGGCAGGGAATTGGCCCTTGCCACTTGTAGCTTCAAAAAAAAAAAAAAAAAAAAAATTAGACTAATTGCATGAGGTGCTACCACTTCCCCCCTCTGATCTGGCATCTCCCATAGCAGCAGATTGTCTCTCTGGCTCGTCCAACCCTGGAGTCAGGCGGTTGTCAAGAACTGACTTTTTCCCCTCTGGTATTTTGGCTCTAGGTCTCTGGGTTGGAGGCCACAGTTTTCAGCACCTGCTAATAATTTTTTAACAGACGCTAGAGAGGAAAATGTCCAAATACAGCAGATACAATCTGCTGTAGCCTGGGTCAAGCATGGACCATAGGGTTCATTTGCCCTAGAGATGGGGGGCTAATGGTGTCCATCGTTTCAGCAAAAATGTTGTCTTCCTTGAAGACAGTGGTCAACGTAGGGCCTTTGCTGCAGAGGGTCAGCATGCTGTGTGCAAGCTCTCCCCTTTCTGCTGTAACAGCGAGTGGCTCCTCCATCAGTACGGGCAGGAGGAATCCACCCTGCCAAGAACTATCATTTGCATTTTTTCAAACAAACTTTTATTTAAAATCCAAAAGAAACATTGAACTGAATCAATGTATGCAGGTTCAAGTTGCAGTACTGCCACGGGAAGAATTCAGAAGCTCTGTTCCTCACGGAGATCAAGTCTAAAACAAGTCTTGACATAAAACCCCACTTCAGTATTTCTGGCAGCTCTCTGTCCCACGACTTCCACCACCCTTTGCTAAGCAAGTCTCCTGCCCCCTTCCCTCTGTTTTTCTTGTGGTAGTGTGTGTATTTTAATCCACTGTAACTATTTGTTCTCATAGCCTTCCCTGGTCAGCAGGAAGTAATGGGACCTCTGAACGGCTCTTGAGAGGCAAGGGAAATAAATAAAAGACAAGGAAATTGAAACAATAACAATGAACATACCATCCAGAGCAGGTTTCTCTTAGGCTCAGAAGGCAAATGACAACAGGCGTGGAAGGCTGTAGATGAGACAAAATGTCTCATAAGTTTTTGTCACTCTCTCATGGCCCTGACTAGATATAAATACGCCTTTTTGTCTTTCTCCTGGGTCCTAAGCAGGCACAAAGCTCAAACCAGGAGAAATGTAGAAGGATGAATGTTTGTAGACTGCATGTTACAGCTGGGGCTTCTTCCACTGCCTTTTCCTAGTATGTATGTATATAACTACGTATGCGTGCCATATACATCTATAATGTCAGCCAGGTCTCTGTGCTGGTAACTGGCATGAGAGAGCTGCATTGCCTTCCTCCAAGGAGTCCTTGCTCATCCTCATTCCAGCCCACAGGTGACGGGCACACATGCTTTTTTCCTATCTCAAGTTCAGAAGTTACCTTTAAGCTCCCTTTCTGTCTTTGTACGAATTGATTACTTCCAAGCATACCCAAAATCATGGGGTCAGAGCCTGAAGGTAAAATCAGAGAGTCCAAGTGAATGTTATTTCCCCTCCTCCCCCCCCTTTTTTTTTTTCCTGCTTGCAATACTCCTTTTCAAGTTTGGAAATGAGTTATTTTCCTGCCAATGTTTTCTGCTTCCATGTGGCAAACATTTCTCTTTCCAGTGGAGCAGGAGCCAACATGGCTGCCTCCAGCGCGCATCGGTTTTGTGTATCCTGTCAACTCTTTCCTAGGCAAAGTGAACAGTCCCGAGATCTGTTCTGCTTCACCCTAACCCACTTGTGTGTCACCCCTCAGTTTTAGTACATCATGCATGAACCTGATCGAGGCAAAGTACTGCTTATTTTTTTCTCATAAACACAATTTTGAGGACGTTGCTCATTTTATCTTAACAGTGTAACCTTTTCCAACTTTTCCCTCTACCTTTTCAAGTCTGGATATACCGAAAAATGTAACGTAACATCCAAAGCACAGACTTCCCTGTGATTTTGTGTGAGTGACTACTCATCTTATTTGCTCAGGTCACAGGTAAATGGGTAGTTTGTCCTAATTGTTAGTTTTGCACACTTTTTGTGTCATCCTTACGAAATAGCGACGACTGCCAGAGACAGTGCAAGAGGCTGGGGTATCTCATTGCCCTTCTCAGACGGAGGAGGTGAGTGGGTTGTAGAAGTGCATTGGAGGTGTCGGTGCATGCCTGGCTTTGCTCTTCTCCGTTTCGGTAGGCATCCAGCACATGCACCCTTGGAGAAAGGGTTCCTGGCTTGATGGCCATTATCCACTCTGAACTACAACTGTTGTCCTTAAATAAGAAAAGCATGAAACATAAGGGAAAAGAGGTTCAAGTCGGACGACAATTTTTTGTCAGTGCATCTTAAATACTCCTGTTAGTTGTTCTTGCTACATTCATATTCTTTCATATATGTACATATATAAAATCAACATGTATAGTAGTTGTATTTGCTTTTTAATATATAGGGCTATGCACCACTTCTGGAAAACCCACAGTTGTGGATGAATCTTATCTTAAAATGTGTGTATTCTGTCCCTTTGCCATGGAGAAGTCCCAATCCATGGGAACTTGGGTAATGAACCGGAGATTAATTCATGTTTTCTGTCATATTTCTGCTTGTGTCTGTTAAGGGGGCTTCTTATGGAGTCAGGAAGCGTCTCAGATTGTTTTTCTCTCCCTTTCATTTTGTTTTCGTATTTTGCACTCTGGGAAAGAACAAGTCTAATATTGTCCGTGTAGTCTTCCTTTTTCACATATTATGAGCATTGTGGCCTCTCTGAATAGTCTTTACCTATTTCTAAGGATGTAGAAAAAAACCCTCTTTGCCTCACATGAATACGTCTTGGAAAACTAGACTTTAAATATGGTTAGGGTTTTTCAAGCACTGAATCAGGTGGTCACGGGTGGATTTTTGCACGCTAAGTTAAAATAGATGTAAAATGAAACAGGATTTCAGCTCATAGCATGGGCTAAGTGCCAGCTTATTTGTGTACCCTGTATTTCAGGGTATGTTTTAAGTTTTGCTTCAGTCTTCATGATATCGTTGTTTACTGTGTTGTCAACAGACTTTTGCTTCTGCTATTCTTCTGCCCTTACGATACATGTATTGATGACTGCTTAAGTCTTGCCAGAGCGCGTCTCCCATACTGTGAATAAATTGCAGCTTGAAGTTGCCACTTTTTGCTCTCATTGAGGAATCACTGTTTTATTTATTACGGTGTTGCTATGGTTCTACCACGATGGACTTTGAGTATGATTCTGTTACTCTCAGCAATTACATGGCAAAATGATGGTGTCTTGTCCTCTGATCTGCCACCTATAAATCAAACAATATGGTTTGACATACAGCTAGTCAGATAATTGCCAAAGACATATGCTAGTTGGGAAAAGCTCAAAAGGATGTTGAAAAATAGCTGACCAACCCATGGTCAGGCATATCACTCAGGGCAGAATGCACCCCTGCCACTCTATCCAAATAAATCCAATAATGCCGCCAAAAGTGGCTGCTGCTTCATATCTGCCCTCTTCTTTTGGGGCTACTTTTTTTTCTGTCACTGTATTAGACACCATAACCTAGCACTGCTCCCGAGAACTGCAGGGGTTCGTGCTGTGATCGAGTGGAGTCTTGATTGAGTGGCAACGCAGCTTTCCATCAGCCGCATGCTGGTGGGGCAGGGACGGAGGTGAGTTTGGAGACTGGGAGCCAGTGGGTGCAGTATGAGGACAAAGGCTGGGACTGGTGGTGGTGACCTGGGAACCTTTGTTTTCACAGCAGCTTGCAGGGAAAGGATCGGGCAATACAGGGAATGAAAGGAAGGGTAAAGATCAGACAGCCCGGATGTCTCTTCTAGACCTCTCAGCAAATATTGTGGGACGCACACCTTGGCAGCTAGCTGGAGCCAAGTAGCTCAGAAAAGTCCACCAAGAGGCAAGGGACAGGAATGAACGCAAGGCATCCTGCACTGACCTTGAACTCTGACTGAAGCCAGGTGGTCATTTCTGCAGTCCTTACCCAAGCCAGACTTTCCTTGGACCAGTGAGACTTTGGTCTCTGTACGGACTGCAGATTTTGGGCTCTGACATGCCCTGTGGTGGCAGGTTCCTGCAGAAAACTTCTGCTGCAAGGCCATTGCTTGGGGCTTCACCAGGAGAGAGTGAGCACAGGGGGAAGGGATGTTTCCAAACCAGAAATAGATTTTTTTTTTTTTTTTTAAATGAGTGATTTGTTGGCTTCAGGCAAATGGCAGAAGGTTTTACTGAAAAGGCTTCTTTATGGGATTGTGGTTTTGCTTGGGGTAGCTGAGAGGAGTCTGTAAACCCCAGGAGCTCAAGGAGTTTGACAGGTTTGACAAGCCTTCCTGCTACTTATGAACAGGAGGCTGGAACGAGTGTTCCTGAGATCACCTCCCTGTTTTCCGTTAAAGCATGCTGGCAAGCCAGAGAAAGAGAGAAGCTGTTTTTTTTCCCCCCATTTTATTTTGTTATTTAAAGACAATCTTAGAAATTTGCACTTCTGGATCTTTTAAACTTTGTATTTTCTGGGCTCCCCTCAATCTGAAATTCCTGTCAACCCTTCTGGGCTTTGGATTAGACCCTCCCACAGCACCCCGAGAACCTTGAAATCGGTATGGCAATAATCATTAGCGGCAACAGGAGAGTCACACCAGAGACTGGTGTACATCACCTCTAAAGAACGTGCCAACTCTAAAGAGCAATGCTCTCACAGGGACCACAATGCCACTGTCATCCCTTCTTGTATCCACTTGCCCCACTGCGCTTCACATGCTGCCCTGGCCCAAAGGGAAAGACAGATGAGAAAATAATGAAAATGAAAATAATGAAAATGAAAATAATGAAAATTACTGCGGAGCTGCATCTGCGTTATATGAAATGACAGGCAGGGCTGCAGCTACTGGTGCTGACAGGGAGAAGAGCCCTCTTTACCCTCCCTGGGTCAATCTATGCCTACACACCACCCCTGATCTTACTCAGTAAGGGGAGCGAGCGTTTCTAATTAACGTCGCATACTTCCCAAGTTTGCAAAGCGAAGGGCTTGGATTTCTGCTGCAGCAGCAGTGGCTGCTGCAGTACTTAAACCATCGCTGGGCAGAGAGCTGTTGCAGTGCCTGAGCTGGAGGTCACTGCCCTGGGCATGTGGCAAAGGGAAAGCCTGGAAAGAATCAGTAATTCCTGAAAAATGTACACATAAGGAGGAATTTCCTATTTCTTTGAATAACGGTAATTTAATTTAAAAGGAAATCCAGTGACAATTTCCTAGGAAATAAATGCCTTTTTGTAAGTCTCTGTGGTGAAAAGGTGCTTAGCTGAAAATCAGCGGAATTCTTCTTACTCTAATTTTTAATCTTGCCTGAGTTCCTAACCCAGCCTAAAGCTTGGGAAGCTGAAATCAGCTCTGACAACACGAACAGGCTGCTTAGGGCAGAACAAACCCAAGAGATTAAGTTAAACTTGCCAGCTGAAGCAAGCTTCTGAGTTTTATCAAACAGGCAAGCTGGAGAAAACTCCGGAGCCGACAAGTGAGCCTGCTAATATCTGAGCCCACTAAATCTTCCAGCCGCAAGGAGCTCCTCAGACCTGGGGAAGTCTCCTACCTCCTGAAGAGAAGGAGCAGCTTAGCTCCAGAGGTCACCCTTGTAATTCCTAGCCTTATCCCTAGCAGCACCTGACCAGCCCACCTTATCCAGCTGGCCCAGCCTGGAGGCTCATGGGCAAGTCACTTTATTCAGCACCAGCTTTAAAAATAGAAATGACAATCCCATAGGCAAAGCACCAGACAAGGCTAGGTGGAGTGAAGAAAGAAAAGCAAACCCTTCGGTATAAACCCTCTAACTCTCTCCTACTTTCCTCTTTTTTTTTTTTTTTTTTTAAAGTCTTATTGAGATCTTTTAATACAAATGATGTTTTTCAGCCAGTTCATTCTCATATAAAGCCGGTTCCTGGTTCTCTGTGCTCACTGTGATGGACTACATCTTACCATTCTCAAGTATTTTCATGGAACAAGTATTTCTTCCCCCTTCTAGACAGAGAGTCATGAAACTTTGGGGCTTCTTTCACACCACCTAGCCACTTAGCTGGTTTCTTTGTGCAAGTCGATAATATAGCCTCATCCTTCATATATTACTGTTCAATTAGGATAATGACTGCAAGCCCCAAATGACTATGCTAGGACTGTGCAAACATGGTAAGAGGTGACCTGTGTCCCAGAATGCATCATCTAAACAGACAAGACAGAGGAAATACTACTGTTCCAGCTGCATAAAGAGGAACTGAGGTACACCGAGTTTAAGAGAGATTTCCACGTAGGAAGTGTATGCTAGAAGCAAAAATTCAATTTGACCCTACCTAGTGCTTTGCCACCTCATGGTTCTCTCTCTGACGAGCTTTTCTCTCTGTGGGATTCAATGTTACCTCCTAAGTCTCCTCCTTGTAGATGCAGATCAACCAGGAGAGCTACAGAAGTTATCACCACAACTCACAGATTTCTCTTGGTGAGTGCAGACCCAATGATGCATGTGCTCTGAGGTGCAGCGAGCTGCCAAGCTCTCCCTGTTCGCATAATCGTCTGCATCACATCCTACAAATGAAAACCAGAGCGTCCTTCAGATACCTCAGTCATTAAACAGTTGGTTGCAACCATATGAAACCCTTCAGGAGCTGTGGGAATTTCCCTACAGATCCCAGTCTGGCATTTGGGATGTGCCTGCTCCTGTAGTCCTCACTCCCGAAGCATCCCTGCGCCCGCGACTGCCTTTTGCTCCAGTAAGGGATGTCCAACACAGCCTTTCAATTTGAACTCAGCTCCCACTCCACAAGTCATTTTTATTTTACTGGGATACCAGTGAAGCTGTAGCTCAGTAACTGATGTTAAGAGGAACTTTTAACACCTCAACAGCAAATGGAGGAGAGTGTTTCCCATTAGTGGCTGAGGAAGTAGTGCTCCTGTAACTTCAGCCTTGAAAGCTAATGAAGCTCAGATTGTGGCCGTGGCCTTTGATGTAGCGATGCCTGAGGTCAGTGTAGCTTTCAGAGGTGCCAGTGCTATGCTATGTCACCGCGCTCGTCTGGGCGAGGGCCCAATAACTCTAATCCTGTAATCATGTTTCTGTAAGCAACAGCATTTATTGTGCAGATAGTGGGGGATAGCTGCAGCGGTAATTAAATGAGGGATATGCTATAGAGGGGAAGGTAATCCAGCCCTGTAATATCATTTCCAGTAGATGAAGTTACAGCCAACTACGTCAGTAAACAAGTAGCAAAATACTGGAATCAGTTCAGGGAGAGAGTGCGGGGATAAAAAAGCCTTGTTTGCCCATCTAATCCATCCCCCTGCCAGTACCCTCGTTCTGTTCGGGGAGTGATGTTAACACACTGGCAAAAGTCAGGAAATTCAAAGCTGTGCCTTCACACTCCATCTTTGGCTCCCACTAATTGCACGGGGGGGTAAAAGCATCCACCGATGAATTTGGCAACATTAGCTTTGAACTTAATTCCTTCTCTTGGGTTGCTTCACAACCTCAGGCCACATACTATGTATTTTATGTCTTCTAACGTAGGCTGTTGTCTCCCAGGTATACATGCATTGTCAGAAGAACATGATGGCATATTCCACTCTAGTGGGGGGAAGTACACATCTGTGTGAAAATATGGTTCATCCAGGAGATGAGGAGAGCCTCCAACAAGCTGTTCTACTCCACTAATTAGTATGTGTTTAGACATTCCGGTTATTTTATTTTGCACAATCCACTCAACTCCATTATAGATAAATCTCTTCTTACGTGTATCTTTTTAAATCAGAGCTCTTTTATATTATACAAGCACTAGATATTAAAAAACCCTCACTATTTTAAAAAGGAGAAATGAATGGGAGTACTTTGTACCCCTTTTCTGTGAGGATATGTCTAACTTTGGTGGGGGTTCTCTGTGCGAAATTGGTCATGCAGAATCAGTTCTGTATATCAAGGAATAAAGAAGAATGCTTGTTTGAAGAAAATCTAATGGCAAACAGCAGACTTCAGTTGTACTACACAGAAATGCACGCATGCACATGTACATGTAGATGAATATATAGTATGTATGTATGTATACATATATAAATATATACACACAAACATATTTCCTTTAGCTCAGTGCCTGAAAGTTCATTTATGGGCATCCTGATTCTTGGTATATTATTTGTAAACAGAGGGCCAGGGGACTGGAATATTTCCTTGACTTCAATGGATGATGAGGCCTCAAGCTGTGAACTCAGATTGGGACCTCTAAGTATCCTGCTGCTACCTAACAGCTTGCTGAAAAATGACATAATTTGTGACATCAGCAATATGCTGCTTTAATAGAGGTTTGTAAAACGGTTTCCACCCTCGTGTGTCAGGACAAAACCACCTATCCTCACGAAGCCCAAGGCGGCCCCCTCCTGTATTCCTCACACACCTCGCATCCTTTGTACTTTTAAGGTATACCTTGCTATAAAGTCCCAATATCTGAAGAGTGATAGGAAATCATTCGGTAATATCCGTGCGAGAACTCCCGCCCCATCAGTGCCAGGGAAGATGTCACTTTTCAGGAGAGCGGTGGCTGCCAGCGGGAGGTTCAGCAATGCAGATTTTAATATGGAGGTTTAATTTCAAATACAATTCACGGTTTGTATGTGGTTGAAAAATGTTTATTACCACCTGGATGTTCAGGACACTGTTTTGGACAAAATAAATTTCAATTTGGACAATGCCTTGTCATTTCAATTGATGCCTTTAAAGCATTTCACAGCTCTGCAAACAAGATGTTTTATACAATTCTAATAGTAACAGCAGAGAACACACCAATTTAAAAATCACGCAAAATAATACCAAAAAAATAACTGACAGCCTTGGATAACAAGCCGCTAGCCTGAAAGTGATTCAAATGCAAGCGTTTTAATGATTTTTACAAATGCTCCATTCTATAATACAATGAGAAAAGAATAATTTGCTTCTTGGAAATGATATTGCATCTGAGGTAAATTTATTTTAAAGTAAGATATAAACTAAAAAAACCCTAAAAAACTTAAAGGATACAGACATTGTCAGAACCTGAACGGCAGTAGGAGGAGTGAGCCGTAGCACGAAAGAGTTGGCAGGCTGGATTCATTGCTGCGCCGCTGATACACGAAATGAAATCAGTACCTGTCAGGAAACACATCTTGGGAGTCACAACTGCCCAGTCAGAGCTTCAGCAGCTACTGGGATTTCTGGTTGGAGGGAGTTTTGACACACTCATGGCAGGGGGCCCTTCACACATGGCTCCTTATAAATGTTACGGGAAAGGATCTCAAGAGACAGACCATCTCCGCAAGTGAATGCGTGCTGGATGAGGCAGAGGTACTTGCCTGTTCAGAAGACCGTACCCTGGGTTTTCGAGCCCACCACAATCTGCTCCCTGAGGCAAAGGTGCACCTTTGATAGGAAGAATACTGAAGTCAGGAAGGCTCCACGTGAAAATACAGATACTTCTTCATCTCTCTAAATAGCAGTGTTGTAGGCCTTCCTCACCAAAGGAAAGAAAGAAAAAAGTATTTTTCAAGTGAGGAAACGGTCCATTGGTGTAGATGTTTAGGGAGGAGACTAAGGTGCAAGCACAGCTTGACAAAATATAGGGGTAGGAAAGCAAGTTCCCTATTCTTCTCTTGTTCATTTTCCAAGGTTCCTCTTTCCCGCCCTTTTTTGTTGCATCTCTGTACATTTTATAGCATCAAAAAATGACCAGAAAAGACCTCAGGGTTCACCTAGCCCACCCCCCTCATGAAGGCCCTGCAGCAGATGCTTGCCTAGCCTGTTCTAAAGAAACCTCATCCCTTTCCTTTAGTGACTTATCTCATTGTGCAACTAGTCTTCAATTAGAGGGTTTTTTTGTTTTACAAATAGTTAGACGTTCACACTTTGCTGCAAATTAAACCAATTTCTGCCTACAGATGTGGAGAACAAGGGATGACTCCGCTGCAGAGTATGAGAGGCCAGGCATGCATCTGTCCTCTCCATCACCATCCCTCAGCCATTTCTCAGCCACTCTCCACCAGTATTTCCCCACCCCTTAGGCCACCACTCTGTTAACATTTGCTGTCCAACTTGTGGTCCATACCCGCCTACTTCTTACTTGTAGTTGGCTCTTTGTTCAGGTCGGTAGCTGGATGCGCCAGAGGAGAAGCAGCGTAAGGGCTTCCACAGACAGCTCCAGAAAAAAATCACCTTATATGAGCCTTTACCATGGGAAGAGATGGTTTATCAGACATTCTGGGGCTGAATGAGGGGCGTGCATGGAGGGGGAGCTGCAAAGGCAGGACTCCGTGGGTTCTGCCAGCTCCTCCTCAAATGCCACCGGGAGCCTCGGGGATGCGAAGACGATCGCGTTGAACCCACAAAGCAGTCAGTGGGCTTCAGCCCTGTCATTACATCCCTGATAACAGAAATGAAATATGGTGTAGAAGTACAAAACAATTTCTGCTTTTGCCTGTGACACTGACTTATAACTAACCTCAGATCTCTGGTGATTTCTGGCCTGTTTTTATGCACGTTGGCTGTGTCAGGAGGGAAAGCCATGGCTTCTATTTTCATACTTGGTTCTCACATGAAATAATGGGAGGGGAGAGGAGGAGGGGGGAAGATGCAGCTGCAAAAACAGTCAGTGAAACATAAAAATCCCTATTGTTTTGTTGTAGTTCTCAGTGCCCTTCAACTTCTGGGCACAGACAAGGCCTCCCCCTGCTCAGGTTCAATACGCAGGGGAGCCTTGGGGCTCAGAGCTCCCTCCCTACTTTCCCTAAGCCTCGCCGTCAATTGTGCTTTTGTTCATGGAAAAAAATTTAGTCCAATGCATGCTAATTTATAGCCAGGGAAGCAATTAAAAAAAAGTTTATTATCCTTTCCCCCCGCCTCTCAAATGGAGTGTTACAGCAGCGGGGTTTTTTTGGTAAACTTGACACAAACTGATGTCAGTTAGGGGGGAGCAAGGCCAGGAACCGAGCACGGCTCTGTATACCTCCCCTCCACGTGAAATGGGACAGCCTTCCAATTTTCTCTGTCTGCCTATACTCGGGAATGTGTGTGCCTCAGGAAAAACTAAGCACAAAGACGCTCTCATTTCCCCAGGCTTTGACAGCAAACTTGCACTGTACACATCGCCTTCACATACCCCTTTAACAAATCCTAGTTAAACATTAAAGAAAGAATTGCCTAATATGGCTATAATGTAGAGACATATTTACATTTATTACTGAACTTACCGTGTGCCTTTTTCTGTAAATTTGGCATATCCTTCATATTCAACAAAATCATATTCATCCATATGGTGAAGTCAGTTAATCCAGTTCCCCTCTGGATTTTATAACTCCTTGCAAAACCTTAGAACTGCACCAACAGAGATTTTGCTGTTTGTCCCTGTTTGGACCAAACCACGACACCGTTAGTACAGGACTGTTTTTTTCTTTCAGGGGGAACTGCTTTTTTCCAAAATCAATTGTAAATAAAGCAATAGATGTCTCTACCTACTCTATGTTTTAAGCAGTCTCTGAGCAGAGAGTCATGATGTGGGGCTGAAAGCGCCTGAACGCTTTCAAATGAACGGGTCGGCTTTCGCTTGTACCCCAGCTGTCACACGAGTGCTGAGGATGAGGCATGGCACCGCCGCGGGGCAGGCAGGGATGGGCAGCCTCTGCCAGGCGAGCTCCCTGTGGGCAGAGACCACAGCTCTTCCCTGCACTCTGACCGCAGACCTGTGGGACCTTCTTAAACTCTAAAATAAAACTTAAATCCTTCACTGACGGCCCAAGCTCTGACGATTGAAGAGGGTGGAAGTAATTTTGTTTTCCCACCTGTGCTGTCACACAGCAACACCAGCGATATAACCTGACAGCCCTTGCACATCCTCTGCCACCGGTTTCCCCCTCAGTTGCATGTATTTAATTCCATATTATCTAACCACGGGCCTCTTGATGACAAAACTGGAGGGAGGGCTGTCAGTGATGGTCAGAGTTGCAGCGATACATGCACTATTGACCGTATCTGAGCTGCATTTTTACATAGGACAGGATGTGCGGAGTTAACGTGAAGCATTTCCAGCGGCATCCCATAGTGTACCAGACCTGCACAAACACTGCTGTATACTAGGGACTACTGCAAAAGCAAGTCAGGAGTGAAGTCAGGTATCAGGAAGCCTAGACCAGGTCTTCCCAGCAGCATGAACGTGTCTCCGATAAACTCTAGGCTATTGTAGGCATGTCTCACACAGGGACAAGGTTTTTACCTTCAGCAAGCTTCACTTTGGAAAATTCCTAACTGACGCATGTGCTTGATATCACAACTTTAATAACATTAGCAGCGCTAGTAGAAATAGGAATAAAATTATAAGCATAAGACCCAAAACTAAGTGGAGCCACACTTTAAATTACAGAGGCCCAAGAAGGTAGCACAGGAGTTTAGCACTCCTCATTCTCACCAGGATGATCAGCTTCAAATGGTGCCAGCAGGCAGCTACAACAGCTTTAGGAATCAGGCCTTTTGCATTTCTGAAGACATCATTCTGAGCAGCACCTTCAGGTACTGGCTTTGCTCTCACAGATTTGGGAGCTTCAGGCTCAATTTGGGAAGCAATAATCCCAAACACAGTGAGGAAAACTGATCTCTCCCCTGCTTGCTGCCTGGGCACATGCAGGACGTTTCTGCTCCTCATCCCATTCCCTGCACCCTCGGACATGGGGAGGAAAGCCCTTCTCCTGTTCCCATTGAGGGACACCCACTGCTGGGGTGTGAAGGGAGGCCTGGGGTGCACCGAGGGGACAAGGAGACCCAGTGGGGACTGTGAGGGGGAAGGAAGGGGTAAAGGAGATGGAGGGCACTAATTTCTTTGCTAGTCCTTGCAGGCACCAATGGTGCCGGGCTGGTGTGTGTGTGTGTGTGTGTGCACCTCTCTGCAGGTGGCCTTTCTGTAGGCACCCTGGTCCCGGCTGCAGGGGTGCTGTGGGCATGAGGGCGGCTGGAGGAGACCGTCCTGGTGGCGGTGTAATGGGTGTGATTGAGGTACCCCCTCCTCCTTACCCCTTCTCCCTTCCTCCTTCCCCTTTCTCACTTCCCATTCTCCGCGGCTCCTGGCAGCAGCCTAGGAAGGCGCGGGGCTGTCCCGGTCCCCGCGGGGCCAGTGGCCACCCTCCATCCATCCATCCATCCATCCATCCATCCATCCATCCATCCATCCACTCACCCACCCATCCGGCCCCCGCGGCCGCAGCCCGGCGGCCCCGGGGAGGTGCGGGGCGGTGCGGGGGTCCCCCTCCCGCCGCCCTGGGCGCCGCTGGCAGCTTCTCGACCCCGCGGGGTGGGAGACAGAGGGGACGGAGGGAACAGTCCCCTCTCGTCAGCGCGGCAGCTCCTGCAAATACCAGCACCCCAAAACGGCCCGCAGCCCTGCCCGCCCCGCCGGGGCTCCCTCCGCCCCGGCTCCCCCCGGGGAGGGGGGGCGCGGCTTCCGAGCCCCGGGGCACCGGCAAAAGTAGAAAATAATGTACTGCCCTCACGGGCTTTTTATTCGCCCCCCTTCCCCAATTTTCATCTCTAAAATAGTAGTTAAAAAATAGCCCTGTCTCGGAGCTTTGCCATGCTCTGGACCTGAGGGAGGCGAAGGTCGGAAAAGGGAAGGTGGGAGCCATGGGACGGACGAAATGCGGTCAAAGTTGGGTTTGCCTTTTATTTTTTTCTTTCTTTCTTTCTTTCTTCTTTCTCAATTCGAAATCGGGAATTACTGCCTGAGAAGCAGATACTCCGTTTTATTGGCTCGTAAAAAAAAAGTTTTCAAAGCCTAATTTCCACCAGATACATTTATTTTCCGTTGAAAGCAGAATTAAAACAATACGCGCGAGGAGGTGCCATTAAACCTAAGCCATCTTTTGCTGTTAATCACAGGAGAGAATGATTAGAAAAGTCAGTAAAGGAGCACTTTGTTTGAAACGCAAAAATCCAGCTTTTAGGAAGAGTAAGCCGAGTGGAGGAGGACTGAAGCAGCCCAAGAAACAAGGAGGGACTCTTAATAAAAGTTAAAATTCAGTGTCGGGTTACATCTCGATATTGCAGAGAACACGCCGTTCCTGGAAGGGATTTGTGGTTGTGAAATGCATCCCTTGCTAAAATACCGTTTGATGCTTGTGTCGAAGAGGAAACCAAAACAATCTTTTCCTTTTAAGCCCCGATTTCAAAACAAAACCAAGAGAAAAGAAAAGAAAAAAATCCCTCTAAATTTCAAACTGGAGCTTTGAACAGCTTTCCTGGCGATATTTGCTTCAAACCTCACAGGCGGAATGCCCCTGTGTTCCCGAGGTCTCCCTGCCCTCCCTTCCCCCGTTTCTGCTGCTTGGATGCTCGGTTCAGAAGCAAATGCCCTGCTAAATAATTGTTAGAATTTGAAAAAAAAAAAAAAAAAAAAAAGAGAGAGAGAGAAAAAAAAAAGAGAAAATGCGCACCCGCATTCAGGTGCTAACCTACTTATTTGAAAGTAATTTATTTTCCATTTTGCCCGTTTTCCCCCTTTAAAACAGAACGCTGAAAGAAAGAATAAGTGCTTTAACATTTCAATGTTGTGCTCTGGTAATTACTTTTTCACTTTTCCCCTAAGTTCCAATGTGAAAACCTCACAGGGGGGTCTTTGCTGTAGCAGGGCTACAGTTCCCAATCCCAAGCGCAAGATCTGCAATTACAAACCCATTCGGTGCCTTTCCCTATCATTAATATGCACAAAATCCTGCCGCTAATCTTATAATCTGTTTTGTTTCATCAATTGCTTGCCTAGCACCAGGCGGGAAAGAANCGTTCCCTGCGCCAGGCCTCGCCGCCGTCTTGCCTTGCACCTGATGATTTATTAACGTAATCTACGGGGATAACCACACATTGTGCCCAGCTCCGGCNAGAAAGAAAGAAAGAAAGAGGAGAAGAATAAAGCCGGAAAACCACGGAAAGCTTTCTAAAGTAAACGAAAAAACAAATAAATCGGATTTTATTTCTGATAAAGCGAAAATCGTTAAGACCGTTAAATGGAAGCAGGAGTTTCCGCCGGGGCGGGGGTGTGCGTCGGGGAAATTTAAGGAGAAATCTGAATATATCCAACATTTTATTTGCATATTTGATTTCTCCCCGTACGGGTCACGAAATGAAGTTACTTAAGCAGGCAGCCGCGGAAGCGAAAGGCTGCGCGTAAGCACCTCAAGAGAGCCGAATATTAGTTCTTGGATTTCTTTGGATGAGGGAGCGGAGGCAGCGGGGGGGGAGTGTCGGGTTGGGGTGCGCCTCCGCCGCCCCCCGCGCTGCCCTGCGCGGCCGCGCAGCTCCCGCGGGCTTGTCACACGTTGTCATTAAGACTTCAGTAAAACAATAAAGACATTTTNTTGTCTTTAAAATTTAATAAAAAAAAAAAAAACATTTTTTTTTTTTTTTTTTAAAAATCTCTTCTCCCCGCCCCCATCCGGCGCAGTATTAAGGGAATAAAACAATCTACGCCACACGGCTCCTATTGAGATTAATGAAAAAATTATGTCAAAAAAAGAAAAAAAAACAACAACAAACCAAAAACAAAACCCAAACCCAACAAAACCCCCAAACCTGTATCTCATAAATCTCATTTTCCGTTCCCTGCGCCAGGCCTCG
>VYXH01011782.1:62061-84892 GCA_013397275.1 Burhinus bistriatus | reverse complement strand
CCCCGTAAAATGGCCATGGAGGCGGTGAAAAAATGAACCTGAAAAACAACTGTTTTCTATTTACGAATTTAAATAAACAGAACAGCCTTCCCCGCGGTGTTTGTCTAAGTGCAGCAGCGTTGCTGCTGTGTAGGTCATGAAAAGGTTGGTGCATAGTTTAAAACTTCCCATTCTGTTAATTTCTTAAAGAACAGTCGTTCATAGTCTGAGCACAAAAGCTCATGATTTAATGAGGAACAGAAACAAAATCTCTGATTGTTGGTGTTTCAAACTTCATTGGAGTCCTCTGGCAACCACAAGTTGATCCTCTGCAGCTTCAATACCCTTTAGCCCTCCATATAAGAGTACATGCTGAATAGAGGACAATGCCTGGTTGTTATGTTTATTTACCCTTACTACAAGCTGGGTTAACCTCTTCAAAACAGCTTTACTAAGCCCGTTAACCACACGGCCCACATGACCTGTAGCCGTATCCCTAATGTGATGTAAATCTGACTCGAGACCATATGCACAAGTTCTGCTGCATTGTGTCTTCGAAAACTACAAGTTTATTGCCGTCCAACCCTTCCCGGGCTGGATGCTTCCAGGAGGAAATGCTCTGAATAGCGACCGCTTAAAAAAAGAGAAGAAAGTCAAGAGTCCCGCATTGTCGGAGCAATATTTTTAATGGCTGTTGCACGTTTGCAGAAGGGGGGCAGGGGGAAATGCGAAGCCCGCACAGGGTAATGATTTTCATCGCAATTATTTCAACCGGTGCGTAATTATTCGAGGCTTTGCCCTTTCTGACGGGAGTTCTGCACCGGAGCGGGAAGAAGCGTAGATACAAATAGAAGCCATTGACCCGGTTTTCATCTGCTCTTTTAACAGAGCTCACAGCTTATGTTTTGCTTTTCTCCTTCAGTGAAGTCATAATCCCACATTCGTAGTAATTATCGTGATGTCACACAGTCGGTGATGTAACTTCGTTGCAGGCTGTGAGCAGTACATGGGCTGTGCAGGACCGAGCAGTGGTTTGAGTCGGAAATGGTTTTAGTAATTAGCAATTCTGGCAAGCAAACTATGACAGATCTGCAGAATGGAAATGAATTTCTGCTTAAGCTTGACGTCTTTAATTTTTTCTTCCTCCAAGTATTATAGTCATCTTTTAAAACAGCTACTGGGGCCCCATGGCGAGAGCTTCATTTACCAGCTCATTTTTTCTTGATGGCTGTGGCAAGCGTAACAATGTTCTGTGCCTGCTTCAGTAATGGCATGTCGATCATGCTCCCGTGGAAAGTAAATGCTCCCTGGAAAAGAGAGAATATAAACTTCCTGAGAGGACCTCTGGAAATCGTAGTTGGCTTGTCTTTTTCTTTAAAAACACATCCGCTTGGCAAGAAACATCAGGTCCCACAGGAATCCTGCATGAGGAGACAAACTAACCGAGACGGGGCAAACGCATTTAAAGAAATGCAGCGGGCGCCGAGTGCTCCAAAGAGGAGGCAAAAAGAGAGAGAAAAGAGAAGCCCAGTATGCAGCCTGCCTGTTTCAGCCTCTCTGGCTGGCAAACATCGAGGGCCAAGAGCAGCGAGGCCGTGCGTGCCAGCCGGGGGGGCTGGCGGACACCGTGCCTGGGGGACAGCTCTGCTCCCCACATCCAGCATCACCCTCCAGCACCGGGGCTGTGCCACAGGACTGGGGCGAAACTGTCTGCGGATGGAGGGCAAAGCCAGAAGTGTTATCTTCGTCAGGGAACAGCAGTAGGGATTTCAGGAGTGGGGTGGAGAGGAGTTTTCCTGACTGAGGGAGCGTGTTGAGGTTTGTGTTGCTGCACCTCTCCATCAGGTCTCCGGTGCTAAAGATAGGCTGGGCCTGCGCTTAGAGCCAGGGGCTGGGATGAAAGCTGAAAAAGCAAGTGGCTGGCATGATAATATTACCCAAATCTGCTCTGGAGCCAAGGTAAAGCCCACCTGAGCATATAAGGAGTTTGCCTGAGTGAATGCAGAACTAGCCATTGTGCTTCAGCAGTGGTGATCTGAGAGCCAGGCCAGGTTTCAGAAGTCACTTTGTATTTCTAGCGATTTTGTGTTGGTACCATGGTGACACATTTGAAATAATTAACTACAAATCACAGTTAAATCTTAAACAGAAGACACATGTTTTAAATAGGGCCAAACCTAACTTGTTCCTTTGGATGCTTTGATCCACACGTGTTGCTCAGGTAGGATTTTGAAGATAAAACACTGTTCATCAAGACACGCCAAAGTCCAGTAGACAAAAAAAAAAAAAATCTTACTTGCAATTCTGACAGTACTTTGCCACATTCTTGAAAAAAACAAAACTGAAGATGCAATCCCTTCCCTGAAGAATTCCGAATTGAAGGCCTGGCCCCAGGGTTGCGTAGGGCGTCTCTGTGAAGCGCTGAGCACCCTTTTAATGTCCTGCTGCCATGGATATGGGATCACAGGCTGGCCTTAGATTTGGCAGGGAGTGAGGCTAACCAAGAACAGGGTAAGAACGACAGCGGTGTGTGTGGCTGTGCATGCATAGCGAGAGAAACACAGAAGACAACAAGACGTTTATTGCTTTTTGGTTTTCATTTAAGGCTTGATAATCGTTAAGTAGAGGACTCTGATAAGCAAAGTGGAAGTATAGCCCATCTATAACAATGTTTAGGAAATGTGTTGCCCCAGTGACATATCTAGCTTGACTGATGCAGTATTAATTAAACACTAAGTGACATTCTAGAAGAGCTAAGGCAAATCCACCTTAAACAGTAATCTAATACAAATCAATATTGTTGCGTGTAAGAACAGGCTGTATTAAAGCCATTAAAAACCTAATAGTTAAAACTGTTATTTTATTCTAAGTAGGATTTTGTACTACTACAGCTTGCAGTATTTTAGGTGCGTTTGGAGAATAACAGGACTGGCGATACTCAATGGTAGATGCTTCAGATCTAATTTCTTGGTTACAGAGCAACCAATCAACACTACATTACCCCAACAACACCATTATTACTGTTACTGTTACTATTAATTAATAATAATACACCACGTTTGATCTTAGCAACATGTCAAGCCATTTTCACTTACACTTTTAAAACTTTACAGAAAATGCAGCCTCAAACTACTCCATTTACTAACTGTTCTGAAAATAATTGGGAACTAAGTAAACATTTTATGACATAGGACTTCTTCAGAATAATTCAGGTCTATGCAGTGATCTAAAACTACAAGTTAGCGGAAGATAGATTTTTTTTCACTGTAAAAGCCCCATGTTTTAATTGAGCCTTTTTTTCTATAAGTATTCAGTCAAATAATAGCTATTGCTTAAAAGAGAAATTTGCATGTGGGATGACAGTGATAAGTAGAGATATGTTAAGGTCAGGAATCATCCTTCCTAGTTCTGTGAAATGGCTGACTTAGGAGCACAGTTATCCTAAGTACCTGCAATAGTTTGCAGAAAGAGATGGGCATCTAGCAATGGCAATTGTGAGCTCTGGTGGACCAAATGATGATCGGGAGGGTCTTACTCCTTCCACAGACTGGTGCTCTGAAGTCAGGTACCTCTGCAGGTGCCTAAGTTGGAGCATGATCAATCTGGGTCAGGACGTCTCTTTCAGAAAGCAGGAGTTAATTAAACAGCACGCCTGTCCTCTCTTCATTAAAATAACATGTTTAGAAAGGAAATGAGGATAATAGCATGTGTGTGGACACACGAACACTGAACCACTTGAGATCTGCTGTACGTTCTCTTCTTGTCAGCGTGCAGCTGTAGTTTGCATTGCTAGGAATTCGAATTCTTGAAGGAAAAAAATGCTTTTTTTTTTCTAACAGCAAAGAGTAACATGAAGAAGTTGGCTTCTCTGCCTGTTCACTCTGAGGCTTATTTTCTCCCTGTAATTTGCAACGTTGAGCTAAAGTCCAGAAAAAGAAACTGACTTCAATGCCATTGAATATACTCTATTCACTGCTTCTCTTTCCACCCACAGGTTTCAACAGATAGGAAATACCAGTAATTATAGTTTTGTCCCCATGCTCTCTTTTCCAATTCTGCTAGATGAAATTTGCCTTTAGCATTCTTTTGATTTTCTCTCGCATTAATATAAAGAAAACAAGACTTTCTATAAACACCATTTGCTTTGATAGCGTTAATCTGGGATTAATTTAGTCATAGATCTAAATTTTCTTTTTGGCTAATTTTCTCAATAATCTCATGCTTCCAGCCTGTACTTAGACTTCCAGTAGTTCAATGGTTGGACCGAAGGTCTGTTCTTAAGGAAATTTGCAGGATGAATGGGAGCAATGGAGGGTTTGTGGTGCAAGTCTGGGGTTTGCATCCATCACGTTTGGTGGCTGTGGTTCTCGCTTGCCATGTAATTATATAAACCATTCAGTGGGAGCCTTTTCCAAAACCTGCAGAAGGACCCTGCCATCGGGCGAGTCAAGTGTGTCAGACCTGCCCTGGGAAGAGACAGGCCCTCCAAGTAAAGGCTGATGGAGGAGCTGGGAGACGGAGCAGCCAGGTGGCAGAGCCACAGCCAGCGGGTGCCGCCTTTGGGTGACCATGCATGGGTGCAAGTAACTCAGGTGAGATGAGAACTGTGGGAACAGAGGACAACTGTGGCACTCACCAGACAGCAGGCTGGGAGCGCAGCCCTTCTGAGGAGCAGGTGACTCTATGGGCCAAAGATATTGCCCCCGTTTTAAGCGATGTGGCAAATATTCTGCTGTTGTTATCCAGCGCCATCCTTCATGCAGCAACACAGTGCACGTGCTAAGGGCAAAGTCCTGTGAGAAATAGGATGACTTTGGCACTCACCAGCCTGTCAAGTATGGGAGCTATAAGGGCGCTTTGGCTGGCCTACGCTGTACAGCTGTGAAGGCAGCGCAACCCAGCAGAGGAGTTTGTATTTACACAACCTTTGGCTTCCCTCAGCCTGATTGCTGTATGCCTCTGTCAGGGCAGACTATTGGGGAGAAAGCAAGGAAGAAAGGTGAACAGGCAACATTTCCCCTTAGGGTCATCAGGCAGACTAGCTAAGAGTCCTTTCCAGTTGACTGACAAGCGAGGAAAGACTCAAAGGTGCTTCCTTCTGGATAGCTCTGTGAAAGCAGAGCAAGAAGAAGGCAGCAGACCCATCTAGCTCCTCTTCTCTCCACCTGGTTACTGCAGCTGCACACAGAGCCCACCAATTTGTCGTTTCCCCATCTCCCTCTCTTCTATCAGACCACCTTCTCCAGGCTGAACTATGCAGGACCAGTACTGTGCAATTTGCTGCATCCCCCAGGAACCACATAGTATTTGAATGCAATAAATTCACAGTGACATTTAATGCTCTGTTAAAACAGTAGTAACATTTTTAAAAATGTAACAGCTATTTATGCAAGATGCCGGCCATGCTGAGTAAGGTCTTAACAGCTCTACTTTGAATTTCAATATGTCCTAAAGTGCTTTGAGAATGGAACAGAGAAGGCTTTTGGCAAATACAGAAAACAGCTGGAAGGGAATTAAAATTATAGAAAGCTGCTAGTTTTTTCTTCAGAAGGGAACAGCAAAAAATGATAGTGTTGGAAAAAAGAGAATTCGGCATGGTCAGCCCCAAGTGATACAAAGATCCAGCCTACAGACAAGAGAAGCAACAAGGCAGAGTTGACAGAGCACCATCATTTTCACAGGTCAGGAGCTGACAGTATAGACTCATAAAAAAGAGGGGCAAATCAAGTGGTGCAGTAGGAATAATTAATGCCATAAATTTCCAGGTGGCTGTAGAGAGACCGAAGAGATGCAGAACCAAACTCCGTAACACATCAGTTTGGCAGAGCTTATGCTTGTACCTTATGCACCTCCTTTTGGATAAATGCAGCCACTACCATAACCAACTCATATCTAGCCAAGTTCAACATATAATTGAGGGCTCTTCTTTGACAACTTAGAAGACAACTCTGGCCACCTGTTGCCATGGATCTTGGACATGGGTCTTGTCATATCTATATGTCATCCTTAAGGATTTCCTTTACCTATAAGAAATGACAAGTATCAACTCGCAGAAAGAGTCTCAGCGTTGGTCTGTTATTTGCCATGGCCAAAAGCTGAACATGTTAATGCAGTGGTTCCTGGAACATGAAGACCTCCTCTTTTTGTGCGTGTCTATGTGTGGCAGCATCCAGGAACATTTGCTCTGTGAAAGTTCTGGGAGTAGTTAAGAGCTTGGCAAATCTATACGACCATGTCATAAACAGAGTATAATTTTTTTCATGGTAAGAAGCATTTTACCTTTCTAGAAGTTAAACAGACAGGACTCAGAGCCCATGTCTTCTGTGTCATCTGGGGATCATTATGTTCTGATGGAACCAGGAAAGGGAAAGAAACGATACAGCCAATTCTCTTGCTAGTGTTTATCATGAGACTTTGACTACAACAGGGGATGGACAGGATCAGAAGTGAGGTACCTTTCATGTTTTTCCAGAAGATCAGGGAAAGTTTCATACTTCTTCATCTGTTCTGAAACCTTTTTATATAATATACAATGTTACATGGGGTTTTACTCCTACCATCTTTTGTTTCCTTTTGTATCACTGGGTTAACAAGAGAAACAAGCTGGCTAAAACTATCATGATACAGAACATTTAAGGCACCTCATAGTTCTGGGACACAATTCTCTCTCAGCTGTGGATTAAAGTACATGAGTTAATTAAAGTAAAATAATAATTGTTCTGGGACATGTGGGACAGTGATCAGACAAGCTAGTCCCTTTTGGTTGACAAGACGGAAGAATTAGATGTATTCCTGCACCTGGGAATGCTTGTGGCTTTTTCCTTGGCATTTGCTCCGTCTGTGGTTATCTGTGCCTCTCTCCATGCCCATCCCGATGACTGCAATGAACTCACTGAGGGTTAGTGCAGACCCTCAGTTCTTAGACCACTGGAATCTATTAATCACTTGCATTGGTACTGAATGTGAGGATTGGCTTTCCTAATGCATAGCAAGTATATCAATTTTGAAGTGGCAAATGAGTCCTGTAAATTCAAAAAAACCCTACCTATAAGTTCCAAAAAGGCTTCCTGTTTGATGGCAGATGGGAATCCAAACATGAGCACTGGTTGTGAGAACTCTGTGCTCTGTTTTGGGAACCACTGCTGTTGTTATCAATTACCTCAATCACTGGCAAGCCTTTGCTAATAAACCTTTGATTTGATGCCCTGTTCTACTAGATCTCATCATACATGTAGCCAACAACTTTAACTCCCACGTGACAGTGGTCAGGACTTTCTTAAGAGATATTTATAAAGATTACATTAAGACTGTATAGCCAATAGTGCTAGATTCATTTGTTGTGTGTGTCAACATATGGGCTGTCCTGGGCTGCTAGGTAGAGAGCGCCAACTTTTTCAAAACCAGTTTACTGTGGGAATCTAGTTGGGTGATTAAGATGGCAGGCTTGGAGGTGCTGGGGGATCCTGGTGAATAGGTAGGACTTTGGCATGGAGGAGACTCTAGGTACCCGGGCGAGTGGAAGAAAAGGAAAAGCAAGCCAAGGTCATGTTCCATGAAATTGCAATACTTCATGCACCTACTGCTGAATTTTGAATTAAGTATAGGTCTAAGATACATCTAATGCTTATCGAATTGTAAAAAAAATCTCTGCTGCTAGTTCGGTGGCTGTTGCTCAGAAGACAAGCAAACTCACGAGTAAGGAGGCGGTCCTTTGATGGCACTCTGTTGTCACAGGGTTAGAAATACTGCTCCACTGATGAAGAATTGGTTTTCTTCAATTACTTTTCTCAACAGTTTAGCTAGCAATACTTTCCTTTGCAGACCAAACCACTGCAATGAGCGTGTGGCAGTCGGGTTATCTCCTCACCCTACTCGGCTGCCTTCTGAGGGGACTTGCGTCTAGGACCTAGGGAAAATGGGCTCAGGGGGAGCAGTGATTCAGCCACCCTTCTCTCCTCCACCACCTTCATGATTAGGAGATGTTGTGAATCAAACAGGGCTCCTACACCACTCTGGTAATCCGGGCTGTGTGTGAATACAGCCATTGTCCAAATAAGTAATTACCTAAGTCCCTTTCCAGCCCCTGTGACCTGTATCAGCACTCATGGGCAGATGCTGGGCTAAATGGAAATGAGCAGAACGGGCAATGCCAGCTGGCCAGTGCAAACCTTGTGTACCTCCCACAAGGGGAAATGGAGAACACGTACAGACAAGCATCCCCAAGTCCACAGATGCAAGAAAACTTTGATCCACAGTTACTTGAGAAACATTAATTCTTTCCATGGTAATTCAGTGGCTTGCCCACTTCTAAATCCCAGAGGTCTAGTTATGACTTTTTGGAGGCCACAAAAAATACATGGAATAAACCCACTAAAATCTGCTTGCGTCTGAGAACATTATCTCTACTCCTGCACAATATTAACTGTTACATGGAAGTAAAAGCATTGTGTTCTGGAAGAACGGCAGATTTGCTCTTCTGAGGAAGGAAGGAAGCAGGTGGATGGCAAAGGGTCCCCCTAAAAAGCATGGCATTCAGGAAGATAATTCCCCTGGGATTAAATGAAAACACACATTGTTTAAGCGACCCCCTGCAGAGGAAATGTGGAAATCTTTGCTTTGGGGCTTAAAAAGAATGCTTGGATTTGCTTACAGGTAATGAACAAAAGACAAGAGAGTTCTGGTTGCAGCAAATGGTGTTGGGTCTGTGCCTGGGGGGAGGAGTGATTATCCTGACTACAAAGGAATGACTTTCCCTTGAAACAGAAGGTTGAAACCGTAGTTTTGGGGAAGTCAAGAGTAGGAAATAAGCTAACAGCTGTGATGGAGCTGAATGCAGGTTTAATTAATTTTTTTCTTCTGCAAATTCTAGCCAAAGAGCCATCATAAAGAGCTGGGTCACGATTCCACCTTTTAGTGAGGAACTTCCAAAGGTTAGTGAGCAGCTAGGAGGTGTTCGATAATATCTGGGTCAACCGAGCATGTTTTTCAGGCTATAACAAGATAATGTCTCACACTCCTCTGCTCAGGCCTGTCCTGCCTCCAACTGACACACAACTCTTGTCCTTCTTTTAGCACCTTTGCAGTAGGTAGGAAATGCCCAAATAACTAGTGTGGTCACATATGACAAACTGAAGACTTCACACACAGCAAGCTACACAAACATGGCTTTTCAGGTTACCTATTTCCATATCCTCTCCTTTGAACCCTTTGACATTCGCCCATTTTTTGTAGCAACGTTATGGGAGGAAAGACACTTATACACAAAATCTTTGGGGAAAATAAATGACCCCTGAAAAGGTTTGTCAAAAATGTCTTTTTAGCAAGAGGAGATGCTAAGTGGGTGTCTGTGAAGGAAGGGATGGATGGGAAGGGAATTCTGCAAAGGATATCAACACCAGCAAGTTTCTGTAGCCATTTTGTTGATATGACTAAAACATTAAATATCACTACCTTTCGTTTCTTTTCACCAGTGTAAACTTTCACCAGAGTAGAAGTAGTTAGTTAGTTCAGAGGATAAATCAGTTTGTAATGCCAGAAGCTGGCCTGCTTGTATGAGATAGGCTTCTACCTCTAGGAGCAGATGGAAGGACACAAAAGGTCAAGAAAGAAAGCGCAACAACCACATGAAATAGAGATTAATTTTTACCTCAAATAACTCCCTAGCAGCAGTTCAAGAACCCTGGCAGAAAAAGCCCTTTCTAAAGCTCAACAGGTAGGAAGGACATTGTGATCCCTCAAGTCCACAGTGGGGCAGGAAAGATGAAGAACAGGGACCTACACGGTCCTTTACTTCTCTTTCATCTGACATCATTCCCAGCCCATGGATAAGGGTCTTGCCCTGCTGTGTGAGCCAGACAAGCTGTTTTTCCCTCTTACAGTCCCCCAAGCTGCCTGAGCCACTGGGGACAACCATTTAGGCTGGGATGGGCCAGGGGATCCTGCTTCATCCAGCTCCAGAAACTCTTTCAAGCCACCAAAGTCTCTACCTCTCACTGGGCAAACAACCTGTTTCAGATCCCTGAATGAAAGGCGGACATGAGTTTTATTGCTGTCTTCACATTTTCTTTCATTTCCTTCTCATTATGGTTATTGCCTTCCTGTGTGCTCCTCTACAGGAGGAAAGAATAAAATTAAAGAAACAGAAGAAAGTCCTAGAAATCAGGAATATTCTCCACTAGTTTCCATCCTCCATCTTATAATGTATCAGGAACGGAAGAATCCTAGAGAGCACACTTGCTGCTGCCAAGCAAATCTTTATTTTATAGCACAAAAGCAGCTTCCTGGACAAACATCATATCCCACCATGCAATTTTTTTCCCCTAGTGAGCATCATGGTTATTATATGGAAAAAATGAAAAGTAACTAATATTAAGACTTCAGTATCCTCAGATGCCCTTAATTAAGTCATTTAGAATTAACTTGAGGTTTATAGTCATGGAAGCAATTTGTTAAATATAGACTAGAAAATTTCATGTGCAAGTAAATGACTACAGGACACACAAAAGACATTTGATACTGAAGGGGAAGGTAGCTATAAAATACAACGCAGGAGAGAAAAGTAAAACCAGTGAAGCCTGTTCTGTCAACAAGAATGGAATCACTGTTATTTTTGTAGCTTATATTTTTTCTAATTTCAGATTCATTTTCTGAATAGGATTAAACAGCCATTTTTTACTGCCATTCTCTATTTCAGCTGACGGAGCTTTTGCAGAGAGTTTTTCCAGGTCCCTGAAAACACCAGGTAGCACAGAGAGGAGTGAAGAGGCAGCAAGACCGCTGCTACTTAAATTAACTGAAACAATATTTTGGCTGTACAGGCTTCTGAATTCCCTCAGTAAGCCTTAAAAAGAGCCATCTGGTCAGAACATTACATCTCTGGTTAGATTCTGCTTTGGAAATTGAAACAAGGCTCGCGAGCGCTTGTTAATGCTTTTTAAAGAGGGATTTGGGAGGTGGGTAGTTGCCTCGGTGGGTTGCTTGGTGCAGAGCAGGTTTTGGCATGACAGTGGGCAGGTGTGTGCAGTGACGGGTGTCTCCCCGCTCCGTGCTCACAAAAAAGCATCTCCTGCATTGGGAGTGTGCCGACACAGCACGGCCCTTCCAAATGAAAAGGCACTCTCCCTGTCTCACGGAGACATGGCACACACCTCCTTGAGGTGACAAGGACAGAGGGGTCATGCCTTGCTGAGGAGGAACCCAGAGAGGTGCCATCCCGTGCCCTCTGCAGGGCCTGCGTCCCCCAGGACAGCAGCAACCTCCCCCAGGAGCGACCTCCGGGTGGAAAGGCTATGGAGGGGCACAGCGTCCATCCTGCTGCTCCCGGCTCGCGGAGAAACTTCTCCCTGCGGGAAACGTCAAAGCGCCATCCGAGTCCCTCTCCCACCACGTTTTGGGCACAGGTCTTTAATGAGTGGAGGAAAACAGATTAAGAGCCACTGAATGCCTGCTGGGGAGTGTGTGTGTGTGGGGAGTTGGCAAGAAAATGTTTTGTATGAGTTTCTGCCCTGCTTAGGAGCTTTTGCAGCCCCGCGTAGTAAAATCTGTCTCCTTCTCTCCCCACCTGGCATAACTCCCTCAGGACTGATTGCGCCAGTGTAGGAACCACTATAGCACAAGCAATTAGCTAATATAGCCCCTTCTGCTCTATTGTAAAGGTTCAAAATTTGCCCCCAGATGGATCTTCCTAAGAGAAAAGCCTTCAACTGTGACACAAAACACATTTCTAAAATCTTTTTCAAATAATAAAAATGTATAGAGAAACTTTAAGTGCTAATATGAGCTCTCTTGATGTCTATTCATTTGTCAATTTTCACATTAAAATTTCACTTGGCCACTTTTTAAAAAGATGAACAACATAACACTGGCCCCTGCTTAAACCCCACCAGTGCCCTCCATCTTTGCATAGAGATGTACCTGAGCCTATACTTCTTAAGGCCGAAGCCCATAAAAGGTAGCAATTTATCACAAATCCCTGAATCCCCCACTCTGCAGTGTGAGGAATATACATGGCCTAATTAACATAAACGACACCAAATGCCCTGCGTCCTCTGAGCGAGGGCTGACAGCACTGCAGCCCAGCATGCACAGAGGTACCCCATGCTGCCAGCGTCACCCTGGGGTGGGATCCAGCTCAGCTGGTGGCACCTCAAAGCTCTGCCTGCACTCTGTCCTGGCTGAGGGGAGCAGGGAGCTGGGAATCTCCCTCACCCCCATCTCTGTGTAAACCCTGGAGATACAATGCTCTATAAAGTGCAATATAATCCCTGCAGGTTGATGTGGTCCCACACCACCCCATGCCAGAGCAATGCTCCAGTGCATCCCTCCCAGAAGGCAGCCCAGAGGAGCCTGCCACCCATGGGGCATGGTCCTGCTCTCCCAGCACCCATGGGCTGGATTGGGACAGGATGGATCCCTTGAGGCTGGGGCTGTACACGGAGAGTCCTTCTGGGGGCCATGGCACTGCTGGAAGAGGGAGGGCAGTGGGGAGAGACCTCCCCGGGCGGTGGTAGGAGCTGGATGTGTCCCAAGCACGAGGGCACATCGTCTCCAAGATACAGTGGCTTGGGGTAGCTTTTCCTAAACAAAGAGCATTATAAGGGAGCCACTGCTGGAAATTTCCATTCCTTTGTTGGGTAGATGCTGTGTAAATAAATGCATTCCTAAGATTTTCATAATCCTGGAACGATACGTAAAAGAAACTGTATAGTTTGTCAAATGGCTGGAGTTCATATATATTATTCCTCAGCTGCCAGGAACATGATATACAATGGCACAGAATATAATGCAAGAAACATATGCTAAAGATCTTCTTAGAAGCACTCTATGCATTCGCATGTGGCATGTACAGATATTTCTTCGGTTTTGCCCCATGGGATCTAAAATATTCAACGATATTACAGCTTGGGTTTGTGAATTGCTTACCTTAACTAAATAATCCTTACCTGGCAGGTGACTTTGGCGGCAGCATTTGGCTGTTCCCTGGTTTAACGTGCGAGTGATTTGAAATCATTTATAAATTTGTACATGAGATAAATGTGTAAGCAACCTCTTACTTTACTCTTCTGCTTTTCTTTCTGTCTGAATTTTATTTAAAAACCAGGTGATTCGGAAAGATCCCGTTACGATAATGATATTGTGCCTGATGTATTTACAAGTTGAATAGCTCAAAAACGCATTTTCAGTGTCTTACTTTCTTGTCATATATAAACACTAACTACACATAGAACAGATTATATTCCTGCATTCAGTGTATTAGTAATGTAAATGCAGGAGTTACTTACATAGTAAAGACTATTGTACCTTCATTGATAAAAGTCAGATCTTTTTCTTGAAATAAGCTAGTAACTTCTCCCACTAACTCTTGGACTCAGTTAATCTGGATTTATAAGATCAGTTCCCTGTTTAATGTGGTACAAATACTTCAGAAATTTAGAAGATAAATTGTCATTTAGACTACCAGAGCTGTGTTTATTACCCTTCTTTTTCATTTTTGAGCACACTCTGACATTTATCTTACATTTAGACTTTCCCAGAAGCTATGCCTGCTTTCTTTACGATGAATTTTTTAATTTTGAAAATCACATCCCCTAGTAACGCAATTCTACTGAAAAATATTGAAATGATACAGCAATAATACTGTTCTTTTTAAGCAGTTTTCATTTTTAGATCTCTAGGTTGTAGATGAAAGAGAGCACTTAATAAATAGTAGTATAAAATACAAAATGTACTTTTTCAACATTTGTCTTCTAATTGCCCAAAATATGTTACCATTTATTTCCCAGATATGCTATTTTTCAATCAGATTAGAAATGTAAAAAAAAAAGCACAACCCTACAACCAAAACAACCTAGAATCCAAACCAAAACAACCCCTCAAACAGGACTATCTCCATAAGGTAAGCCCAAATACTTTTGGCTAGCTGGTTAGCTCTCTAATTTCCTTCTGTTTGGACACTGCAACAGCATCTCCAATTCCACAGTGCTCATCTGAGATCCTAATTTTTCCTGACCTCAGTACTCACATTCAGGGTCTACTATGTCAAAGCATTTCAGCCTCCGGGATGAAGTAGTCTGGTTCAGCCTTCTCTCAAAGAAAGATTATTACGGCAATTGTAGCTCTCAAACGGGAATATATTATAAAAGCTTTTTAGTGTATTTTAGTATAAAATATTGTTGACTAAGGACATCAAACTCTAAACCCAATTAATAACAAATTATGATCCCAGAGACTGCAGACCAGTAACTTATCTACCACACAAACAGCTGCACAAATTCCTCACATTTATTTTTTCCAGGCTTTCAACTTTGATTAATAACATGGCAAAACCATGCAAGTCTCAACCATATTAACCACAGCTATATTTTTAGTCTTACTGACATGAACACTTTAATATAATAAAAGGAAAAGGAAAACAGAAGAGGTGTTTCATTAGGACATGAGGATTACTAAAACCGCTGTGTGGAGTATTTGTCAGGAGGTGGTAGGGGAAGAGTTATTACTTACATTTTAGCATGTCGCTAGGACGCGGAGCAAGAGGCTCCCTCAGTGAGATATGTTTGCTTTGGAAAAAAAATTAAGCAATCAGACCGTCCAAGCTCTTCTTACTGACACATTTATAATACCAAATTGCAAACTCGGTTAAGAAGTTTGCAGCACTACACTATTTTTCCAATTTTGTTGTGAAGCCCGGCAATATGGCAGTGATACAAGATCCAGAAATTCACATATTAACCTGCCAGTCCTTTTTTATTGATAGACAGCTACATGCAAAAATATATGAAGCATGCAACCTGGTTGGTTAAAAAAATAGCCCAAACCACAAACCCTCAGCAAATCTGTTCTTGCAGCTGATTATAGAAGCTTATAACCTATTTTAAAAGTGTTTATTTAAAAAAAAAAATCCCCCAAACCCAAACAAACCCTCCCTGAATGGCTGATACAAGCAAGAAACCAGCATTATGTCAGTAAAGTAGCAGTTTCAAAACAAATCCAAAAATAATGCTTGCCTAATACAGAATTCTTCAAAATTAAGCATGTTTGGCTTCATGATTGTGTGATGCTGGGACTAGAGTTAAATTTAGTCCAGTCTCCTCATCGATTGTTTATATGACAGAGGTATTCCTTAGATGAGTTTCTGACACTAAATTCAGCTGAATGAATAGTATTATACACATCATAAATGTAAACAATGTTTGGCTGAGTATGTTGTTCGACTCTTTTCTTTCTGCATCTACCTGCCCACACATTTGCACCAGCAGTATGTTTATAACGTTGCCTTTTGTAAGAGAGCCAAGCTTTGTAGATCAGAATAATGGGCAAAAGCAGTCATACATTTTCTATTTCTAAATTGTGTGCATGAAGGCAGCTACATTTCAAAATCGAGGGAACAGAACAAAGAGATACAGGCATACAGCATCCTAATAGTGACCCTGAAATAACTGCTCAGGACAGCACCCAAATATTGTAGTCATGGACGTACTGGAAACACTCAGGTACCGTAGAGGGGATGCGATAGCCTAGCAAAGAGAAGGGCAGAGCAAAAGCAAATACCTTGTCACACTTTTACCCTGAGATGAAAGCATCATTTCTGCTTCGACCTTTTTAGCATTTCTAATACACAGCACCTGCAGTACCAGAAATGCAGGGGAACGGCCAAGGCGCACACCCCAATCTATTTCTACCCACCAGAAAGCGAAGAAATGTACAGAAAACCTTTATATGGCACCGGAGAAAGCGAGACCCTCTGCACAGTCTTATATATGAACTTCACTACCGAAGAGATTTGTCTCCCACTTGAACGCCACACAAGCACACGCGAACCGTTCCTGTTCATCTGCACTCCCTGCTCTGACACGGGGACTTTTTTAACTAGCCTGGGCTTGGCTGCAACGAAGATAAACATATTTAGCTGCAACTTTTTTTCTTTCAAAAAGAGGCAAACTGGATTCTAGCAAATAACCTTTAAGATAATTAACTGACAATGCCGCAACTAGCATAAAATCTTCCTTCAGGCGACCCCTAATTTAAGTATTACTGGCACAAAGTGGAGACAGATTGTGCATCACCACCGCAATATTTACATAGCAGAAACCCACAGAGCAGGAAACGTGAGACTCAATGATGCACTAAATTAGGAACAATCATATTCTAGTGTTAATTTGCTTTCTCCTCTATCCAAATTTCAGGTCCAGCAATTGGTACAAATGCACATAAAACATTCCCATTTTTAATGATTAAGAACCACAATCTGCAAGCAGTTCAGCTCAAAAGTAAATTCACTCACTACTAGGGATGTTTGCAGCATCAAACCCCCACAAGTGAAACAGGTTTACCAACATAGAGATTTTTTAGAAAACCAAGACTTCCTAATCTGTTTATTTCTTTCCATAAATGATGTCTGCACAAGCAGTCTGAGTCGTCTGCCAGGCTACCTGCCTTTTGATTGCAAATATTTTCCTATGACAGTAGCACTGTGATTCTGCGGCATAATGGAGAAGCGGTTTTAATTCACCGAGGCTGTCGGTATATGCAGGTACTCAAAAGGCTACGTACTCAAAGAATTATAGTTAAAACAGGGGGGAGAAAAAGATAGCCAGTCTATTTGTAAATATATTGGGAAGTGACACATTTACAATAAATATACACTCTATAGTCTATCCAGACACAGCTTTCACGAGCACTACTCTCAGTTACAGCACACTTCATGAGATAAATGCAAAGAGCGATCACCAATCTTTCTAAATCTTAAATATTATTCAAATTTGGTTTCCACTATGGCATATTAACAAAATATTTACCTTGCCTAATCGCTGATGTTCTTCAAAAGCAGAAATCAGTTCTTGTGCCCACTTTATTTTTTCAGGGCTCGGAGAGAACTGTTCCTGGACAACAGCAATTTGGTTGGGGTGAATCACCTGCTTACCTACAAAGAAGATTAATAACACCAGAATCATGCATCGACAAACAGATGTTCAAGCAAAATGTTCCAACCACTTGAGGCTCTCATATGCCTCACAGACTTTCTTGCTCTTTAACTAATTATATTACTTGGTTTCTTTTATTTTTTAAACTGGACAACAGGCAGATAGCCTTTTGCCAGATTTTTTTAAGAATAAAAATATCTGGAGCTATGCTTGCATTCAATATTGTTTGAAAGAACCCACGATTCTTTCTCCTCCCTCTCCATTTCAATCCATACATCTTCTTTCCGTCGTTTCAGGTGCAATTGTTTGTCCAGGGCAGTCAATAACACCTAAGTATAATGCATCACTGAATTTAACTATATAAATAACAGCTCCAGCCACATATAAATAAGTTATATCAAAACGTGTTCAGAAAACGAGATCTGAAGAAGGTGGCAAGAGATTTGTAGGACTGAAAAGTTACCAGTCACGTAAGGATCATGCCCTAAATTTTCAGTTTAGCATCATAAAATCCTTAATGTCCTTTAAGCTGTTGTTGTTGCGATAGTTAGCAGTTGCAGGTAGGCTGCAATACTTATTTAGTCACCGGTTTATTAAACAACTACCAGCAGTGCCCTGAAGCTTTAGGAAGCACTTTTTTTTAATCCTTTCTTGTATAAATATATGTAAAAAAAAAAAAATAAATGTTGCCTTTTTTTTACTACAGATTTTTAAACGTGAATAGACAGCCACATAATCCATTTTAACCTGTCATTGTATTTTGCTGCCTTAAAACAAATACATATCTAATTTGTTTGACAGTTTTAAAAGTGTTAACACTTGACATTATTAGTTCATTTCTATGGGAATTTCACGGCCCGGTGCAATTTCTGCACTTTGGTTTCAAAGTGTTTTAATAAAGAGAGGCTACCGTAATTCCCAGCTTCCCGTGGAATAAATGACTCTCCTCTCTGCCAGACAGCAAAACGAGTTAGAGGGATGAGCCTGATCCTGCGAACCTGCCACCAAGTGAGCAGCCTCCTGCACACAGAGGGTCCCACAGCCGTCCTGTCCTGTCCCGTCCCGCCCCATGCTGCAGCCTCTCATGGGAGCGAGATTTTTGCACGCAAGGAAAAGTTTGAAGCCTCAGGACCTAAGGAGGTTTCCTCCGCACAACGGGGTCCGCTCCCATGTCCTTACTGACATTAAGCCAGCCGTATGTTAGAAATCAGCCCCTTGCTCGGTATAAGAAGTCTCATGCGTGACTGCAGAGATACACCTATTTTAAATGAAATTACCACTGAAAAAAAAATACCCTGGGATTAATTTTATCAGGCTGCACTGGGTCTGAGTGATAACCTGGAGTACAAACAAAATCTAGGGATGCAGTAGCACAATCTAATTTAATGAGCAGAGAAATAGTAATTTTTTAGTGTTGTGACCTTTCTTTGCTAAAAAGCCGTAAGTAGCTCAATTTTATTTTATTTCCTATCAAACAACCTTTAGTTTATGATCTTAAGGGCATCCAAATATTCAGTTTGAAATTTCAATACAGTAACTATTTAAAAAATAGCTTAAAAATAATAAAAAGTTTAAAACTCAGTAAGAACTACATTTTTTGAAAGAAATTACATGGAGATGAATTTCCTTAGTTAATGTGTTTTACACGAGGTCTAATCAAAGGTTTTTTAGTCAATTTAATCAAATGTTACCATTAATAAGATTATGATTTTCCTTATTTGTAATACAACAAATTCTACCTAGCTAAACTACTAATTCAAAAATCGAAGGGTGTACAAATAATTCCTGCAAAATCCTAAGGAGCTTAACTTCCTGGGAAAAATGTAGACTATATTTTAAATTATATTTAAAGTCAGTCTATAGTTATAACAAAAATAAAAACATTTATATATTATTTTTTTAAAGTATAAAACGTTTCTGAAAAAAGATTTGGTTTTGATAACGATATCTGTAGCAATAAGCTATACTTTTTATCATTAAAAGACTGCGGAACAATTTACAGATAATAGAATCTAACTTTTGATTTGTAGCACTCAGTTGATTTTTGTCACAGATTATGCATCCAAATAACTGTATAATAGACGTAATGCCATGCAGGAATGAAGCAAATATTTTAAACGGAATTGTTGTTATTGACAAGTTACTGAGAGAGTGCAAAATTGGAAGACATTAAAATTTATGACCATGAAATCCTTTTTACAGTACCACTTGATATATCGTGCTTTAAATCAATACCTGTCAAGTCTTTTAGGTAACTGTATGATGGTGTCATTTTAGTCTTCTACAAAAGACTGCAAAAAGAGAGGAAACCTATAGTGGTTCGTATTTATATCTGGCTTCTCAGCATGTACCAGAGGACTTTCTATAATGACTAAGTCAGCTGTTAAAGCTTATGGCAAGGTTTACTGAATTTTTTACCTAAACATTCCTAAAACTGATGACCGTTTATATAGGCAACACACTGACTTTAAGTCCACAGATTCTGGTATCGTAAAACATCTTGCTGGGTGTGTATGTGTGGGTCTGTGGGTATATATATATATACACACAGATCCCCTCCCTACTCTCTCTCTCTCTAAAATAAAATAAATATACATATAAAAGATCTATTAATTTGGCTAAATTACATTTGAAAACATTTGATTTTATGTGAACACACTCACTGAAGGAAAAACAGGCTGCTTATAAGATAACTGGAAAAGAAAACTTGGCTACAATAAGCAATGAGGGTCACAATAGTAACTAAATAGCTGGTAAATTCTTCGTTATATTACTTCGCTTGTTTAACCTTGAGTGAACATATTTGATTACATTAAGGCCAATTCTACCAGTCTAAGTCTGAATACGGGAAAATCTAAGGACATATAACTTCCCTGAATATTCTGGATTTGCTTTAGTTTTGAGGGTGGTGAATTTGGCCCTGCACATGCAAATATGTGTGCGCTTCGCCAGCTAAGAGAGCCATTTGGAAACCTCAGCTCGTTTTAGTCCCATTGATTTCAATGATTTTGATTCTTTGTGAAAAAGTAGCAGCAAGGGATCTTAAATATTTAAAAATAAAAAGAAGCGTGTGTTTTGAACTTGTTATTAAGGTGACATTTCAGTATTTTACTCTCATGTTATCAGAGGAGTGTCAGTGGCAAATAACGATCTGCAGACTTCTGCTTTATACAAGGTCATGGATTAAGCTAAGACCCATTTGTAATTTTCTGTGATGAATATTAAATTGGAAATGTTAAAATGTTTCATTTCTGTAGTTTTGGAACCAAATATTTTTGCATTTAGTTTTGAAATAACATTTTATTTTATTCAAAACAAGCAAGGAAGATTATAGAAAACATTAAATAAATTTAAAGCAAAAGAAACAAAAGAAAAAGTGAAATGTTTTGGATCAGCTTCAAATATTTTTTTCTTTTTTTACCAAAAATATGAGAAACCCTGTTTTGTTTTGACTTAAACAGATTTTATTTTTTTTTTGTCCCCCAGATCAGAAGAGTCAGTATTGCCCCACCTGTAATTATGGTTGGACTGGTTGTCAGGCTGTTTGCTGGATTTTGGAAATGTGTTGATGATAGTTGCAGAAAGGCAGGACGCAAAGAGCTGGAGCTGCGAGTTCACCTGAATGAAGTATATACCTTCTACAGGTCTTTACTCCTTGTTTGGAAAGGCAAGACATCTCTATGGTTGAGTTAGAAATTCACTTTACGCCCTAAATTGCCACACATGACCTTTTTATTTGTCTCCTATCTGGATGCTATCCTCATGTCAGACACCTTCCACCATAAAGTCAGTGGAGTCCAAACCACCATCAACATCGTTTATGCTGAGGATTTCTAAATTTCCTAAATTGGCAGCCAGAGTTAAGTATTTAAATACACATCAAGCATTCAAAAAGAGTGCTCTCAAAGGTGCTAAGCATCTGCAACTCCATCTTCTGTCAACAGGAGGTTCAGATGCTTAAATTTTTTCAAAAATCAAGCCTTTCCTTAAGCTAGGAAATATTGGTTGAGATTAGATAGCCATCAGCAGGTGTTACCATTCAGGAGCTCTATTATTTTCCCAACTTCAACCGCAGACAAATGAAGGGTGGAAGTCCACATGGATGTCAATAATATAGCTGTGTGGAGCTAACTGTTTTGCCTCCAAAACAAGATTTGGTTTTGCAAATGTCGAAACTCAGCAGCCAGTAAGGCAGAGTTTGCGCTGAAGAGCATTGATCTCTATTCTTTACTGGCACGTTGAGATCACTTAAAAGAACACTTGGTTTATTAGATTATTTTGCTTGGTGCTTTAAGATATCATATACCATTAACTGTAAAAATATAGTTTGCTAGATGGCATCACCAGGACCCATGCCTTGGTAACAAAAATCTAAGAGATGTACTATTATCGTAGGTATATCCTGAATGATAGTCAGAAACAGATAATGTAAAATGTTCATCCTATATGCTAGAATTCTCTAACACGTGTCAAATGGCTGATTTCTATTGCAAAACCCCAATCTTTGGTGGCTGCACTGCCCCACCAGGGTGTCCGAGTGATCTGGTACACCAATCACAGGGTAACAGGCTGCCTTACAGGACTCTGGGGCAAGGAGCCTGCTGCTCTTGCTGTCTGCCAATACCCGTAGGTGTCACCAGCACTTACTGGGAGGGGAGCCAGGGGATGAAAAACAAATCAAAGAAAATGATAAGAAAATAACTTTGCCCTAGCAATTAGCATAGGAGATTTGCTTCTCAAGTCCTTCACCTAAAAAATATTTTTTAACAACTGCCATTAAAAAAAAAAAAGGAGAAAGGGATCCTAATATTTTAAAAAGCAATTGTAGAGTGGCCATCGCAGAGTACAGTATCGCCTTTCCCGTGCTCTGTGATGGGAGGAATCACTGCACAGCCTCTACCCCAACTTCTCTTCAAAAACAGTCACACGCTTCATGGGATGTGGTTTTAAAAAGCAGCCTGTGACTTCTGAGGCAAATTTCCAGACCCAGTTTTAAAGGTGCTAATAAACATAGAAGAGCTTGGTATTACCGAGTTTTTCAATAAGTGACCTGAAATAAAACCCAAAGCTATTTGTCTAACTGACAGTACATGTAGCAATATATTTAAATTGAAGAAGCTATGCGTTATTTTGAGACATCGGCAGAAAGCCATACCAGTGAATCCCATTGAGGCACCTTCTCTTGATTGCTTGCGGAGCCCATCTTCATCTCGGAAATCGATGTAAACAAGGTCTATTGCTTGAAGGCCAAACGCCTTTGCTGTGACTATTATTTTTTGCCTGGCATATAGAATATCGTGAGTTTCCTTGCTGCTTGTTGCACCTATGAAAACAATGAAAACAAAGAAAAGCTGTCAAGAGTGTTTGAAATCTTTCTATTTTAAATATTTCCTATGTAAAAAAAGGGAAGTTTGAGATTTCATTTAATCAATTTAGAAAACAAAAGAGGAGTGCAGGGCTATATTGTCAAAATAATACTCTTATGAGGAAAAAAAAGATGATTTAGCAATAAATAACTAAATCTCTCTTTAAACACTAGCTTATAGAATTCAGATTTTGATTCAGTTCAAATCAGAAGTTGTAAGCCTGAAGTCAGTAGAAGTTTTGGCTGGTAAGGACTATGGAGTTGGGAGTAACACAAAGTAGTCTGTTGATTATATTATTTACTATATATACAGTGAGAAGCATTACAGCAAGAGAAGCTTTATACAAATTCATATACTGGGTACAACTAAATGGTTAAAAAATTCACACCGGGAACAGAATTGCACTTTTGTTGGTTGTGATTCTTGTCACAACTGATGTCCTAAGCTGAATATTTAAGCTTTAGTATTTGGATGAAAAATGATAGTAGATGACTTCTGAGAAGGTGCAAAAGTATTCACAGGTCTTCATGTGCTCACAGGGCACCAGTTAAGCAACATGCTCAT
>VYXH01011782.1:178-62028 GCA_013397275.1 Burhinus bistriatus | reverse complement strand
TTATTATTATTATTATTATTTTCCCTTTCCTTAGGGTCACTATTCAGACACAGATTTCCAGTTTGTAAGGAATATTTCAGTAAAGCAATGCTAATTTTTACATTAACATATTTATTTTTAATTTAAATGTTGATAGCTCTGCACTATTCTCTTTAAACTGCATTAGATTAATTAGAAGCTAAGCGGCTTCTCATAAAAGATATTTTGAAATACTTTTCATTTTTGAGGAAGACTAATAGCGCTTTCACATGAATGCATGGCTGTATTGACATGGGACATATTTAAAATAAATTTATGAAAGCAAAATGTAACCGGAGAGCATTTGTGCGTGATGTCAAAAGCCTGACTGATAATTGTCTGTAAAACTGTGATTAAGCAGACACCAGAATTTTAGGACTTCAAATGTAGTTCTTAGAAGCATGTGCATGTCTCTTACGGATATCATATTTTAAAATAGTTTCAGTGACTCAACAGGTTTGGTTCCCCCCTCCCCATTAATTTTTGGTACTGCACGGCAAGAAGCACAAGGAAGTGTCAGTGCCCTGTAACACACAGGGACCACGTTTTAATGTCCCAGTGATGCATTCCACATTGAGAAAAATTAAGGAGAAAAGTGAAAATGTAAAATGCTGAATCAGGTGTTGTCATTACTTTAATTATCGCTGTTGGAAAAGCAATGGCCATAAATCACACCATACGTTAACATTTATAGTAAACACACAGGTAACAACCTATGCTGGCACGGAAATCCTCTCCTCCAAAGACGACTGCGTCCAAATGAAAGCCAACCTGGGATCCTGTTCTCAGTGCTTCTTCACAGACAGCCTTCAAATGAGAACAGAGTATTAATTTCTACAGAAATGCAGGATGCAGAGAGACTGTTACAGAGGATATTACAGCAACCCAGTGTTACCAAAATCCTTCACCTAAAATTGCTCCTGTTAAGCAAAGCCATTGTAGGTGCTCGACTATGCACAGTGCTTTTAAAATGACTCAGCAAAAGAGAAAACATTATCTTTCCCTAAGCACCTATATGCCTAGACTGTGTAAATACAGGACATTGCAGCAGATTCCCTGCCTTCTGGCTGACATAATGCCCTGGGTATTGCTGTGATCACTACTTCAGATTTTTATGTACCAATATGAAACAAAACATTTGTCAAACACTGCTTAAAAGCAAACAAAAAGTATTAAATTTGATTAGTTTGACATGTAATATATCTGCATGAGAAACAGAAATAAAGATCAGAATATCTTTTATTAAATAAATACCATGAACGGTTTAAAAGGGCTGTAGATTCCTTACAGGATATAAGGATTCCTTATAGGATTGCCAATTTAAAGTCTTCTGCTGCATATAACTAAAAATTAGCTAAGGAAGTTAAAAATGCAACAAGTGCTGCAGAAAAGTATTAAAATAAAAGCAATAAAATTTTTGCTGCTGTAGCTATTCTATGAAAAAGTGCATTTCCAAAATATTACTATTTTACATCAATGTTTGGATAATAAGAATATTTTTTAAGGCTAAGGTACATGGATAGAGACATATGTAATTACCAGCTCTACTAATGGCTGTTCTTCTATGGCAGCTGGTGGGACAAGAAATTATTCTTTAAGAGAGTGCTTTAAAAGGCAACCCTCCTGCCAACATCAGGAACTGCAATATTAAAAATTCCACTGTAAAATACTGTCGGTGAAGAAAAACTTCAGCCAGTTTAAAATATGATTTAATTTTGTGTATGCACACCAGACAGGAGCATGTTTGGTTACTGCTTTATTACGTTCTGAGATACGTTAGCATGTGTTATAAGATAAATGGCTGTATCAAACGAGCAGGCTGCAGTGAGGCCTGCCGGTATTTCTGGAGGTACTTCTGATGTGTGTGTCCTCAGCTGGCCTGAAACTTTTCCCTTAGAGATTGGGAGGGGAATGCTGAATTTCTGGTGCATGCACGAGATCTTCCCTTTCATTACCATGCTGCCTTGCCTTTCTCAAAAACCTGGGCTTGATAGTAAAGGTTGGGGAGTAATTTATATTAAAACGCACTTTAAAAATAACATTTGAACTAAAATTACCCTAAAAAAGGAGCACATTCTTCAGATGTTTGCTGTTTTCAAAGTTAATTATAGTTGTAGTCTTAGCATTAAACACCCCATCATACACACAGAAAAATGGTAACATGAAATTTGGTTGTAAAGTTATCAGTAGAAACCATTATAAAGAAGCCAGTTTAGCAATAGTGAAATGATGATTAATTCTTTGTTCTGATTAAACGTTATACAAAAGTTGAGTTCGATAGCTACTAAATAGCCAAGTGTATTGCAAAACTGTGAATATTTCAAATCTTTGGAGAAGCCCGTTTCCACTCCAAGTGTGTTAAAAACGGTAACAGTAATGCAGAGAGGTTTTGTTGTTTGGCATAGACTATCTGGAACTGTTCTGTCACTGAAATATTTTGAATTTATGAAGGCCTTTATAATACAAGCATGAGAGTTAAACGTACAAATGTTTTAGGGGATTGAACAATATGTTTAGTATTTTTTAACCCCTCTTCCTTGATGAAATTAGGGGGAAACTGGGGAGTATTCTGCCTATCCTAGTTTGCTGAGATAGCAAAATATGAACACTTCAAGACCTGCTTACCTTAAAATTGAGCAAGCCCACTGCAGTTTCCACAAAGGGGATAAAATTCATTGGTTCTACAAGTGTTCGGCCTTTTAGGTGATGTAAGAATTTGTCTGAAAACTAAAACTAGACAGTATGAGCTATCAGATAGAAAAAAAAAACCCAACAAACAACAGTCTACATGTATATATAACATGTTAAATTTTCACCTGGCTGTAACAGCACCCCTCCCCACCCCAAAAACTTATGATTAAAAAAATTAAACCAGCTTTTAATAAGGCCTGTGATTCGAAACCGCAGCATTCCCATACATTTCTAAGTTTGGAGGCTGGTTTGCAAAAAAAAAATCCAGGCTTAGCACCTCTCACCCTGGCTTAGTGAAATGCAAATCCGCGGGCCCTGGAAAACAATGAAGTGCTGCTGTACCTGAGGTCCGGTTTTGTTTCAGGTCCAGCACTGCCATCAGTGGAAGTGCTCCCCAGCCTTCTAAGTGGCATCCGTATTATTCATTACGGCACCGTTACCCTTTTGTTCAATAGGCTTTTCTTCATAATTTTTTAGCTTACCTAGGAAGGCCTTAAAAAGGAAGTTTAATTCTTTGAAGACCAAAGCTTGCCAATTTTTTCCATGAGACCAGTTCACAGCTAGCTCTGAGCTGCCAGTGGGGTAGCCCAAATTCCAAAATCTATCATCTGGAAACATACAAAAGCTCTTGCACAGATTTTTCCCCTTTCAAAAGAAAAAAAAAAAAAAAGGGGGAAAAAGCCCTCAGCCCTATATTGTAAATCTATTATGTCTGTCCAGATCGAGTAATTTGCGTGGAGATAAACATATCGCAGGTATGGCGAAAATACATTAGTAAATAAAGACAAAAATAACATATGCATATATTTTAAATTTAAGGAATATTCGACTATTAATGGATATCAAAGGAAAGGGAATTTTAATCATCTCTCCATTCAGTCTCAGTTGGGTAAATCATATCTAAGAGATTTGCATAAATATAAACCATCAAAGACTTTTCATCTTCAAAGGGGGTTTCAAGACCCTATAAGCTTTGTACTGTAATCATCGCAGGTCACAACCCTGCAGGAATAAGGCTGCTATGGCAACATAAAAAACTAATGCTTAAGGCTTAGCATAATATTCTGACTAATAGAAAGGAAACTCATTTTAAAAGCTGGCAGCCTATTTACCAGAAGCTGGATTAGAGGTGTTATTTCCCCTTTTAGCTTCCCCCCACTGCCCCTCCCCAAAAGAAGGAAAATCTAATCACCCAGATCTTGAAAAAAAGCTTTCCAGCAATTTGCAGTAACTTTACAATTAGGCCAAAATAAATCACAGCTTTCTTTGACGAAGAATTCTGCCCTTCCCATCCCTGCTTTGCATCGTCACCGTGGCCCTCTTGGTAACTTTCTTTGGAGAAGAGAATTCCACCCAAAAATGTGCAAGGAGAAAAAAATAATAATCAATGCAATTCACACATGCAAGCGTACAGTATGGAAGGTACGATAGTGACAGAAAGCAGTAAACTTCATCCAGGCAAATGCAGAAAATGAGGTAATATAATAGCATCAGCATATATTCTTAAGACTCCCATCTGATTTTTATTTTTTAAGTGAAAAAAAAGTAAAAAGCTCTACTGTGTTTATATTTCAGGTGCAAGCTAAAGCCACAGAGCTCTTCTTTTATTTTAAAATATTTTAAAAGTCACCCTCCTGGGATTTTTGCCATCTTTTGTTTTGAAGGTAAACAAAAAAAAAAGCATGTTTGATTAAATATTGTTTCCCTTCCTCTCCCTTTAAAAAATTTGCAATAAGCACCAATACAAAAGGTAACGTGTGGAGAAGTTTCAATTAATTTTTTTTTTTTTTTTCAAAAGGAGACGATTAAATGTTTCCGGCCTGGTAAAGTGTTCATTTCAGAGAGAAAGGGGGGAAAAAAAAAAAGAGAAGGCGGAGGGAAAAAAAACCCACAAAGCTTGGGGAGGGGATGAAGTAGCAAGGCCTCAGCAATTCTTTCAATTCCAGTGCACACCCAATAGTGTGTCGGGAAGAATGCACACTGGTCGGGATTTGTGGGAGAATTGTCCCGCCACAAAGGAGGGAGAGTTACGCTTGTTATAGTCCAATAAGCCATGCCAGTCAAACAAGTACCCACACTAGGGACAAAAGGAAAGCAAGAGATTCTCACACAAAAGAAAACAAGTAAGCCCATCTTTTAGTTGTGCATCAGCCTCCAGGTTTTCTGCTGCACATAAATAAAAATGAAGGGGGGGTGTGGGGGTATGCGTGGGGGGAAATAAACAGCTTCTGGGAGGCTGAAAAATCATGCCGGAGTGAATTTTGGGAGGACTGGGAAAAGAAGGCAGCAGCGTTAAGCAGAGCGCGCTCTTTGTGTGCAAAGGTTGGGCAAAGTGAGAGGGAAGCAAAAGGCAGACCATGAGGCAGAAGTTGTTGGGGCTGGCTTGTTTTCCATGACGGAAATCAAAGTTAGGGAGAGGGAAGGTGGAAGGGGATGAGGGTACAAAGAGCCCCCACATACCACCTCCCCGCAAAACCTGCTTGGTGGCAGCAAGGGCCCTGCCATTTTGGAAGCATGAATATTCATTACTGACAAGTTACGTCTAACACTTACACGGCTGTAAACCCTGAGAGGTATATGCCGGTTAATTTAATTAAATGTTGGTGGAAGGTGATGGCGTACCTTCCATCGTGAGCGGCGGAGGCCGAAGGGGCAGTGCCACGGAACGGATGGGGCTCGTCATGTACCCAACATATTTGCTCAGTTCTGTGCTCATGCCTGGTCTTAATGGTTTGATCAAGGTTAGATGCTGAGATTAAAATAGATCCTAATACGACTGCCTGCCTTTCATCACAGCTTGCACGCGTGCTAGTTGCTCGGCTAGCAGTTTGCAAAAATATAGAAGTGAATAATTAAGCATTATTCCTTTACTGGCATGTTACAGCAATAATGGTATATCTAAACAAACATCCCCCTTTCTTGACAATTAAAACAATTATAGCATAATTAGGCCTATTTCAAAGTTTTCTTAAGTAATTTGACATGCCAACCATTTACATTTCAGGTTTTTATTGGCTGAAAAGTCAGTCGTGAAACACAAACACACCTGTCAGCAATTAAAAAGGAAGAAATAGAGAACTGTTCAGGAAATAATATCTGTGCTAATTAAAAACACTAGTTAAAAGCTTCCTGTTTGTTCCTCCAGTTGCCCCAAGGAGTGACCTCCCCCCTAACCCGTTTTTTCGTATGTCGCTAATATGGTTTCCCCATCTCCTGCTTACAACGCGTGTAACCAAGGCTGATGGACAGAGACAGTCATTTTGCTTGTGAGGACAGTTAGAGAAGAGTCAGAGACTTATGCTTCTATTTTTGATAATATACTCTGACACCAATATTGCTTCTGCGTTGACCATGGGAGAAATAAACCTGGTTTTCTTTATAAATGCAAGGTGTTCCACATATGCTTTTTACACAGCACATCTTACACACAGTTAAATGGATGCATTTCCCAATTACCTTAGCCAAGCAACAGCATTATATGGTATTTGCAGCCTTCCTCATAACTCAGAGTCATTCACCTCTATGCCTGCGTGAACTTGGCCCATCAGCTTCAGTTAAAATCCACTGTGTCATTGGTACTCACCCATCTTATTTCTTCAACATTTTCAACCTTTGGCAGCATCATGCTTGAAGGAAGGGTCTTGGCCTGCAAAAGCACCTCTAGATCTTCTTCTGCCAGACCACTGGACACGGAGTTTATCCTAACACACTTTTCGGCATGGCCAAAGTCAAACTCTTCAAGGGTTTTCACAACGGTCAGTCTTGCTTCTCTCTACAATATATATGAGTTTAGAGGCACAAGAAAAGAAAAAGCAAGCATATTTTCTGTTGACAAAGTGCACCCAGTGGAAAACTTTTTGTAACGACGTGGGGAAAAGCTAGACAGCCAGTATAATGGTGTCCCCAAAATGTCTGTCACTCTTGGACTTTTATTGAAACAGTCATCACCAGCACCTCGCAATTTTACCTTCCTCATTTCTTTATAACTGGTAAATAAAATGCTTGGGTTTTATGTCTAAGTATTTCTACACCACCACTTGTGGAAAACAAGAATTTTGTGTCCACTAGTTGGTGAACATGTCTAACAAACACAAATCTTTATACCAACCACAATGTGTTGCACTAACCGTCTGCACTCACAAAAACAGCATGTTATTAAATTTACATAAAACAATTTCTTTTTGTAGTTCATCTCCATATTGCCTGGACATCAGTAAGCACAGATGTACATATACTTCTTTGGTTTTGCTATGTAAAACTTCCTTTTTTCCATGTATCCAAAGTGTATTAAAGCCCGTGACAGAGTTCACAACTCGTGTGAAAACTTGGGAGATTTTTCTTGAACCACATAAAAAGCCATTCTCCTGCTGGCACAAAATAAAATTTCCAAAGACATGCGCTTCCCGTGTCTGTTCGCTACTTTTGTGAATGTAAATTTACAAATCTGTTTAATAGATAATTTGCATGAAGAATATTTGCATGCTTTTCTTGGCCTGGAGAGGAAGGGTGGGGGGAAGGAGGGCGCTGGGCTCCCTGCCTCCTGCCAACTGCAGTTTCAACCCCAAATTCCTTCCACTCGCCAACAGCCCCTAACAAATTCGTATTGTCAAAACGCACACTTATCAAAAGTCATTTCATTTGTGAAGAGTTTTTATGGGGCTAATAAAACTTTAAAGCTCCTGACTCACAGAGGTTCAGCAATGACTTTAACAATATGCAGTCACTGAATGGGGATGCTTTTCAAGAAAACAGGCAAACTCAGGGGGAAAAAAGAACTCATCAAAGTTAATATCCAGGTTAATACCAATCAGCGAGACAGCACATGACAGTAGATTTAAACCAGACGGATGCAAATCTCTGACGGCGAGAGGGGCAGAGGCGGTTTCCCAATGTGGTCTGAGTTAAACAGTGTGAGGGAACAGTAGCTTACAGTTGTCAGGTCCGATCAGAACAGGGTCTCCCAGGCCAGTTTAAGACAGCTCTGCAGTGTACTGATTTACAGGGCTGGGACCCCCGATAATTAGGGTAAGTTTAGAGAAAAGCAAGTGATGGCTCTAACTGGTTAAAAGGAAGGAATAATGAAGCAGAAAGTTAATGAAATCTGAAGCAAACAGCCTTCGGCTTGGGGCTACTAGCCATGCTTCTCCGAAGCTTGGGAGCATATGCCCGTTAATCGGCCAGACGGGAACAAGGCGCACATGTACGCATCCCTGTGCTGCGATCAAGGGGCACGTTCAGAGGTAATCTCTGGAAAATACAACCCGAAACGTTCGAACTGCTGTGAATGGACTCTGACTGGGGCCATTAGGAAAGCCACACAAAGATGCATGCAGTTTACTACAAACACATCCAGCTGGAAGACAGCTCCGGTGCGCAGTCGTCTGAAATGGTTCTTCCGAATTAGGTAAACCGAACCATATGATGCCATTACCGGGTAATACAAATCCCCTACATTTTCCTTCTCTGACCAGGGGTAATAGGTTTCTAGGGCTGGGCTGAAAGTTTCTGGATATGATGCAGAAGAGTAGCTTAAAAACACGCTCCAAAACAATTTATGCTTTTAATTAAAGTCAGATTATCACCGTTTCAGCACACACTGATCCAATTTGCAAAAGAAAGATCTCCCCAAATTATCCACTAAAGCAGCATCCAATTCCAACTGAAGGCACATCTCTAGCAAACTTACAGCCTAATTCGTTATGATTTTTTTCAGATGATAATAACGAGCATTAGATCGTCTCATTAGCTATTTTTCTCCTCAGGCTGCAAACTCCCTTCCCAAAAAAGACAGATCGTGTGTCTTTCTAGGTATATTTCCATACAAAACACTTATTAACAGGCTGTTGCTGTTATCAATTTACATAAACTAAATGTGCAGCCCTCTGGTACGTATCCCAAAAATAACCAACAACTTCACTGAATTTATACCAACCAACAAACATGGGGAGGGGGTTGTTGTTTTTTCCCATATTTTAATAGAAAATATGTTGCTATGTTAGTTAACACACCCATGCCATCTGTTGGGTTGAGAATTGATGCATTTTCTTAGAACAACTATGTTTTAGATCTGTCTGCCTAGATACCCCAGGAATGGAAACGTTTCCCTTCCATGATAAAATACTTCTAGTCACTATAGTTTCCACATCAGGATTCAATTTATGTTTTTAATTGTGGGACAATCTGAGAGGACCTGGTTGCCAAAGTCAGAGCTTGTGAGGGGGGCTGACTTGGTGCCTACCCTTCCTACCATGGAGAAAATCGCATTGATATTAGTGGGGTGTATCAGGTCCCCACCCAGGCTTCCAATAAAACATTTCAGGGATAAATAAAAAAATGTACTAAAACCTCTGACTAAACGTACTAAAAACATGGAGGAAAGGGAGAGCCCTTTCTGCCTTATTACGTAGGGAAATGTAGATGCTATTCTAATTGTAGGATCCACACAAAAGCTAAAATTTTAAGCTAGGTAAACTACTTCAACATTGTAACAGTAGAGGAAAAAGTAGTCCTTGATACAATAATGTCTTTGTAGTAGTAGATACAAGAATAAACATGTTTTCCAAACACTACATAAGGTCCCTGCCAAGAATGGTCAAACTAGGATTTTTAAAGAACGGTGAAAGAAATTATTTGCCCTGTTCTTCACACGAGAACTACAACATCAGAAAATACTCTGTCATGAATGAATAGCTGATAAAGAAATAAACCTCATCATTAAGTAAACGATTCCATCCCCAGGTAGCTTGGGATGGTGGTATACCCATTGGGTCCCACGTGGGTTGGGTTCTTTATCAAACTGAATAAGAGAGAAAGACAACGGAGACCTTCATGGTAAACAGTGATATTATTAAACTATGCTAAATTTGCAACTCATGCTGGAAAACCCACTGAGAAAAAAAACGTTGGTCAGGGTGGCTACTTTAGCATCCCTTCTGTTTGACTCTGAGGAGTACATGGGAAGATGTTCATTACCATGGGCAGCTACGCCAGCTGGAGAGATAAAGGTTTCAGTGACGCAGCATCGCTGACAAATCCACCGCCACCCAGACACACAGACACTGAAATTAAAGACGGGAATACGCGTGTTGCCGGCTCGATTGGCACCCATTAAACCTAATAACTAAGCATTCTCACGAGTTCCTAGCTCTAAATTGTCAAATCTGCAAAGAAAACAACATCCGTCCACTTTTACACTCCAGTGGAAGAGGTGGTCCCTTGCGGCGGGGCCGCGCAGTCTCGCCATCTGGAGAATAAATCGAGTGTGAAGTACAGTATAGTTTGGGACCAAGCTCCGTGGCGGCAGCCCAGCAGTTAGTTCATTAGTCCCAAACTTGCAGGGATTAGTGTGGTATCAGCTCTACTGTCGGATGGGATCAGGCAGGCAGAGCGCGAGACTTGGAAAAGGGGGTGGCAGCGAAGAAGGAGCCCCTTGGGCTTATTTATAAACCTACACAGTACAAGCGCACCTATATAGGTGCCTTTGGTAACAGTACTATCATAGTCTCCTACCAGCTGAATCAGTATCTTTCCTTCTTCCCTTCTTTTCTTTTTTCACCCCCTTTTTTTCTTTAAGTTATATGTCAAGACATAGAATTTCCGCTTCGAAACAGAAGGAATGCCACAGAGCTGGAAGCTCAGCCACCCGCTCGTCCTGGACACAGTGTTAATATAGCAATAATGAAACAAAGATGGTCAGATTAACAGAATTTTGAGGACTGCAACAGCAGACAGAAAAATGACATTTCATTCTTTCTTTTCAAACTGGTATGATAACCCACAAACCAGGTTTCCAGCACTGTGATTTCTAGACCTGCCTGATTTTGGGGACAAAATCTCTGTTTTGCTTTATCTTTTTTGCCTAGTTGTACCTGCTTTTTTTTTCTCAAGACCTTCAGGTCTTAATGTAAAAATAGTGGATATATGTAAAGATATGTTTATGTGTAGATCTCATCCCATTAATATCTTTTGGTAATAATTCTTCATATGGAAATATAAATATATGATGTGCTAAAATGGCAAGCCAGAATCCATCATCCTCATTGCCACAAGTTTGGATGTTTCAAATGGCAGAAGAAAAATTAATTACTATAATCACAACTCAAGTTATTTTTTGTGACGGGTCTGACATGGTAAAAACATACAATTATGTGTTAATGTTACTTCCCTGGAGTGGTTTGTTTACAGGACTTGACATTGCTGAATCTTTTGTCACTTATATGAGTGTATACCCTATCAATGCGTCTCTCAAATAACAGTGTGCAGAAGCGCACATATATTATATAGCTACAGTGTTTTTTTGGCAAAACTGAGCTTCTGCAGAGGGAAAGCCTGACATTTTTCACATGCTTAATTCTCCGTTAGTGAAATGATGCCATACAGAACGATACTTCATTTAGTTTCAAATTCACAGGCGAGATTGACAAGAGAAAAGACAAATTACATTTGTTTTTAAGGAAACAAAGAGGACCATAACCGTGAAGCAGAGTATTCCTGAGAACAGGAGGCGCCTGGTTCACAAGACCTGCCTTCTACCTTACATGCATCAGGTACTTGTGAGAATAAATCTTTGAAACGGCAAACACTTATTTCTAGTTAGTCTTGTTAGACTGAAAAACTGCTGTAAAATAAGCATACATGACAAAGCCTTCAGGAAGCTGTTATTAAATAATTTATTTTAGTTACCTTTGAGCAGATAATCAGTTGAGGAGTTTTTAAAGACTTATGAAGTTTTAAAAGACATTTTCTTTTGGTTCAGCAAGGAACACGCCAAACCCACCGTGTAATCCTAAAGGAAAGAAGGGGCAGGAGTGGGGAGGAGGAAGGAGAATAGGGTGTCCACCATGTATGTCGGTGTTTCTCCTCTGCAGTTCAGGCAAACACACGTTTTAGAGCACTGCAAGATTGTGATTTTTTCCGCTACTCTTTCCTGAAATCTTTGAATTCTTTCTTTAATAATTATTTGGGCTATTCAAGCCTTTTCTTTTTTTATACCAACCTTTTCACTTTATTGAAAGAGAGATTCTTCATGACATAATGAGTCATCTAACTCGGTGCATCTCTAGCATCTGCTGCTTTTCTCTCTGCTCTGCTAATTGTCTTTACATGCAGTACATGGTCTAGCAAGACTAAAATGAAGCAAACTTCAGTGGTCAGCATTATGAACTAAGCTGCAATTTAATTATGCTCTGCTGAGGAATCTTAATTTCATTGCTCATTTTCCTAGAAGTTTCATTTAAGGCCTAGGAATGCATTAGAGCACCTATCGACAATTTTTATCCTGTATTTTTAAAGGACAAGATCTCATAAAGGTGTTTATGAATAGCTGGGAGCTGCTTGCTGCCATGTATGCCCAGCAAGCCTCTCCCTCCCTCTACCAATGTGGGCACTGTGGATCCTGAAGATATTAGGTGAGGTCTATCCAACCTCATTAGAGTGGGACAATTTCCATATATGATGATCGGGTGATGGCCTGGCTTGAGATGCTGTGAACACGGGGAACTAGAGAACAAGAACCTGAGGTCCACCCAGCCGGCAGTCCAGGACCCAGGGCCCATGCATTCCTATAAAGCTTTACGGGTGCTCAGCTATGTAAGCACTACATTTCTGCCGAGCTGGTGTATCCAAGGATGTGTGCAAGAGCTTTTCATAAGCTGTGTTTAAGATATTTTTCCCACTTGCATGTATCATAGAAATTTAAATAGAGGCCAGTAGGCTGCTAGAATGAATTGGCACATAGAAATATTCATGTAATATGAGGACTTAGCATAAATATCTCTCTAGCAAAAATAATACAGCATGGGGGGTGTGTGTGTATACATAAACACAGAGACAGGCTTATACCTTAAGACTATGTGTACAGAAATATTTCAAAAGCTTTTTTAATGATAGTACTATATACGACAGCTTCAATAAAAGAAAATTTTGTTCCTGTACGTAGGCAGCTATTCTTCTGTCTGCCAACTTTTATAAACACTTACAAAAGAGATGTAAACAACCTTTCAATTAAGACAAATCAAGCTAACACTAATTTAAGCTGGCTGCAAGATGTAGTCTCTTTACTTTTTTCCCTGGCTTTCTGAGGATGCTTTTGGTTTTGTGACAGATTAGCATCACAAATGAAAATTCTTTAGAAGCATTAGTGTTAATTAGTCTTCCTGGACAGTCCGAATGAGCTGCTGCATGATGAAATGAGACCACAAAATATTCAATCTGATGTATCAATTAAAAAAAAGAAGCTATACATTTCTTTCATCCAGCACATTAATTCAACTGCATGTTGTGGTTATTTTTTATTTAAAAATATTCTAGTTTAAGATTTATTTTCTTGGAATGATGTAATAAATTATTATGGAAAATGTGTACATTTAGGCATCCTTTTTTTTATTTTTATAAATGTAACTTTTTGTTAATGCTGATAATGAAATACATTGCTGTCTGTCAAAAGTACATCTGCTTTATCAAATTATCAACCCCTGTTCAGCATCTGATTTCAGGTGTGGTGATTCTAAGTGAGGTATGGATCAAACATTTTGAAGATCACCAAATGGGTACCATCAGAAGCACCATTTAATTACTGCCTCAATTATTTAATAAATTATTTGAAAAAAAATAATTAAAGCCAAATGAGGTAAACATTAATCAGTGTGGAAAATTAAAGGTAAGCTAAAGGCAAATAAAAGTTGGAGTGGTGAGACAATGGACCCGGTTGCCCAGAGGGGTGGTAGATGCCCCATCCCTGGAAACATTCAAGGTCAGGTTGGATAGGGTTCTGAGCAACCTGATCTAGTTGAAGATGTCCCTGCTCATTGCAGTGGGGTTGGACTAGATGGCCTTTAAAGGTCTCTTCCGACCCAAACTATTCTATGATTCTATGAAAAGTTTATCAGAAAGAAAATAACTGGCCAGAGGCTTAAGCCTTCTTGTACTGAAGGAGCCAGCATCTGCCCCAAGCTGCTCAGAAGCCCCTAGGAATGAAGAAGGCCTTAAGAAAAATCAGGTCAGCTGTGCCATGGCTTCCTTCATCCTTCCTCTTTTCTGGAAGAAACTTTTCTCAGTCTACCTGCAGCCTCAATAAAACTAGCTGTTTCAAAGAGAAAACTTGGAACAACTCTGCATATTTTTTGGTATTGTGCAAATACTGTAACAGCTTTTACCTCAGTTTTCATAAAGTGCTTTATCTGCATTGGTAAATTAGAAAATTAATATTCTGTAATGTGATCAAAATCCCACAGAATTCCCTAAGTCCAAGTGTTAACAGGTGATGTCCACAGTAAAATCGTACTTGTGCAAAAAACCTCTCATCTCTTCATTTTTCACTTCCATTTTAAAGGTAAGTGGTATCACCTTGAAGATACATGTGTTTCCATGCAACGGGTTTAGCATGCGATTTACGATGCTAACTGGTCACTCAGGTGTCTTACACTGAGCAAGGCACCCCCAGGAAGTTGTCCCACCGGATGGGTTCTTGCACCATCTAGAAGAGGACCTCTTAAACCTTCTCATTTCATGGGCAGCTTTTTAAAGCAGAGATTATCTCATGCAGTCCTGCACTGCCTTGTGAGATCATGTAATTTGTTTTAGTTTCTGTTTATGGACCCTCTGTGAAAATCCATACCATCAGACAACTTAGCTCCCATCTTCACCTGAAGGTCTTGGGTCCTAACTGCCCACAAGGCACAACTGCTCATTTACACCCAGACTCTCCTCTGGGTAGTGAATCATCTGTTTCCTCCAAACCAAAACCTAGGTGTGGTTTTAGAGGTGGCTCTCTCCCAGCATCATGCCCAAAAAGCAGTATGGACAGGCCTGCACCAAGTTCAGCTGCCTCTCCCCTGCTCTTTCTGTGACGCTGCTCCGGCAAGGCCTGTGTACCTTCAAACGCTCACACGTGCCCTCTTGCCATGCTCCAGGGCATGCAACACATATCCTCAGCTAAAGGTTAAAACCCCTCCATGTTGATATGGCACACTGCTCATATTATCTCAGCTGCTGGAACTGAAGAAAAACCACCCAGAAAAACAATCATACTGTAGGTCCATCAAAGCCCCACTCTGTGTCACAGGGAGACCCAGATCCATGTGTTACGTATCCATCACTGCAGTCAGTCTGCTCTAGAGGTATGCCCCTATGCAATGTGGACATGAGCCCCTCTGCCTCACTAGGCGAGGGCACCAGGGATCTCTCCTTGGATCAGATGCATTTAGTATTGTAGAAGTAGCCTGTAATTGCAGTAATTACTTCCATGGGAGAATAATGTTAGGAGAGCATGAACGTAATTTTAGATGTTTTTAAGTTTAGAAGCTTGAAAGAAGTAGATGCCAGGAGCACTGAACAGATAGCTCTCCACGGGGATGTTCAACACACAAAACTTTGATCTAAAGCTTTGCACTAAATTGACACAACTCTTGCCTTCCTGCAAAGCCAACTTGTTTTATACATGTATTTCTCAGCCAGTGCTTACCTTAACAAAGACTCACCTCACTACGCTGGATTTTGCCAGAAATCCTTCTTCTTTCTCCACCAGAAGGGCTTCCTTCTGATAGATACCACTTGGATGAGTGCCTGGGGTGAGTCAAGGAACCCAAACATCCCACTCCACACCAGACGCAGGTTTTAGCACATCCTATAGGTAACATTTTCTCAGATGATCCTGATGAAGCCTGTTACAGCTAGCTGCTCACTCTTGGCAGAGTCCCTGAAGAATGGGCAGCAGTACAAAAGCAACTGCACCCCTCCCTTTCCACCCCCCCACACCCCCGAAGTCGGAGAGGGGAAACAGCACCAGATTGCCATGTCCTGCATGTCCCCGCATCGGCAGTGACTAGCTGAGGCAGGAACTGAGCCCTCATATATAAAATAAGATCAACTCTATGACTCATGTACTCATGGCAAGGAGTAAGGACCTTTTAGAAATGACTTCACTTGTTTTCTGTGGTCTAAGCCAAACCTGACAATGTGAATTTTTTCCTGCCTAGAGCTATGATCAGTGTTAAAGGAACTGAGATTTTTCTCCAGTTTGGAAGTGGGACCTGAGGAAGTGGTTATTTTCTAGGTCAAATCTCCCCTGTGTCAATCCTATGGTTGTAATATGGTATTTGTACATTACTGATAGATGTATTGTACTGATACAATATAATACACATCTTTTTAGACATGTAGACGAGAAATCTTAATTGTTTATTGTGTTCTTCAAAACCTTTTTAAGTTCCTCATTTAGATATTCCTGATTGCAGTGGAACATATTACTGGAACTTGTGACATTTCTTTCTCTAATCTTTTCTTCAATTGTTTTTTTTTTTCTGATGAAATCAATTATTTTTAAATGGTAGGCTGACTGAGAAGGCGCTCCTTAGCCAGGCTTCTGGAATGTCTGTGAAGTTTAAAGTAAGGTTGGTGCATATTCCCCAATAAAAGGATAAGATAAATCAATGTATGTTTATTTCTGCAAGATCTAAGCAGTTCCTACCCTCTTCTGCTTATTCCCACTCCCTGCCTCACTTTTTCCCCTTGCAAGCATTTCCAATGCAACTTGTTTCTTGAGCCAAGATGCAAAATGGATCACTGAAGCAATCACATTAAGAACAACTCAAGTTTATTTTATTTCTGGTGGGAGAGTCGGATTTTTTTTTACCCCAGTCCCATTTACAGTATGGCCATAAAAACAATTGCATCACTGCAAGCAAGGGGGTTGCAGAGGATGACAACAAGCAGCTAGGAAGGGCAATGAGGAAAGAGGAACTTCTTGAGCTGTTTTTGTTTTTTCCACCAGAGCCAACCAACTAAACACCCATCATTTCACTTGTTTTGTGCTAATGAGGTGTAGCAGGTAGGATTCAAGCAAATGCCAGCATCCCATAACAACCATCACTACAAGCCCCCATTCTTACATCCATACGTATTTACACATAACGTTACCTCAGCAAAATGGACCAGGGCATCTGGAAGGAAGGCATCTTGTTAAATCATAGATTACTTGACTAGCACAGCTTTTGCCTTCACTTAGGTTGCTCCCTTCATAACATTTTTCCAGGTCTGAATATGTGGGCTCCTTCACCTGTGTTTTTGTTACCTACTCTTAGACCTGTCCAAGTCCAAATCTGACATGGATTTCATCCAATTCAAGCAGTCTGTCAAACTTTAAGCTCAAATTCTTTATGTCTGGCTTATCAGATACTTTCACTTTTTGGACAATGACAATAAAGGGCTAACAAGATGGGTTCAGCTTTGGACCATTTCTTAACACATATAATAAATGCCAGGGCCTTTTTATGGACTTAACTACTTTTAATTTAGTTGACACCAATAACATTAAGTTGATGCAAAGCTTTGGCATGTATCTGTTTGCCAAAATGCTGCTAGCAGTATAATTTATTTTCCTGTGTGAATGAACTTCATGGACAATCAGGACTTTACAGGAGTATAATTGCATTCATACAGTAGTGCTTCTTTGGTTTTATAATATTAATTTTAAAACAACAGTGATAAAATGGAATTCACTATTCACAAGTTTGACACCCATTAAATTGCCATTTTTGCTCACATTTTTTTTCTCACATTTTTGCTGAACTTGCTTTATTGCTGTGTAACTGTCTGAACTAAATATGTATTTAGCAATTTTTTTTGTCCCTTTGCCTTGATATGAATCTCCTTCTTGATCTGAATGAAGGACTGCCAAAAAAGATTCATGAAAATGTGTCCTACTTATGTAAGGAATGTTTTTTAAGGGAAACTGTTCTGCTTTACTTGCTAAACGTGCTTACGTTTTTTGATTGCCCCAGTAATAATGTGTTTTGCCTTGAGAGCAGAAGGTAGTTTTTGCCCTGAAGTGTTCAGAGATGTCAGAATCTCCACTCCCATCACCTGCATCAGGTGCAGGTTAACCCTGGCAGGACTCAGGTGACTCTCCCTTCCCTTTCCTTGGCAGTGGCTGCTCCCTCTCCTGCCAGCTTGAGCATCGTGTCTGTCCGGCAGCCACCCCTGCAACCTCTGGAACTTCCCCAGCTCCATTTGCTCATTCCAGCTAGGCACTGAGGCATCATCCCCTCCAGCATGTTTGCAGTGCTTGCGCCACTGTGATTATGCTGCTGGATACAGCAGGTGGCTCAGGTCCTTTCCTAGTTAAGGTGCCTTTGCTTTTGCTTGGAACGGACTGTGGCCAGTACAGTCCAAAGTGGTCCTCACACCACTTGTCAAGGGTTTGCTCTACATGTAGAGAACTTCACTTATTTTCTGAGGGTAAAATACACAGTGACATCAGTGCTGTTCTGCTTTATCTGTCAGTGAGTTCCCTACCCGTTTCTCTCCGCAGTCATTCATTTGGCATGCAAATGGAAGTCTCCTCTTCAGAGGCAGCAGGTTTCTGCAGCAAGGGTGCAGTAACAAGTCTGTTGTCCCTCTTGAGCCCACTGCACTACTCCAACATCTGAGTGTGCTGTACTAGGTACGACAGTGCCAGAAAAGCATTGTAAAGTGTGTATCTTACCAAAGTGTCTTTCTTTTCTAGTTCCTCATTCAATCTATCACCTTCCCCACTGGGGTTCAGACAGAGTCACAGAATCACAGGATGGCTGAGGTTGGAAAGGACCTCTGGAGGTCATCTAGTCTAACCCACCTGCTCAAGCAGGGCCACCTAGACCATGTCCAGGCAGCTTCTGAATATGTCCTAGGATGGAGACTCCACAGCCTCTCTAGGCAGCAACTGTGTTGGCCACCCTCACAGTGAAAAAGTGTTTCCTGATGTTCAGAGGGAAGCTCCCGTGTTTCAGTTTGTGCCCATTGTCTCTTGTCCTGTCACTGGGGAACACTGAGCAGAGCCTGGCTGTGTCCTCTTTGCACCCTCTCTGCAGTATTTATACACATTGATGAGATCCCCCTGAGCCTTCTCTTCTCCAGGCTGAACAGTCCCAGCTCTCACAGCCTCTCCTCATAGGAGAGATGCTCCAGTACCTTCATCATCTTTGTGGCCCCTTGCTGGACCCTCTCCAGTATGCCCATGCTTCTCTTCTATTGGGACCTCCGGCATTCTCTTTCAAATGATTCACAAAGTTTAAAAGTCCTCTCTGCTATTTGTCAGAAGTCTTTGGGCATATTAAAACTGCCTACTTCTTTTCCACTTTCTTGAAAAATATTAAGGTCCATTTAAAAAAAATTACTGGTGTTCACCACTCCACTTTATTTATTAATATTATTTTGAAAAAAATTCTCATGTCCCTTCATGCTCTTGGCATCACCTTTTCCAATACCATCCTCGTTTCCAACTGAGTGGTTTGATCTTTGCTTTAAGATAATTTTTCATCTGTTGCTTATTTGGCTTTATTTCTTCTTGACCAGGTTTCACAGCTTCAGATTCTGTGTTGGCAGTTTCTTGGCCAGTTTTCCTTTCCTGTTGACCAGATATAATCTCTGCCAGTATGGAAGCTAAAAGTCCTCTATCGCTGGCCAAGCAAGAATCAATCATGCTGAATCTTACTAATATAAATCTACACTTAACACAAATGTAATGCTCTTGGGAATTATCATCCACCCTAACACAAATTTTGTTGCATTTTATGAATGCTTATGAATATGAGTTAATTATTCTATCCCACTTGCATGTTTGTAAATAGACGGCTATCAGGATAACTAAAATAGCAAGACGAGTAGCAAAATGGCTTCAGTCTAACAGCTATATAAATATATATATATATTTAAGAACTCTGCTTCTGCCTGTGTTTCTCAGGACAGATCACTATTCATCTCCATACGCATGTGGACCTACTTTCCGGCTATTCTAGTTTCACATCTATATTGCAGAATAGCTGTAAAGCCACAGGCAGGTTGAACCTCATTGTCCTCTAGTCCATTCAGGCTTAGCACAAGCGCACAATCTAGCAACAAGAGCTTTCACTCAGCCAATTCTGGGTGCCCAGAAGTTCAGCTTAGCTTTTTCATCCTGAACAATGGGGAAGCAAGGGGGATAGCCTAATATTTTATCCTCTGTTTTGCCTATGTAGTCTTTGTCCACCAGTGGTTTGCAGCACTAAAGGTAAACCTCTCTCATGTAATAGCTTTCAAAAAGCCTTCCTCCTGTAGACAAGGAGATGATGAGTTAGAATCACTGTTTGCCGTTATCCTAATCTGTTTTTCAAATGAAGATGCCTTTTCTACCATCTATATAACTCATTCTGTTTCTTCTCCCTGTGGCTTCCCACGCCATGGCACACTCTCCAGGCTGAATACAGGACAAAATTCAGAAAATTTGTTCTTCTGCTGTCCTGTCTCCCAAGGACCACCTCCTCCCTCGAGCTTTGCTTGTACTTTTTTCACTGCTCCTAGTCAAACAAGTTATTGAAATGTTTTTGTTTGTTTTTTGCTGTTTCCCTCCCTCGCCTTCAGTCGATGTTTGTAAAGCATTTAACACTACACCAGGCGGGTTAATTTACTGCACTAGTAAAACAGGCTATTTGGAGTGTCTTGCAACACTGACATGTTTTCAGCTTGAAAATCAGATGTCTCCATCCCAAAGGAAAGAATTCTTGCCAAAGCTTTGTTTATATCGATGCCAGGTGCAATCTGGCCCAACAGTGGTAATGACATAGGAACACTAAACAGTTTGTAAAAAGCATGCTTCAAAATGAAACCTGAATCCTATATATAAAGACCCAGGTAAGAGTCTTACCAGGAATTTGCCTGGTGTAGGAAAGTATTTCTTTGTAGAAACATTAATTTGGCTCCTGGGCTCCCTTTAGTGTTATTAGTGGCTTCTGATTTCAATTTTTTCATTACAGATTGTTTTTCTTTTGCTTCTGGTAGAGTTTTCAAAGCCACAGGTTTATTATGTAGAAATATTTTAACAAAAATTACTGTAATTACTGTATTTAATACTTTATTTTGTGCATGGCTCTTGCATGTATGATTAACAAAAGAAACCCTTCCTCTTTTTGCCTCTGTAGAGAGCGACCCTGTTTTGGTGAAAATTAGAAATACTGAGATGCAATGCATACTGCAGCACCTCTTGAAAGGAAATTGCCAGAACTGAATTGCATCCTTTTCTTTTTAGACAAGTTCAAAATAGGCTTTCAACCCTTAAGGAGATTTTTTTGGTTACTGCTGGCTACACAGAGAGAAAAAAATTGTTAAACCTGTATGAGAGTCCTGATTAAGCAGCTCCCTGCCCATAATGTGAAAGCATCAGAAGCCCTGGTAGGCTGCAACTTGCATATGCTTGTCTGAGCTCTGTGATGGTCACATCCTCAGCGTCGCTTTGCAAACTTACGGTCAGATAAAAATGGAAAACAACAGCAGGTTGACACGCTGAGAGGTTTTTAAAATGTGCTCAGATTTTGTTTGCAAACCTGTAATAAATTGACATTCCCACTAAATCAGTGGCCATTTACATGAAGATCTGGCCCTTAAAAATCAATGACATTTATGTAGTGATCAGATTCTTACCTCTTCAGAGGGGCAGCATTAAAACCAAACCCCCATTGCTGCTGTTGAGTACGTGTACTACAGTGCGGAAGGTGCTCAGTGTGATCTACATGTCATAGTGGCATAGAGCAAATCATTTGTCCATAGAATAAACCAAACAAAAGCTGGGAGAACAACAGCAATAAGAGACTATTTGACAAAAAGCTATTCATGTGCGCAACCCATTACCTCACCGCATACCTAAGAGTGAGCCAGTGGCTTTGGGTTTTGTCTTACGGAGAAATCCGAGGGAAATTTTCAGGATGCCTTTCCCATGTGTTCGAAGTACAATGAATGATGAGATCAGTATGTCTTTAAAATGAGAGATAAACCATTTAATACTTTAGCTCAAACTTCAGAAATCATGATTCTTGAATCAGTGCCTCAGCAGAAAAGGAAAGACTCAGATTTGCAGATGGCAAGTTGCTTGCTGCAATCTGAAAGGGTCTATACTATAATGGCAAAAAATATGACTATATACACTTTCTTCCTCTGTCCATCTGCCACTGTTACAGTCTAGCGTGGGGGTGATTTTATTTAAATTTGGACTGTTTGCAGGCTGATTTCTCATTTCTGCAATCATTAGGTTTGTCACAAAAAGAGTAAATAGATTTTTTTTAAAAAACCAACTGCTGCCTTGGTGTTGTGTGACTTAATAGTGAAATCATTGCAATAGGCTCCCACTGAAGAAATCTACATGCATCTGCTGCTGGTCTGCATGGTATCTCATCCAGTGACTGTCTATGTACATCTATACATGGAGGGTCTGGGAATCTTTAAAATGCTTGTAAGTATTTTCTGCAACGGAAGATGCACAATAGCGGTAATGACCAGACAGACCAAGAATAAAAGAAGAGAAATACATTAATAATAGAAAATGAGTAATGCAAATGGATATTTAATTTATTAATATTTAAAGGTCATAAGAAGAATCATCTTGTTTTACTCACTTATTATTCACCTTCATCCAGGAAAATTATACACTAGCTTGCCATGGTTTCCCCCACACTCATTTTGTGAGTAAAAATGTCAGTGGACAGAGGTATGTATTTACCAAGACACAGCGACACCGAAAAGCTGCCAGGAACCATGACAGCAAACATCAGACCATTCACCTTTCCCCTTGTGCAAGACTTGCCAAGAATTGGACATACAGATTTTTCTTTATTTTTGCAGAGGGACGGGATTTGCTGAGAAGAAGCTTTTGTGCCTTCTGCCATCAGACCCTCATCCTTGCAGGGATGACTTGGTGAACCTGCCTCCTGGAGCAGTGGTCCTCATGGACAAATCCCCCCGGCCCAGGCTGGTCCCCTGCGCTATCCTCATCCTTTTGGGCTCCCAGCAGCACTGATTCACCAAAGACTTGTTCCCACCGCTCTGCAGAGTCACCCTCCGGTACAACCCGCTCCCCAGAAGGCAAGCTGGTGGCTGCAAGGAACAGGAGCAGCTGGCTAAAGCTGCCAGCTCTGCCAGGCTGACGGCAAAGGAATTGCAGCAAATAATGGAAATTGGCTCCTTAACATGTTACATTTTTAAAATAGCCTGTGATGTTACAGGGTGCATATAGTGGTTTTAGGGCTTGTAGGTCATTAGCTCAGGGGGTCTGAAAAATTAATATCTAAAGGCAGACTTTTAAAGCATTCACTTTAAATAGCTTATTCTGTGAAAATATCAAGCTAAAAGTACTAGAGAACGTTGATTCCCCTTTCTTTTACACTGTGGAAGAAGTGTCAGTGCGCAAGCTGGAAACTCCAGCCCATCCAGAGAGTAAAGATTTTGGACCCATGTTTTGTGCAAGCTGGAATAAAACAAGGCAGCTACTGATAAGGTTTGATCCTGCTTTGAGTCCCACAGCAACTCCACTGGTGAAGGGGGAAGAACAGTTTGGCCCATTGCTTGGCAGCACCTTGCAAGGTATACATCTAGGTATAAGTCAATTTCCTGGTCTAAATACTGGCCCATCTTCTATATTTTTGGCCTTTTTTCTTCTTTTTCCATTAAAATTTCAAAGGAACTTTGGTTTTGTTATAGCTTGCATTCAATATTTGCTGTCCATTGAAATCTTATTGATATAATATAGCATACTTGCTGTTCTAAAGTCATTGAAAACAGTGTTAAAGAGCGTTGAAGAGTATTATTTGCTGTGGATCTGAAAAATATATAAACATGAATGTATTTCTTTAACTGAAGAAAATTAATAGACAGGACATGTTTTGTTACACGGTTCTGAAATTAGGATCTTTTTGTCTAAAGCTGATGTAAAAAATAAACGGATTTTAAGCAATGTAAGATTTAAACTATCTAGCATCTTTGTCACTTATTCCGTGTCAAGTGGGTACAGACTGCAGCGACTCTGATAAGGAGGTTTTTCATATTCACTTCTAGCAGTAGTAACCCAAGATAGGGGGTGGGGTGGGTAAGGAACAAGGGTCATATTTATAATCTGGAACGCTGCAAAATGTATCTCTTCAAGTTTTCAGCTGAACTGAGATATTTGTCTTAACAAGATCTAATTAGACCTAATTTCCATAGCATATCAATTATTTTCCTCATTAGAGCAGCTAATGCCATGTTCAGATATCATGGCAATCAAGCTTGCGATTTCTAGAAAAACTGGTTAGAAGGCTTAGTATTAAGTGTGTTTCCAACTGTGAAATTTATCCTTCCGAGCAATGCCTCCCAGTTTACTCACTTTGTTCCAGGATTCTCCGCAGCATATGGCCACTGGAACCCATTAAATAACACGAAGTAAGACAAAGTCAGCGATGAGTCAAAAATAGCTGCACTAGTGAATCGCCTTTCAAAATTCTGTCTCTAACAAGAAAAATAATGAAGAATAAGACACGCAATTAGAAGAAATTAAGATCAATTTTCAAGCCGGGTTGCCTACGTGGTGGTTTCGAAATCCACGTCAGGCACCTCAAATAAAAGCAGTCTGATTGAACACCTGCAGCTCTTGGCAATGCACTCACGCTTCTAAGGCAGCCAGGCAATTCTTGTACACAAAGTCTCTACCTCTCAGTTTTATTCTCCCCATAACCTAAACCTCCTAAAACTCCAGGTCCTAATCGCTAGGTTTGATGTGTTCCTTTCTTCTCCTAAGGAAGATACCCAGTGTTTCCAGTGCGTGGCCATATGTGTGCCATATACTTGTTGGACAAGTCCCATTTGCTCAGCAGGAGAGTGAAGGCACTTTTTTAGCACAGGAGCTTGTCACAATGTATTTGGCCAAACATATTGTCACAATATATTTGGATTCCTTGCATCTAGCCTGCGTTATCTAAAAGTTGGTGTCTGCTCTAAGTTTTTTTCTAGAGTTTTTTTTACAGTCCATAGTGAGAGGTCAGTATATCTGAAAGGAGATTTATCTCCTCCTAGACCAGCTGCTGAAGGCACAGAGATGATTTGCTCTTTGGAGGCACCCAGCTCCCTTGGATGAATAAGGAGGGAGCCTCAGCAGCTAGCTGAGATGAAGTGCCTTCTTCCTAAAGACCTGCGACAGGCAAGATGAGTCTCACCTCAGTGTTTTTGGGGCTGGTGGCTCCTATCCCAGATGAGACACACAACATTTTGCTAATATGAAAGGTTTAACTATAGACCTTTGCCGCTATAAGACTATCACACTAACAGTGGATCTTCAGGACGAGCTCAATGTATGGTTACACCGATACATTGCACGGCTGAGAGCAGGGAGATGCTTTTGTTCACAGCTATACCTTAACCAAACGCTAGCCAACTACATTTATCTCCTCTCATTTAAAATACACTCAGTGCTCTGAACGGGTGCCTCTCAAATGAGGCACAGCAAACATGCTAGTTTCTGAATAAACTGAATTCTTTATTCGGTGCATTTTGAAGCTTTGTAGTTATTATTATTTGGTTACTTTTGTATCCAACTCCCTTCATTTGCAAGTAAAAAGATGGTCCGTCCAAATACTATATTCAAACAAAATACCCCAGGAAATAAACAACTGTGCTCTTCTGACCTGTGTTATGAACAATGAAAAGTTATCTAGAGTCCACAGACTACATACTGTGTCCCCTTATACCTAAGCATATCTATGAATTTAATGGGCATATTCAGGTATAATGCAGATAGGAATCTGGCCACATAACTCCTAATTGATTTAAAATTATATGGATGGTAACAGTGCCAGAAGACAATTTAGTTTGCTCTCTTTCATACTGAGCTGAAGTTGTTTGGTTTTCTTAAAAGAAATAAAACTGATAATTGTCACTACAGTAAGTAAATATGTCTGAATACACGCAGAAAGCAGATCTATTGGGTAAGAAGGTTACAGAATCTCATTTTGTGGTCCATCTGCTCCCTCTTTGCTTCCCAAGCCAACAGACACTAATCTGGGATGAAGAAACTGACAGGACATGGGGGAGGAGTAGACGGTCACGATTCCGACTCATTTCAGCTTTTTGATATATGTGCTTATACCATTGTGATATAATTGAATGAAAATAACATAGTGGAGTCAGGAGGACAATTCAAACAATTATGTATTACAGCAGCATTTTACTATTCAAGACTTTCTCATAATTTCAGTGCAATTTATGTATTTTAGCTCTCAGCATCAAATGCTCAAAATTAATGTTCAAGGGTAAAAAGGTGTATTGCTGGAAAAGATTGTTAAGCAGATAATAAGCTGAAATAAACAGTAAAACAACCAGATCGAGCTAAGAAAAGGGTCCAGGGTACTCCTGTTGGATTATTTTTTTTTTTGTTCTAATTTGCATCTGTGCTGATGGTCTTGAAGAAAATGTGAACAGCACCCCAATAAAAATTTTCTAGCGACCCTAACATGAAAAAAAAATAATAATCAAAAGCAGTTCAAGAGGATGAGAATTAAATACAAAAGAACTGAGGATAAGAACAAAATGCAAAGCCACGGACTGTCAGCGAGAAAGACAAAGCAGAAGCGGCAGTGTGGCTAACCAGGGACAGCAAATGAGAAAGGGATGTGCTGTGTGACAGTGCAGTAGTAAAAAACCAGCCAATGGAGCTGTATCGTGTCACCTCCATCTCTGTGCAGCTCTGCAACAGCAGCACTGCCAGTCTTTAGCTATTTTCAATTCTGGGCACTTTGTCATCAGAAAGACCATAATAAATAGAAATACATCTGTACGGAAGCAAGAAGGAGCAAGGTAAAAATGAGAGATGAAAAGAGATAAATACATATTGTTTGGCTTAACTGTGATTAAGATGCAAGGCATGTACAAATAACTTAAGCATGTTAACACTCCACTGAAAGTTGTAAGTTCTTGAATGCAGTAAAAGAGAAGTAGCATTTGGGGTAAGTACCATGAAGAAGTTACAAAAAATGAAAGCGTTATCAGTGGGAAAGCGTGTCTCATAGTTAAATCACCTAATCCAAGATTTTAAAATCATTTTGACCACATGATGCAAAGCACTGACACAGTGTAAGGTCCCTCTGCCAGGTGAAGGCTGTTCATACTTTCTGGAAGGGTAACGTTAGCCCAGATCAGAGGCTGTGGACATGCATAAAAATGACTGGACTTCCCTCAGCCAACCATGGACTTTTCAAGTGTCCCTTCTCATCTCCTTTCCACACCCAGTGCTCCAAAACTATGGTTCCTGGTTGTCCTTTGGATGTGGTTGCTCTCCCTTACGTGCAGGTCCATGAAGATTCATGAAGAAGTTGGCTTAACTTTGACCTTTTATTACCCGCTGCGAAACACCTGAAATGACTCAATTGCTCCCAAGACACCACAGCCCAAGTCAACCGCAGCAACCAGTAGCACAGTGCTGCTGATCACCAGTGTTGGGGCTGAGCTGGTGGCCCCCGCCAAACACGGTGCAGACTGTGTGCTGACAGAGGTATTCCCAGAGAACACCAGCATTTTGTCAGGGCACTGAATGCGCTTGGGTTGTGAAGGAGGCAGCCACGCAGGAGCAGCCAGGGGGAGCTCAGGAAATCGCCATGCACATACCATGTGGATGCTTTAGGACACTGGAGCAGTAGACAATCAAGGGAAAGCTCTGAGCTAAGCCTACTAGATGGTCAAGGGCAATGACAGAAATTCAAGGTCAGCACTACAATAAGCTTGCCAGGACACAGACACAACTGCAAATGCAACAGGAGATTCTCTGGAGAAGCAGTCATCCTTTGACAGTTCTTTCCAGAAGAGGTTAATGACCACACCATAGATGGAGAAGAGATGACTGGAGGGAACCTCCCAAGATGTTCAGAAATTATCCTGACTTCCATATCCATCAGTGTGGAAGCAGTGTTTGGAAGCCCTTTGTTTCATTTTTTTCTGGGCATGTGGAAAAGTACTGAGCAAAAAGGTAACTTTTTACAGCTCTGTTCTCTTATACACACACCTACATAGTTGTCTCAGTCTTAAAGACTCCTGAACAGCCCTGGCCCGGCACAGGGTCTAAAGTTTCCTTGCTAAACTTGGTGGGCCTTTCTCCTTATGGGCTTGCCCTCCCTTGGATTAATGGCCGTGAATCACATGGTATTGATTTTGTGAAAGCCAAGAATGTCATACAGAAAAGGCCATACATAATTACAGATCATCCTCTGAACTTCACCTAATGTATCAGGATTTGTAAAAATCAAACCTGAACTTGAGATAACAAAAGTGATTCCCAGCACAGCAAGGTTTCCCAGAGGAACCTGCACAGATCTCTGCTTTTATGGTTTAATGCACTACAGGCACAGTATGCAATAACAGAATAAGGGTATGCTTGGCATGAGCGAAGATGTGCATGTGTCAGCCTAGACGAGCATGGATCTAAGTCCCATCCTCTGATTTCTGTGGCGCCTTCAAATGGTCAAACTGATCATAGAATCATAGAATGGTTAGAGTTGGAAGGGACCTTAAAGATCATCTAGTTCCAACTCCCCTGCCATGGGCAGGAACACCTACCACTAGACCAGATTGCTCAAAGCCCCATCCAACGCTCCCAGGGACAGGGCATCCACAGCTTCTCTGGGCACCCTGTTCCAGTGTCTCACCACCCTCAGAGTAAAGAATTTCTTCTTAATATCTAATCTAAATCTACCCTCTTTCAGTTTAAAACTGTTACCCCTCGTCCTATCACTACACTCCCCAATAAAGAGCCCCACTCTACCTTTTCTGTAGCCCCCCTTTAAGTACTGGAAGGCCGCTAGAAGATCTCCCTGGAGCCTTCTCTTCTCCAGATTAAACAACCCCAATTCTCTCAGCCTGGATTCAGAGGAGAGGTGCTCCAGCACTCTGATCATCTTCGTAGCCCTCCTCTGGACCCACTCCAACAGGTCTATGTCCTTCTTATGTTGGGCACCCCAGAGCTGGAGGCAGTACTCTAGGTGAGGTCTCACGAGAGCAGAGTAGAGGGGCAGAATCACCTCCCTCAACCTGCTGGCCACGCTTCTTTTGATGCAGCCCAGGATGTGGTTGGATTTCAGGGCTGCGAGCACACATTGCTTGCTCATCAAAAGTCAATATAAGTTCCCTTTCCTCACTCTCTTGTACTTTGGAAGCTGGTCTTGATCTATTCATCTTCCACTGAAGCTGTTAAAAATTCTGTTTCCAGCAGTATGAAGAAAGAAAGTTCCCCCTTCTACTTACGACGGATCAGGGATCGCTGGAATGAGAGGCAGTGTCATTTTTAATAGTCCTTGACTGGATTCTTTCATGAACATGCTCTGTAGCTTTTTTGGACTGATGTTCATTTCCACACTATCGAGAGGGAAATGAGCCTAACTGTGCATTGTGTGAAACAGAGCTGCTTTTCGATTTGCTTGGACAGTGCCACTTGATAATTTTTCTTGTTTGAAGTATCTTGGCATCTGCAGCCAAAGCCAGACAACTCAAGGACACAGCTGGTCCTACAGGCTCTAGAGAAAGCCTGGGAACAAAACCAGGGCTGCAGTGGTGAGAGAAGACTCAACAGAGTGAATGTGCAAAATCAGACTTGGCAGAGAAAGCCACCATGAGCATGGAGCACAGCCAGGGTTCAGTGGGTGCCTCAGTGGAAAATGTAAGGGCCTTTGTCCAGGACATGATTAGCAGAGGTCAGCTAATGAATAATACAGGAACAACACTCTCTCCTTCTTAAAATCCCATGTCCAGCCTTTAGGTCCCACTTCTTGATGCAGCTGGAAAGCCCAATGGAAGCAAAGACTGCTTTGACAACCCACATGTCCATCACCTGTGGGAAGTGAGGGCCAAGAGCTTTGCTCACTTTGCAGCCCTGACTGGTAGTGCAGTAGAGAAAGCTGCGCAATTACCAGCTTCCAGGTGGCCATGGTAGTGTTTTTGTTCCCCCTTTGCAAGGGGGTTCATCAACTATGAATGTAGTGCTTCTCATGTTGGAGCTCTTGCTCTGCTGCTGAGCCCTCACTGTGCTGCTGCTGGACCTCGTGTCCTTGCCCACTCCTGCAGGACAGACACTGGAGTGCTCTGTAAGCCCAGCTCCACCTGAAGCCTCTCTCTGACTGTCTGAATGTCACAGGAGATGACACTTGACTCCAAGCACAGCCCTGATCCCACTTGTAGGGTCTTTGTCGCCCCCACTACATGCTTTTGTAGCTGTGCGCTGCTAAAAAGCAAATGGCATCTTGAAAAAGACACAGTTTCTCTGGAAGGTTATCTGACCCACACTGCAGGGGGTCGGCAAGCCAAACACAAGGGGGCAGGGGATGCCATGCACCAGGCCTGTGTCCCACACTGGCAAAAACACTGTCCCACATGCCCTGCCCTGCTCAGCGGAGGTGTCTGATCCAGAGCCGCATCCGCTGACTCAGCAGTACATTAGATCCTGCAGCAGTGGCCTGGGACTGATTGGCTTGGGAAGAAGTTGGCTACAAAGTGGTGAGACCTGACAGGCAGCACGCAGACAGAAAGGAATTAAACCTTTATCGTTCACTACTCTTTGATTCACTACAAATTTCTTTCTGAGGAAGGAAAAAAAAAATCATGTCTTGTACCAGACCAAAGATTTGGAAGATCATTAAATGCTTCAGTGCTTATAGGGACTTAAAGACTAAACAAACCCAAAAGCTCTGGAAAAATTCAAATTCTACTTCTCTGCACATCCGTCTGGGGACCCACCTTTTGATACAGCCAAGCATTAGAACTAGATGTTAGTTGATTTCTCTTAACTTGTGGCTCTTCCTTTTCTTTTACCTTCACACAGCCACTTGCTACTGCATATCTTGGTTCAAGTTCAGGTATCTATCCCAAGAACAGGATGCGTGACTTCTAAAATCTGGACAAGTCAAAGCATTAGAAGGATTTACTGCTCATGGTAAATTACTAGATGCAGTAACTTCTCAAGAAGGAAGCAATGCCAGCCAAAACAACATAGGTGGGTAGGTTGAAGGAGCTAAGTAATCCATCCTGACTGGGCAGACTTAGAAGGAACTGCTGCCAAACATATATGTAAGAGAAATTACTTGTTGTAAAATACACCTTGAAGGCAGTTATAAACAGAAGTAATATGAAAATATGGATTTTCAGATTAATGAATCAAAAGCAACGACAATTTTGATTAGGTCATAAAAAACAATTGAAAAATTTCTTTTCTGCAGATAGATCAAAATATACAATCTGTAAAGGAAAATCCAAATAACGCTATATACTTTAGGTCTAACATATTTAGCAATAGCCTAATTTAAGAGATTTAAATGGAGCTTTACACAAGTGTTGGAGAAGAACCCATCCCCCTTGGTTCCATTCCCCCAAGGGGGCTAATGCCCAGCACTGGACTCACCCTTCCCACCAAAATAACGTTTGCTTACTAATGGCTCTTTCTCCAAAAGGTGTAAATGGGCCCTTGTTTGAGCTCGTCACAGATTCAGCTTTACTCTTTTATCTTCAGTAATTTGGAGGGTTTTTTTCCTGCAGATAGTTTCTATGTTCCACTTGCTGCTATTCGCTAGAGAAAGTCTCTTGGGCTTTTTGCCCTTTGTATTTCCTCTCTTCTTTCATGTGGAGAAGACTGCCAACGTGGGATTTGCAAACTGCTGCCAATATGGGATTTGTGCTGCTGCGGCTGCCAATCTTTAATTTAGCATATGTATAAAGCTAATTTTTGGACACGATGCTAGTGCCTGGCATCTCTGCAGGAGTCAGCCAGGTTGTAATGTTTGTATTGTACTGCACTATAAAAAACAATAAAAAGAAAATATAAAGGAAAAAGCCTCTTATCTCTAGCTTTATAGCTACAGATATGGTCTAAATACTTGTATTCTCCCTCTGAATCTAAAATTCGCTTCCTCCTTTCTGTGCCGTAGTCCTTTCTTTTAGATTTGCAGTTTGTGTTGCCTGCAGTAGGAGCCAATGATAGGCTCCTGCTCCCTACTGAGCATATCTTCGTATTAAAATGTATAAATGCAACTCTTTAGTGGAAGGAAAAAAGACTAGTTTCCCTTTAATTATATTTAAACTGCACAGCCACATGCGTGAAGTAATGCTTTCTCATTTTTAAAAAATATTTTAATGCAGAGAATCAGGGAAAAAAACCTAATCATTCAGGAAACATCTTTCTTACAGAAAACATAAGCTTGACTACCCTTCTTTGGCAAGGACATCTGCTGCTCAGGAGAAGGTTCCTGCAGTGAATCCTCTAAAATACGGTGGTGCCGTTCTGGCCCCTGCGCAGCAGCAGGAGTGAGTTGAACTCCAGCTCCGGGAGGACTCCGCATGGAGGACCTCGTGCAGTCTGGGGGAGCTCCTTGGCTGTGCCCCGGGACTGGGTAAAGGGCAAAACCACAGGGGAAGCCAGGGTGGCAGTGTGGGCAGAGGGGAGCAGCTTCGTGCTGCCCCATGATGCTGGCTATAGCAGGACAAAGGCTGTAATAGAGGGGTACAGCTCCCAGTGGTCCTAGATGGATTTATAGATGGATTCATAGGAAAAGATGGATTCACAGAAAGGGTTCAGCAGCAGCAACTGTTTGCAGCTTTTCCTTATTCTAAACCTCTACCTAAACCTATTCCAGTCCTTGTACTTGAAGGGTGGATGTTCATCAGAAGTGCAGACATGAAGGAAAGTCCAGAGAATGGGAGGTGGTTTGGAAGAGCACGGCAGACAACAACAATGGCAAACCAAGCTAGTGATTTGAAGTGGGCCCCACTGAATGCATGCAGTCTGAGCACCTTTCCCCAAATGCAGGGGAAAGAATCATCATACAAATACAAAGAAGTATGAGGGGTTTGTACATTTGCTTTTTACAAATATTTAGTATTCCAACAGGGTGCAGAATCTATTTTGAAGTTTTTTTTCTTACCAACAGAGATTTTTGCAATTTCTTTTTCCACAAATGACATTAGATGAAGGAAAATGGTATGGCGCTGTCCTGGCATCACTTTTTCATTTTAATTACTGTGATTTAAATTACTCCATCTACAGAAGTCCACAATATAGCGTTGACTACCCAGTAATAGAAGGTAGTTTTTCCGCACGGCTAGACTGGTATTTTCTAAGAAGGAGATCTGCTAGCTTGCCTACTTTCACAGCGGCAGTGCCATGTGCCGTAATGAGACAGGATTATTGTTGCAACTGCTCTTGAAGGCCTCTCTCCCCAGGCAGCTGAAGAATGACTGAGTCATGCAGGTGATGCATTTGCTGTAATGAGATGGACAAAACTCCGAAATTCACATCCAGGCCTCTGCTTGGCGCAGAACAATCCCCTGTGTACCCACGCCTCAGGGGGCGGGAAAGAGACAGGGATGGCAAGGTGAGAACAAAACCACTGATGCTGAGAAAAAACAAATAGATAATTTTTTTTTTTTTTTTTAAAAAAAGGGGGGTCTAATGCTAATATGCCCTGCACAGTCATGCAGAAAACCCAGAGTCTGATTTCTAATCCCAGCCTCTTGTTCCCTTGGCTGGCCGAGAGTGTGCACTGGGTGGAAGGAGGTGCCGTGTATCACTCAGCGGCAGCCCCTCTGGCTGCCTAATGAAAGGGGCTGACAGGCTCTTACGGGAGACCCATCCAGCCCGCCTTGGCTGGAAGGATGACGGCCTTGGCACAGAGCATCGCGCCACAGGAGGGGACTTCTTCCCAGCTTTATAAACTACATCCTTGAGGCCCTGTGTTGCTGCCAACTTCTTCTGCCCAACACAGGACTGTCTAGGACTCCCTCTGGGGCTCATCCGCTGGTTGGAGAGGCTGTTATTGAGAAACACAGGATACACTCTCACAGACCACGAAAAGCCTGGACCACCCTCACTGAGCTTCCCGCACCTGCTGGCCGGGACACTGAGCATCAGGGCTGGGAATGGTCATAAGAATAGTACCATTGATAGGAAGCAGAAGCGCAAAACAATAATTTATCTTGTGCTAGGAGTTCGCAAGGGGGGTATGGCGTGCAGCCCTCTGTAAGTTAGAAATCAGCTCTATTCCCAGAGCATCAGTCCATCAGAAAACCCTACTGACAGGCACCTCAGAAATACGGAAAGAATTAGCACTCTGAATGCCAGGATGCTGTCGCCAATGTTGTGCTCACATTAGCAGCCGTGCTCCAAGCCCTCCACCCTCTCCCATCATGGGGGCAGCAGGAGGAAATGCTGCTACCTTTTTCGTGTCAAGTCTAACCAGACAAATGTAAGACTAAGTCTATTTTACAGACCTCTGCACAGCTTTAGGACAACACAAACATTGATTTCCAATCTGTAATGGAAAAAGGGGAAGGATTTCTGCACCTTTGCTTTGCTTTGCAAACTCCTCTGCTGGACACAGGTGTGTGAACACTGGTGACTGCACCGGGGAGCTGTTCCCAGCGACTAAGGTCTCATTTCTACCGTCAGTATCTGCTGTGGTTTGGATCAGTCATTTGATTTCATAGCACACAGGACTGACCTCTGCTATGAACCAGTGGCATCTGAAGGTACTGGAGAAGCAAAGCAAGCAGTTAAGGATGTTTCAGGCCTGTCTACCAGGATAAAACCTACCACAGGTTTTGTTTTGCCTGTGTCTGGCCCTTCCTTTGTGATTAAATCCCATGATTTATTAGGTTTGCCTGATGCAGGCAGAGCCCAGGAGCCCTGTTTTCCCTAACAAGGTATCACACAAGCTCATGCAAGCACTGTCCAGCCCTACGACAAAGATATTATACCTGGGCTGAAAGCACAGGCGAGTGTCCGTGTCTGATCAACCACTGGCAACTCCGCTAAACCTGCCAGAAAAAGGACAGCCACCAAGTATCGCTGCCGTCAGAGAGTTAAAATCTTTGACAGCGCCATCCAGGAATAAATCTGAACCAAGGAACACTTACTGAAACCGCATGTTGCAGCACGAAATCTATTCAGAAGCCTACACAAAACCCAACCCAACCAAAACAACAACAAAGAGCTTTTCGGGAGGTCTTGGTATGACCTCATCATTGACCTGCTGATTCACCATTCAGTTGGGCAAAGGATTCATACGACACTAGTCTTTCCCAATCATGTGAGAAGGGTACCAAATAAAATGGAGTCACTGGTGTGAAACATGAAATTATCCTCTCACATTTCATCTGTCAATTATTTCACATCAGCAGTCAAGGAAAACAGATGTAATGAACAGCTCATCATTCGAAACAATCACCCACTAAACCCAATTCCCTCGCTAGATATATTCAAGGAAGATCAGCAATGGCTGGATTTACACACGATGTGAATTGAGTTCAGTGGCCTGTTTTCTACGCTGGGCCACACCAGCCCAGCTGTACCCCACGCCTCCGAGGGTCCGGGCAGCTGCCCGATCCAACCCATGCCCCCTCACTGTATGACAGCCATGTCCAAAGGCAAGCCCGGTTAGAAGCACAGTGCCTTAACATCACTTACCCAATACCCTGGGCAGCTACCTCTCCCCATACACCAGTGCTCAAGAAAAGCTATCTGTGCAGGGCAATAAAATAAAGACAATAAAATAGCCAGGGCAGGAGATAATCACAGTATCATATTTACGTCCAAGGTAGATCACGATCAACAGTGAAAGCAAGAGCACATCAAATAGGAATGATACAGCTTCATTTAAAAAACAACTGATGTTCCTAAAAACAATCCTTATTTAAGAGGCAGGCAGACATCCCAATTTTTTTCCATCTATTTTCTTCAAGTCTTAGCTCTTTACAACCTTTGCCACCCCACCCAGATCTGACTTTAGGACTCCTAAAACCTTAATGCTGCTGACTGTATCTCAGTGTAAAAAATACCTTAGAAATCACACAGATGAGATAATTATCACTGCAGACTGCTATTTAAAAATGTGTTACTATGACTAGTGGGGGAAGAAAAAAGGGTATTTTTTATTTCTCAAAATATGGCACACACCTCTATAAAACAACAACAAAATGCAGGGTTTTTATATATAGCCCTTTGCTGATGTGAGTATTAGAAGTGGATGCTATTTGGTCAACAGAGCACTGCTTGAGCACAGGCAGTCACACAAGAGTGACGTTTCCCATCTAATTGCACAAACACACCAACAAACCGCAGCACCTTGGTGGTCTGGTTCCTCACTGGTATTTCAGTTGTTTGGCTGCCACAGCCACAAACACAGCGAATTTTGAATTAAACACTTGCGCTCAGCGATGCTGACGCTCGCAGTCAAGCATATCTTGATGAAATTAGAGATGCAGAAAATATTATTTGACAGAGTGCACGAGCAAAACAGCCAGAAGTGCAGCCAGTTCAGTGTGAACGGCTCGTGCAGAGAGAGAGACTGGGGAGATGTTGAAAATTGGACTCTCTGATTTTGGCAGGAAGAGGCGAATTTTATTAGCAATCTATGCTGCAAACATAACTTTCCAACTATTAACAGTTTTTAGATGCCAAAAGAAAATCACCATTTCTAATTGCTTCTCAGCTCTTACATTTTATAATGGCAAAAAAAGAGGAAGGCAAGCAAACTTACATCTCCATTATGTAAAATATTAGGTAAGTGGAGAATACAGTAGCATTCCAGTTTAACAAAATCTTCACAAATGTAAACACTTTACAACCTTCTGCCCAAACCCAGAACCTGTAATTCCACAACAATTTTGCACACACATAATAGAAATGTGTACGAAAATTTTGCAAAGCATCGTAAGTTAAATAAGAATTGGTAAAAATAAGATTGGTTATTCTTACTGTTGCTATCTATTACCTAGCATGCAGGGTCTTAAAAGTCTAAGGACATTTAATTTCCTTGAAGAAACACATTGTGTTCTGATTTTCCTTTGAATTCAACAGAATGCAAATTTTAAATTAGTAGTGCAAGAGACAGCAGGATTAGTTCCAATCTGTAAGGCACCAAGCCCCACCTGTTTTACTGTATTTCTTCCTATTGCAGAAGGAAAACACAGCCTTTTCTGCCTCTGCGAGTACCACTGTGATCACTGAGCAGAGGAAATTGCTATGAAATAATACTTTAAGTGTCTCTGACTTAGAGGTTTGGATGGGCTAAACCAGACTTTTAAAGCAGTGTGTCTAAACTCCATTGAAAATATCCTCAGCTTTTTAGAAGATCCCCAAAGGTTCACTAAGACATTAGTAGCTAGCTCCTTTGCAGTGAAAGGCTGGCAGGCTCGACGGGGAAATACCCTTCAGTCATAGCAGGGAGGGTGGCCCTTGGGGAAAGGCCCAGATGGACTTGGCTCCCACGGTCAGCTACAGCGCCCAGCCAGAAACACACTGCTTGCCACTAAAACCAAACCAGCTGTTCTCAACCACAAGGTTACATCCCTATCCATTGCAAAAGTGTCTTTATCCATGCTAGCTAAGAAGACCACACATGTGAGCTTTTCAGCCACATTAAAAAAAGCATTGATTAGCTGCTCCATGAGGTGAACGGGGACATTTCCTACCCTGGCTTGCCAGAGCACGGCTAGTGTATGTACCAGCTTGCAGAGGACGGGGTCTTGAAAAATGAAATACTAATTCTTCTATATGTCCTTACCGGAGTCATGGATGTTGGAGAGAAGGTAAAGGAGAGCTGAGCAGTGCCATATAAGCAAAGGTTTGAAACTCATGCTGCTGATAAAGCTAAAGGAGCAACACTGTATGGGCACAAAGCAGAAGGGAAGGGCTTGACTATGAGCTCCCTGGACTACAGAGCGCCAGTTAGAGCACATACCTGTAGATGGCCAAGCCTCCTCGGTTGCCTCTGTGACTGGGCACAGCCAAGCATGTATGGCAGTGGAGGGTCCCCCAGAGACCTTTAGGGGCCCTGGAGGCTGCCTGCGTTACTGCTACGCAGTAGCCTTCAGTCACGGTGCTCTCTTTCTCCTCCACAAAATACCCCCAAACCAGAAGGGAAATGCAGTTCAGGTGAAAACAGGTGAGCAGGAAGCACCCCATCCTCATGAGAAGCACCAGGCTCCAGCCCCTGGTAGGACCTAGCCACAAGTGCAGACCTGGCGTTCCTCTGACCACCAACACTCAGGTCTAGCTCAACCAGGATCCCCAGAGCGCACACAGAAGAGCAAGGGGACAATGAAACCCAAGCTTTCTTTCCTTCTTCTGCAAGACAGCGCAGCGACCCCTGCATGTGCGCGTGTGCATTTTGAAGCCAGCCCCTGGAAGACGCAGCAACCATGACAGTTTTTGCATGATGTGCCCCGCTGCGCGCCCGCTGGGCCGGCGTGGCTCTGCACCCACCCCTACTGCTAGCCCCCTCGCAGTGCAACAATTTACCCTTGAATAAATTAGCAATAATTGGAAATCCACTTCACTGGACCTTACGCAGCATGACTAATGTGACTCACTTTTTAGCTCTGTTCCTTTTGTGTGACTACGCAGCAAAGAGGGTGCCTTAGAAAAGAGAAGAACCAGTAAACTTTATGCTGTGGAAAAAGAAATGACAGTCTCTGAAGAGTGATATAAAGGTTTAATAGGTGCTTTGGATGCACAAGAAGCAAGTGTTTTAAGAGTACTGTGGGGCACAACGCTTCTCCTGATGGCTTTCTTGCCTTTGTATCCTTGTCTTTACCTTTTAGATGGTGCATGTTAATTTTGGTGGCACAGGGACAAGGCTCAGAAGAGTACCTCGTTCAACAAAGGGAATACAAATCTGCAGAGCACAAATAATTTTGAAAAAAACAACAGACGTGCTATTTACTAGAAACATTGCAGGGGTTCAGTGGGCTGAGGGTTATCTGAACCTTAGCCTTTGTCTTTGCCTACATCTCTTATGAGAACATGGTTAAGCCATTTAAACCTCTGGTTCATGGAAAAAATTAATATTAAAGGATATTTAGAATGGTAAACACAGTGAAATTACAGCATAAAAAGCTAACACACCAGAAATGTAGTTTTTAAAAAGCGAGAGTGTAAACATTGTTAATTCTGGAGTGTCACATACATCAGGTTTCTTTCATGACCCTATTCAAGCTCATTGTATCCAGCTAATTGCCAGGCCATTTTTTTTCCAAAAAATAAAAAGAGGAATATTGAGCATATAAATGCCTGTGTAAGCCCTGTAATATAGCACAGCTACAATATTAAAACAATTTGGCAAACTCTGTGCACTAACAGTAACTTGCAACCTGGTATGTGAAGTAAGCACCATGAATTACAATACAGAAACTGTGACATAATCACTGTGGGTTTATTAATGTCATATGCAAATGCCATGTTTAAATATTTATCTTTTGGTACCTGCCAACAGGTATTTTCCATTCTAGGGGGAGTACTTTTCTCTTGATTTATGCACATAATTCTTATAACGTGAAGCCCAGATATGCATGCAGAAGGAGAAAAAAAGAGATCCCTGTAGCTACGATTTTTTCTAAGACATTAGTAAGACAAGTGTTTCACAATTTCTGTGCAGGATCCTTAAGCAGAAATTGTGGTGCATGAAACAATCCCAATTTCCAAGGAAAAAATTATAGCCTTTCATTCTCATAGCAGCATGTAACTAAGGTTTAGATGAGTGAACAGATGCATGCAAAAATCAGCCACGAGAATGGAAAACATTCATTTTCACAATCTGCTAAATCTGCTAGGTATGCATGAAACGGAGCCAAAGAGATCTCCAGCAGAACGCAATGTCACAGTCTTGGCACAATGGGGAACTTTGTCAGATGCTCCTTGTGCCAGCACTGGCACTTGTACTGTACAGCTGTGTTTAGAGATCACTGAAATATACTGGAATCTCAAAGAGTTAATAATATGACTGCTATTAAAATATATTCTCTCCACTTCCCACTTTTCCAGGAAATTAGATGTGATTTTTTTCTTACTACTGCAGCTACTGCTTTACATGAAGTAACAAGTTCAATAGAGAGATTTTCCGAGTGCGTTTCCCTCTGCAACAATCTAAGTCCCTTATCAAACCCTTTCAATGAAAACTCCATGGTGTTGCCTTCACAGCACTTACATGACCCAAGCTTAGTGACCTCATGCAATGCTGAAAAAGATCCCAAATTTTGTATGATTTTTTATATTACTGTTCTTCTAAACTAGAGTAGAAATGAGCGTATAATTAGACTGGGTAGATTAGATTGAATTAAAGAGTATAGTCAAATCTTCTCTTAAGTAGTAGTTTCTCAGAAATAAGGCTTCTGACTTTTCAAGGGTGAATTATATGTCTTATTCTGTTGAAATGTAGATCTTATCAATTTAACTTCACAGCTGGTGCCCGGCCTCCAAAAGCCTGAGTCTCTAAAGCCCAAAGAAAGCAACTGGATTGAGCACCACCCTGCCTCATTTTAGCATGTTGAAAACAAGGGCCGTGGGCAAGAAAGGATATATGGAAAAGCAGGAAGGGAGGAGACTGTTCCCTTGAGTGGCAGGCTTCGTCTGACAGCTCCTTTGTGCCTGCTCTTGGCGTGGGAGGCTCGGGCCCTCCCGTTCCTAAAGAAGGCACCTTTAATCTCTTTTCCCTTAAATATGATTGCTCGGAAGCCCTTGGTTTTAGCAGCACCTTCAGGCTGAAGACCTTTCCCTGAAGAGACAGGAGAGGTTTTCTGCAGAGGTAGCATGGTTTTCTGGTCTCCTGACCAGATTCTTTCCTTTCGGAAATCTGGCAGCTTCACACATAAGGGGGATTTCATAGCTTATCTTTTGGGATCTTGGATCAATTTTAATGGGAAAAAGCATTAAAGGAACTTGTCACATGGCTCCTGGAACCACATGGAGAGTCAAGGATGTCTCTGTGCTCCAAGGCTGCCGCTCGAGCACTTGCATTTATATTTCTTGGCAAAAACCACATTTATGTACTCACACGATTTCCAGAACAGGGTGAAAACCAGATGCCCTTCTTTGCACCACGCAGCTTACTCCCTGGGATGTCTACATGAAAGATACTGTGATGATGGGGTTTATTTTAAGGAGGTGGTTGATTGGTAGCCTACAGTGTTGCCCTTTTCATGCCACACTCCGGAAGGAAAAAAAAAAAATAACCATGAAAGGAGGTGTGCTAGCGCCAAGGCGCTCTATGAAGTATACCTTCCCTCTGATCTATGACCTGGAATCGGTCCCCAGAGGCAGGGAGGTAGATGCTGCCAGGACTGCCCTCGGACTGCTTACAAAACTCTGCTGGAGTCCTGACATGAGGAGGAGGAAAATGAAAGGAGTAGTTTAGAAAAAAATACTTTTGTTTAGGCCAGATCTGTGACCTGTAAAGCTGTCTCAAAAGGGGTACACAGCCTCTATCCTTCCTTCAGAGGCTCCATCAAAAGGAATGCCTGGAATCTGCAGCTCCATGCAGTGTAATGTTTCACTGCATACTCTTTCCTCTTTGTTAAGCTTCAGTAATGTGCATCACAATCTTGTATCATCTTCAATGATTTTTGTCCTTTACTAGGGTATTTCTCTCTCTTCTCTTTTAGAAAATTTCCAGGGTAATAACTCAGCACCAGAAGAACAGAAAATTTATTTGTATAAGTCAGATGCAACACCAATATCTACTTCTCTGGGTCCTATAATTGGCAATGATTTTTAACAGTGCTTTGGGAACGAGTACTCTGTATTTAGGGATTCCCAGCGAAGTTTGCAAGTTTTTCAATATTGTAGTGAAAGGATAGTGCCTTATCCGTTTTTCCTTCTGTGGTGAGTGGGATGCGAACCCATGTTTTGGGGGTTTTGGCATGCTATGTCATGGGTTATATGGATGCCTCATATAAGTGAAAAACATGAAATTCCCATTCTGTGACAGCCTAGTGCAGTCACTTGGGAAAAACAAGCAACAACAAAAAAAATTGAACTAGTTCACTGCGCTTACTGCAAAGCAAGCTCTACTGTACGTGCTGTGAAGCTACCTTGGCATGCCTATAGGTTGCTTCCACGAGACTGACAAATGCTGGGGAACCCGTTTGCACGGTTCGGTGAGTCCATAGGAGAGAATATGGTGAGCAACCTCGGCAAGCGTTGAGAGCGCGAGTCAAGGAAACGTGTAAAGTGCCAAAAGGGAACTGGCAGAACATTACACTTGTATGAAATGGGAGTAATCTCATTACCAGAGGTGATAACCATTGCACCCCTGATGGAAATGCATAATTACTGAAAACAGCTAATCAACTGCGAGAGCAGCAGGGTAGCCAGAAGCTCCTATCTATACCATCTACTGTGCTTAACCCCGTTGAGCTGTTCCTCCTCCTCCACCTTCTACAAAAGGATTGGTAAAACATGCTGCACGTACAGACCCTCACATGTGGGTCAGCGCAGCTAAGTGATACAGTACTTTGCATTTTAATCGCAAATAAAGCGTGTATCAGTTCTGTGAAGTTTCCTTCCTAATTCTATAGGATGCTCAAGCATGCCACACTTACAGCTGTTCATTTCCTAGCTACACTGGTAGAATAACAGTTTAACACCCAGCTCCTATTGAAAAAAACAGTGACAGCAAGTTACTTGCCATCAATCTCTGACTTTGAGAAACCTTGCCTTTAATCTACTAACAATATATATGGCTATGGGCAATAAGAAGTGGTAATTCTCAGGCTAATAGTTAAGATAAGTTGAATCGTTCTTTGGATCTGGGGCCAGCTACAGGGGGCTCCAATGTGTGTGTGCATGTGCATGTGTGTGTTTAACAAAAGGAAGTCTGACTAACAGCAACTGCAGTGGGGCCATGAACATCCATGCTTCGTAGATCCAGGGGATAGAAACTGAGGAGATCAGGGAATCTGGGGCCAGCTACATCATATACTGACTCTTTAAGGCCAGATATGGCTGGTCCGTATTATGTATGTATAAATATATATTATACAGACATTATGTGTGTATACGCATACTACTATACAGACGGAGTGCATGCAGGATGGTGAACAGGATTTGGCCATCATATAGTCCATGCGTGTATGAGTGCTGTGTTTATGTGAGTGCTGATAAAGTCACTGCTTTCTGACTGTGCTGAACTGAGTGGCCAGCCACTCTGTTTATTTAGCGCAGTCAGAAAGTATATATACATATGTATACACACACACACACATATATGTAAATAAGTAGATGCATGTGCCTATTGGCAACACTTGCTCAGCCTCACTGATGGTGGAACGGGCTCTAACGGGCTGGTGGATTTGGCACATTATTTTTTTCTTGTCCTGACCCTTGCAGTCTCTATCCAGGCACTTCCAACAAAAGGAGGAACTGAGTTGAACTGTTTTTCAAACTGCAACAGGTGAAGGAGAGTACAGAGGGAGGGAAAAAATAGCTGTCAGCAGTTGTAAGTAAAATACAAAATTTTCCACTTACAACTAGAAAAGCAGTAAAAACTACATGAATTGTTTCAAGGTTTTTAAACAGAAAGAGCTGCTCATGGAGGTGGCAGGCTGTTAAAAAGCATAAATGAAAATTTCCCTGGTAGTATAGCAATACCTTCGATGGTACCAGTTTCATGCCTGTTGAGGATCTGATTTCTTGATTAGATTAGTAAACTAGGACTAGAACCACACAGGGACATATGCACTGTGATGTCTGAAAAAAAGCCATAGGCTAAAATGTATAAGCTCTCCCTGGAGCACAGATGGAAATCCAGGTCTCTCTTCTCTTAGGTTCATGCCCTATTCACTGAGCTAGAAAGTCAGCTTCAGGCCTAGATTCACTCTCTGGCCCAGTTAATACCTACTTATTTAAAGCAAGGTGGAGGGTGTCTCTACCACAGTGGTGCGTGCATACAGATCAGAGTTTTATTTAGTAAGCAGGGTGCCATCATCACTCCAGCTAAGGACAAATAGACCTCTGCACCCTGCTTCCTGGACAAGTTTTCTAACCACTAGGAAAATCATGCAATCACACAGTCTAATTTAGGTTGGAAGGGACCTCAGGAGACCACCTCATCCATTCACCTCCTCAAAGCAGGGCTAAGTACTGCTCTACACCAGGTTGCCAATGGCTTCATCCAGCCAAGGCTTGAATACTCCCATGGAGGGAGGATGCACCACTACTCTGGACAACCTCTTCTAGTGTCTCACCACGTGCATGGGGAAAATCTTTTTCCCTTGCCTCCAGTCAGCATCTCCCCTCATGCAACCTGTGGCCATTGCTCTTGCCCTGTTGCTGAGCTCCTCCAAGAAGAGTCTGGCTCTGCCATCCATCTAGGTTCCCTCAGGCAGCAAAGCCCCTCAGCCATCTCTTCTCCAGGATGAACAAACCCAGCTCTGCAGCCTCTCCTCCTGCGCCATGACCACCTTGGTGGCCCTTCCTGGTCTCCCTCCTGTTGGTCAGTCTCTCTCTTGTCCTGGGGCTCACAGCTGGGCACAGCTCCCCCTCCCCGGAAGACCCTCAAAAGCCAAGTGGAGGGGAGGGACCCCCTTCCCTGGAATCTGCTGGCTGCACCTGTGCCAGCATAGCCCTGGAGGTGATTGGCCACCTTTGCCGCAAGGGCACACTGCTGACGCCTTCAGCTTGCTGCAAAACAGCAACCAGGGCCTTTTTGGCAGAGGCGCTCCCAGGGTGTCTCACATGGGGTTATCCCAGCCTGGTGCAAGGACTTTGCTTTTGATCTTGCCCGCCTCTTCCTCCAGATTGCAGAAGTCCCTCTAAGGGGCAGTCCTGCTCCCCTGCAAAATGGTATCACCCGCAAACCTGCTGAGTGTGCGCTCCATGCGATCACCCAGGTTGCTAATTAAAATGTTACATAGTACCTGCAAAAAGCCACTTTTAATGAAGCACCAGTTAGGCTCTAGGATCTACTTAGCACTATGCTTTGAGCCCTACAGTCCAGGCTGTCTGTGTATATGGTTCATTTCTCCTCCAGCTGGCTACCAGGATATCACTGGACACTGTGTCAAAAGCCTTACTAATTTAAAGGTAAAAGACATCCACGGCTCTCCCCTCATTCAAACTGCCAGTCCTCTCAAAAGAGAAGGCAAATCAGGTTTGTCTGGCATGATTTGCTCCTGATCAGTCCTTTCTGGCTAGGTCCTTAGGTGCCTTGAAATACCTTCCATGAGAACCAGGACTATCACCTTTCTGGAGACTAGCGTGAAGCTGATGGGCCCATAGTTTCTCACTCTTACCCTTTCTGACGACAGCTGTAACATTTGCCTTTCTCCGGGCATCAGGAACCTCCTCCAGCCACCGCAACCTTTCAGTGATGACAGATAGCAGCTTCAGGATAGCACTAGCCAGCTCCCTCAGCAGCCTCCAGTGTGTCGTGTCTGGTCCCATGGACCAGCTTATTTGAATAGACCCTAACTCCGTCCTCCCCTACTGTGGCTGCTACCTCCTTCCCCCAAATTTTGCTTCTAGGATATGACCTAGGAGGCCTGAGAGCAAACTCTGACTGTAAAGCCTGAGGCAAAGAAAGTATTGAACACCTCAGCCTTATCCATGTCCTGCAAGCAAATCCACCACTCAGTAGTAGACCCACATTTTCCCTGGTCTTTCTTATATTGCTGGTAAAGTGTTGAAACCTTTGTGGTTGCCCTTCAGGTCCCTCATCAGTTTTGACTCCAGCCAGGCTTTGACCTTCCTCATTCCGTCCTTACATGCCTAGGTAATATTTCTCTATTCCTCCTTGGTAGCCTATTCCTGCTTCCGTTTCCTGTATGCTTCCTTTTTGCGTTCAAATTAAATCAAGAGTTTCCTGTTCAGCAAGCTGGCCTCCTGCCATGCCTGCTTGTTCTTCTGCCCTTCAGATGATTTTCTTGCATTTTGAGCAGGTTGTCACTGACGTCTGACCAGCCCTTATGAGCTCCCTTACCTTCAGGGGCAGCCTAACATGGGATTAGGCCTGCCTACCATCTGAAGTCTTGTGTCCTTCCCTTCCTCACTGCCTTCAGGATTGTAAACTCCAGCATCTGACAGCTCCTGCAGTCAAGGCTGCTATTGACTGACAGTTCATTCTCATTCAGGAATTCAGCAAAGCATCTCCTCTGGTTAGCTTGCATGAAAAAATTGTCTTCAATGCACTTCAGAAATGTGGATTGCTTGTGTCCCATCACACTGTCCTCTCAGTAGATACTGACATGGTTAAAGTCCTCCATGAGAGTCAGAATTTGAGATACTTCTTTTAGTTGTTTAAAGAAATCTTTGTCCACGGTCTCTCCTTGATCAGGCACCACCATGACGTTCCCCTGTTCTGGCTTCCCCTCTGACCCTGATCCATCACCTCACAGTGAGCCTGTTACCCATGCGACCATGGATATGACCATTATTTCTTCTTTCCTATCCTAGCCATTTTTAAATAAAAAGGCCATGGTTTCTGTGCTTTGCATGTGTCTCCTGTCAGAGTTTGGTCAGCATGTTTTGATCCCATCTGCTCAAGGGCCTTAGATGGAACATATCTTTCTGATAGCCTTGGTATGAGAGAGACAACAAGCTGCCAGAATAGGACAGAAGCATTTCTGAGTATGCACAAAAGCAGACTTTCAAGCACTTAAGAGCACATGCAGGGATTAGCAGTGTGGCTGGGAATTGCATCCTCGGGTGCAGGTGTCTAAAGTCAACTCAAGGCAACTAAAATGTTAATGATCAGAAAGTATAATATGCTCCAGTGCTAAGACTTCAAAATACTTGACACAGTGAAGCTATATAATGAAGTAAGAATAAAGTCTCTTGTTCATTAAGTCTATTGATTTTAGCTGGGTAAAGAAGAAAAGAGAACAGAATGGCTTGCAATCATGGTATCATGATAACCACAGAAAACAAAATGAGGGAAGAAAAAGGATAGGTCTGTGTGGGTTGGAGATAGGAGGAGAACATCTTTGCCTGACCAACCTGATGGCCTTTTATGACAAAATGACTGGCTACATGGACAAAGGGGTCAGCAGATGTAATACACTGTGACTTTAGAGGGCACGGCATTTTCATCTGGAAGCCGAGAAAATATGGGCTAGAAGAATGGACTGTTAGATGAGTTGAAAACTGGCTGGACAGATGAGATTGAGGGATAGTTATCCATGGCTCAATGACTAGCTGGGAGCTGGTAACAAATACAGAACCCCAGGCTTTGATACTAGGGCCAATTTTATCCAGCATCTTCTGCATCAACCTCAGTGATGACACAGAATGAGCCCTGAGCAAATTTTCCAGTGACACCAAACTAGACGAACACGAGCGGTAGAGTTTCAGTCCAGAGACACCATAAGAAACTCTAGGACTGTGCCAACAGGAGCACCAGGAAGTTCAGCAAGGAGAAGCAAGGAGTTGTGCAGTGGGGACTGGATAACGCCACACATCTACCTGGCCGAAGGTGACAGATTGTGCCTGCTGAAAGGGGCCCAGGGCTTTGGTGGGTGGCAACCTGAATGAGGGCCAGCAAGGGAACCGTGTGCTCTCATTGCAAACAAGGCAAACTGCACACTGAACTACATGTGGAGGAGCATGGCCAGAAGACTGAGGTTATTGCCCCCTTTTACTTGGCACTGGTGAAGCTGCACCTGGAGTACTATCTCCAGCTTTGGCCACCTACTTCAAGAGAGGTGTTAAGAAACTATGGAGGGTGGTCAAGATGTGAGAAAGCTTTTGACACTACTGCACATAACAACCTCAAAGGAAATGTGCTAATGTGGAAACCTACCTTCAAAAAGTAGCAATCAGTATTCAACTGAGCACCTTCCTGGAAGGTGAAGGGGCATAATTTCAGTATTTTCATTAACAACTTGGGTAGTGCAAGAGAGATTAGATTTTCAGTATCTTCAGAGGCCTGTAATTTGGAGGAACATGCAAAGACATTCTCTGACTGGATAGACAGTGAAAAGTGAAAAAGATAGAAAAATACCACATATGAGACAGAGACATAGAGGCAGAAGCAAAGCTGAAAATGCACTAAGTAGTAGGTTGAAGTGAATGAGTGCCACCAATGCAGTGTTATTACAAAAAATGACAGAGCCAGTTCTGGAAATATATTAACAGGAACATCATATATAATAAAATAGGAAGTAATTGCACTGTTTTATGTTGCATTTATAAAAGCTCAGTTGAAATATCCAGTTTGGGGGACCAGAAAAGAAAAAAGATTGGAGAGAGTCCACAAGCTTACAAGAAGACTGATAAGATGTTCAGGCCCCTCCTGTTAGAAAAAGCTGAAGGACATGCAGTCCGTTTCACTAAAAAGAGAAAACCTATAGGACACATTAATAACAATTCAATACATGAAATAATGTTTTATAGGAGAGGGTTATAGGTTTCTGCTTTTCTTTCTGTAAGTGGTCATGGACAACAAAATCTCATTTGCTGAAAATAACATTTACGTTAAATTATTAGAAAATCTTGAGTAGACATTAGGGAGACCAGAGACATCTGTGAGCATTCTCTACAACTGGTTACAGAAACATCCATAGGGGTGCTTTGGAAAGACTTCATCCTGCTTCAGATGAGAGGACTAAACTAGATGACAACAGCTCCTCCAGCTCAATACTTCTGTTACCCCAGAAAACCCTCCAACAAATAAACCCAAATGGAGGTCTTAGTTTCCCCTGCCAGATACGTTTATCAGTAGAACAAAAAAAAGACACAATTCAGTAAATGCTTTGCTTCATTCAAGGAACCAGGTTTGATAGCCGTGGCAGATTTACTATACATACCAACTTTCCCAAGCACTTGCGGAGTTCTGGGTGTGAAAGTCAGCGGCTGACGAGTCAGGAGCTTCCTGTGTGTAACTTGCCCACTTAAAAGCTAGCACAAGTCCTCTTTTCTTGAACGGCGAGAGTCAAAAAAGGGCCTATGGGCAGCCCTGTGTGAAACCCCAGGCAAGATTTCTTTCAGCTGAGAGGCTGCTGCTTTGTGCCACTGTCCCTCAGAGGGGCCTCATTTGCTTCACTAGCATTTCCTCACACCCTGTCCAAATGACCAACTTACCAACTCACCAACTCACCAACTCCTGGACCACACTGGAAAAGAGCCTTCTTACCTCCAGCTCCAGCTGCAGTGTGCCACAACCAGCTCACAGAGGTCCCCTCTGCCACTACCTGGTCTTCAGTGCTCAGAGGTACATGTTAAATATGCACAATATGCATTTATTATTATATTTTTTGACCCCAGTCAGGATGGCAGGAGGCTGCTTGCCAAGACCATATGGCCTGAAAAGGTGAGCCTTGTGGGTCTGCTCTCCCTTAACAGCACAGAGGAAGCTCAGAGCTTCAATGGCAAAAGAAATGGGAGGTCTCTGAGACCCCTTTGACCCACTGGCTGTACTTATGGCAAAGTGTTGTCGCTCTTCCTGCATGGAATGTCACCCCTGGGAGGCCATGAGCCACTCAGCGCTTTATGTAGCACCAAATACACTTCTATGAAAAGATGAACATAAGAAGAGGTGACGCCTGCTGACCAGGGATTGGGATCACCCTCACAGGCTAAGACCCAGTTGCTCTTTCTGCTAGTTTCTGTCAAGTCACATCAAGCGCTACTCAGAGGCTGCTCAGTGTGTGAATTCCCCTCAGCTACAAAATCAAGCATCTGTGTGCAGGGCTACTTGTAGAAGCCTCAAGCACTGAAACCCATGACCCACCATCACATTTCTGGGCATTTGTGTTTCTTCTCGGCACCTCCATTGTACCTTACCAATGATAAGCAAATTTGACAACGTGAAGGCAAATTCTGAGATCAGGTGCCCTGACTGGCAATGCTCAGGTGCTGCTGCTCTTTTCCACATGCTGGCCCTGAACAAGCTTCTACAATGCATATACTCTAGAAAAACACATGCTCAGATGCAAGAGCGCTGGGTGGCAGAGTCAAGCATCCCTCATCCCTCCCTCCCGGTTCAGTGAGCTCTTTCACAGTCAAGCAGCAGCTGGTTATAGCAGGCGCAGGGTCACCTGGAACAGAATCACAGAATCACAGAATCACCAGGGTTGGAAGGGACCTCTGTACATCACCTAGTCCAACCCCCCTGCCAGAGCAGGGACACCTAGAGCAGGTTGCACAGGACGGCATCCAGGAGGGTTTTGAATGTCTCCAGGGTCGGAGAGTCCACCACCTCTCTANTACTGGTGCATGGGGTTATTCCTCCCCAAGTGCAGGACCCTACACTTGCCCTTGTTGAACTTCATAAGGTTTCTCTCTGCCCAACTCTCCAGCCTGTCCAGGTCATGTGGAATGGCAGCACAGCCTTCCGGTGTGTCAGCCCCCCCCTCCCAGTTTTGTGTCATCAGCAAACTTGCTGATGGTACACTCTTTCCCTTCATCCAGGTCATTGATGAATATATTGAACAGGACTGGAGCCAGCACTGACCCCTGGGGAACACCACTTGTCACAGACCTACACCACTTGTTACGGAACAAAAGGTGCTCTGCTCAGTAACCACATTGCCCCCTCTCATGTCCATCTTTCTCTTCCAGAGACTGAAGGCAGATGATAAGTGTCCAGCCAGGCAATGTGGATGCAACTGCCCAGTCATATAACACTCTCCTCCCACACAATCTTTCTTTAATTCTGATTTGAGAGCTGCTTTACCTCATGTGTCACCATATTAAAAATGAAGAGCTAAACCTATTTACACAAGCTGCGGAGCTAGGCAAATGTTTTAAAAACAACCCAAGTCTTATGGGCCAAATCTGTATACTTTCCAACCCAGACAGCAAAACTGGAAACAAACTCTAAAATGTTACAGGATTGTTCATTACTTAAGGGAGTAGGAAAGAGAAGTCCTTTATCTAAGGACCATGTGCTCGTGGGAGACATCAAATTCATGTCCTTCCTGATGTGAGAAATCACAGGCACTTTGTACTCCCATTTCTCCAAAGGTTCCCAGCATCTCAGAGGGCTGTGGCAATGGCTAAAAGATACCTGCATGCTTTAAAGCACCAGGCTTATGGACTGTTGCATACTTCTACATATAGAAAAATAATTAAAAAAAACCCCACATTTGGGAGTTCAATTTTTGAAAAAGAGCCACAACAGAGGGCAAGCAACTATTTCCAGCTCCCACTAGGGTTCATTATCGTTGGTGAAACATGCACACAACAGGGGATAAATCTTGGTCCTGTTGATGCCAAATGGTGTGAGTTTTCCCACTGACATAATGGTGCCAAGGTTCTTCCTCACGGCAGTAACTTCAGAGGAGGACAGTTTGGGAACTTAGAAATTTCACACTTTTTCCACAGCTTAGATGTTGTTATATGCTTTGCAAGGTAAAGTCCGTGCTACACAACCATGATTTAAGGAAGCCCTTAAGGCAGTCACAGCTACACCTCCGGTAACGGATTTAACCACAGCAATGATTGCTATACACACATGCTCTGGCAGAAAAGAGGCTTGGTAAAAATGTAACCCAGTAAGGAATAATGGTTAAAGTAGCAACCAACAAGGAGGAAAAATGCAGCATTTCAAAAGCACCAAACCACAAATCAGCCTGTGAATCCATGTATTAGGCTTGTAAAGCCACAGTCAAATCTCTGATAACAAAACCCCAGTCTGACAGTGTCTCAGATGTAGTTCTGCTTCACTTGAACCAAGAAATTGGGAGGTTGGAAGGCAAAGTTAGAACAATTTGTTTCAGTTTAGGACTCATTAGTAATTAATGAAACTCTCTATTTGATAAGAAGGAAGAAATTTGTGAGACAAGATGGCAGCCAACAGATACTGTTACAGTAAAATCTGTACTGGGTCAATAACACTGAATATGATGTTGCAAAATCTGGAAGAAATTGTTCGGCATGTTTTTGAGACTGATAAGTTTATCAAGTAGATTCCTCTTAACCTTCCACACAACAAAATACTACTTTCATTATTTCAACATTGCAGCTGTGAATAAGTGTTCAGATTCTACACACAGAGCTTTTAAAATAATTTACAGGAGATCTATACTTCACAGTTTTAAGTAATAAAAGGTTTGCTCTGCAACTGTGATGAGGACAAAATTTTTTAAATTGAAATATGACATGGCATATACCCTTATAGGTGTTTAGTCTATCAATGCCTAGAATAAGATATTGCCAGACAAGCAAGTTCAGTGACCCACTCATCTCCTGTACCACTGCCTATAGCAGTTGTCCCATAACTGTCCTTCAAGGTATGTAAGGAGAACTTCATCAAGGTCTTTGTGGAACAGCTTTATGGGCCTGTTCAGTAAAGGGAGGAGTGTTTCTTCTGCAGTGGTGCCAGTCCTTGGCTCCTATAACATCTAGCCGGAATGCAAAGACCTCAGCCCTCAGGACAGGAGAAGGCCTTTGTGGCTATCCCACATTCATGTTGGATAACTCTGAATTAGTCACAAGGCACATATAAATCAATGCGTGGGCTAACATATGTATTACCAACTGTGGAGCCTTTTCCTACCCGGTGTATTTCTTTTGTATTTGAGGCAGAACATGGCCACTCCCAGATTTAATTTCTCATGCATATTTCACTCCATTTTTCCTTCCTTCAGTATTTGTGCCATTTATCTTGTCCTATATTCACTTTCCTTTTTTTCCTACTTTTGGGAAAAGCATCTAATATCCCTGTAGCATTAGTTTTTCTTTGTTAATGTCAAAAAATGTTAATCCGTGAAGACTTGCTTCCTAGATAATGTTAATTCAGCTGCCAGTTTTATAATAGGATTATGCTTTCCAGGATTTAAAAATCCCACTTGTTAGCTACAAAACAGACTTCTACTAACAGCTATAAAATCTAATTTAATCCCTATTGGCATTAACTAAATAGCTGAGGTATAATTTCTGTCTAGCTACACTTAACACCCTGCTATTGCCATAAATATATAAAATTCCCTTTGAAGTTATAAAAGAAACTGTTCAGTAGGATAAACAGGGTCTCATGAGTCCAATCATATGCTATCTCCAAGGCATAACAAATGTTGTTTACATATTGTAAGGATTTTGTGGACAGTTTATTTAACTAGATTCACCCATGTTTACATGTATTAATTTGCCCTTTTTCTCAAGAAAATGCATACTAAATTATGATCTATAATTATTCTATTTAAAAATAATTGGTTAACGAGTGGAAGATTTGGTCTGTGTGGAATAAAAGTTTAAAATGTAACCAAATAACCTGACTAAGCTGGAAGAAAATACCGATTTGTTCAACATATCGCCTTTTAAAGCACAATTGCATTGTGAAACCTTAGAAGATGAAGTTATCTCAAGCCATAGGCATAGGAACAGCAATTTTAAGGTACTCTAGTAAGAGACTGTAACAAGTAAGGAGGAAAGAATGAGCAAGCCATTGTTTATAATCGTCCTAAAATGAACAGTTAGGATCTTTACAAGCATTTGCTCCCAAATGAGGAACAACACAAGGAGTTATGGTCTTCTGGAGCTCAGTGATCAGAAATTAAGAAAAATATTTACAATTCTTTTCTCCTAACATTAAAGAGGTAATAACTGGCAAGCATGTTGGTCTGGAGAGGGTAGCCCCAATGCACTGCAGTGGAAGGAGAGCAAAAAGAGCTGTACCAATGACACACAGTAGATAGGAGTATGGTATGCAGCCATTCAGGACTTGAAACAGAAATCTCAGAACAACCAAGCTCCTTTGAAGGTGGAAATTGTAGTCAAACTCAGAGAACACTAGGTTTTTATTTATCCTTTCAGAAAAGATGCAAAGTGCTGATCAGACTCCACAGTCAGCTTATCATTTTCCTTGTTGATAAACAAGAAGACAGATCATGATCTCCCTTGTGGTATTTGTAGCCAAAAGGTAAGATGGGCAACCTCAGCAGAGCAGCTTACAATAACATCCAAATCTGTATTGTGCTGGATTTGCAGATGTGTGCATTTGTCTTTGGAGACAGCTATATGATGTACTTTGGCCAACGCACCTAGATATGCCAACAACTGCACATGCTCCATACATAGATAAAAAGCACTGTCAAAAGAGCAACTTTCAAATACAGCTAGGTGCTTTGACTTACCCAAAATGAAGAAAAAAAATTAGCATGTATTTTGCTTCTTTGCAGAAGAGTTCCTTGGTTGGAAGCCCAAACTCTGAGCACAGCAATATGCAACCTGGGGACACATTAAGAGCTTTTGTGCCCCTGGAGTCTGCTGCATGCTATGTAGCCAGCAGAACTACACAGGTTTAGATGTGAGTAAACAAATGCTTGCATTTCCTAATGATCTATCTCCATTTATCATGGCTTTTATGATAGACACTAGAAAAATCACAAAAGTTGCATATCATGTTCTATTCTGGTATGTGAGTGCACAATGAATTCATGGCTCTGTAACCTCTGCAGCTTCAGTAAGCCAGAGATGTGTTTTTGTAGTTACTTTGGGTACCAGTCCGTTTCATGAAAGTGTATTATTTTGGTGTATAAAACACTGTTTAACACACAGTCTTTTCACAATTCAGAGAAGAAAGTAATTCACAGAATATGTAAAAACCAGGGCTTTAGGAAAACATAATCCATGTGTTTTGTCTTCTGTTGAACAGAGATAAATTACTCCACTCTAAGTTGAAGGGACGTCATGGCGTGGGCTTAGTTCATGGTGGAAATAAAAGGCTGGTTTTAGATGGTTCTATGCATATTTTGGGAATGGTGTGTCCTGCAACTAGTACAGCACACATGCCTGCAATTCAATATATAGTGGTGTGTAGGAGGAAGCTCAAACTCCTTAAGGCCTTAATCCTGAATTACTCATTCAGACACAAATGTCCTTAATTCATTGTGAAATGTTATCTGAATAAGGACTGCAGAATCTGCATCATCCTAAATATTGTGGACTCCTGCTAACTGGACCTACAGTGGAAGGAAATAAGGCTTCCGCATAGGGACTGAGTGCTAGGATCCTTTTCTCTGGTCTCCAGAAGCATAATAGATGAAACCAAAGGTACAGAGGTTAAATATCATGCTTTTGGCTGACACCTGCCAAGGTTTGTAAGCCTAACCATGACCACACACATCCTCACCCTCACCTGCAACTTCATGTGCACGGCTATGCTGTTCCACCATCTAACATCAAAAATCCCTTTTTCTTACCCAGCACCCCGACACACTGCCTTGTTTTGCTACCTAATAATACTACTAAACCCCAGGTCAACAGGTAACATTTAAACAGTTTGGTAAAATAACCCACAGATTTTGCCCACTATCTTCTGAGTATCTCTAAGGTTTCCCCCACTCCCTATCATCCTGGGACAGGTCCAGCTTTGATGGGACCAATACACCGGGAAAAGTACCACGCATTTCCACCTTCTCTTACCGACCTATCTTACCTAAACCAGACCAAAGGTACACTAGACCACTACCTTGACTATTACTGTAGAGATATCTCATAGAAAAGTTTATTAAAGAGGGCAAGTGCTGTATTCTCTGTGTGTCCTACCACTTCCTGATCCATGTCCCTGTTAATGGGGTCTGTGGGTTTCCTCATGCCTGGCCTGTCTCTCTGTTTTCAAAATGTGACCCTTGCAATGTGGAAGAATAAGCAGGGTGGACTACTAGTTATGAGTACAATGGAGTCTTAGGTTCAAGATTAGGTTTCAAGACTAATTGCAATAGAAACTTCGACATACAAATATGTTCCTCTGCCTGCTCGTGGCCAACAAAAAAGCAAAGACGACCTGGAGCAAATGGTGTTGAGTGCTGAGAACCCCTGTGACTGCGACCTGGGCAGTACCTTTATGTTTTGCTCACCCCAAGTACCACTGCAGCCCTGACAACACACCTCAACACATGGCTCTGCATACAAACAAAAGTCTGCCCAAATTTGATCCAACAGATTGTTTCTAAGGTACACGTGTATACTGAACATTTTGTATTGGCTTGATTTTCTGTAGCACACCTGAAACTCAATGTCTCCCTTCACAGTAAGTGCTAGATGGTCAGTGGCTGTGCAGTCAGACTCCTCCTGCTATGAAAACAGATGAAATATTCAAAACTGGTCCAAAAATGTGTAGCAATACATGACTTCTAGTCCTGCAATTAGCCTTCAGTACCCAGGTGTGCTGATGTGCCTGCAGACAGTGGTCTACACATGAAGAGTTGAAGTACTGTGAATTCCAAGTCCATACAAACATTAACTGCATGTTTTAAAATATTTTCCCAGGTCTATTAATGTATTCCTGCCTGCAATCCCTGTTAATACTGAGCCAAGACATTTTCCCTAAGTTTTTAGACACCATTCTGTCAGCAGTAATAGTTATATCGGAACGTGTCCAAGTCAAATTTAATTGGATACATCTGAATCAGTGGAAAAGAAATAACTGGCAATTCAAAGGCTCTGCTCGAGGAGACACAGGCGTTACTGAGCTCATTAAGAAGAAAATTGCTGAATATTGCGATTGTCCTTATGAATCCTGAAATCTTTATGTAAGGAAGATGATTGGCTTGTACAGTAAAACAATAGGAACAAAAACTTTTATTGTCACAGTTACCACTCAGGAGTGGCAGTTCTTCCAGGACCATGGTGGGATTATAAGGAAATGAAAACACTTTACAACTTTCATAAAAATGTATATTCATCAGAACTCTTCAAGGATCAAAAAGGCCTTGCAGAGTTTCACTGTACAGTTCAGCTTCCCTACAATAAACCAGAGAGACTTTTGGACTCCCCAATTCCTACAGAAGAAATTTCCCATGCTACTGAGACTTTTAATAATGGCAAGCCACCGGGGAAAGCAGCATTCCCATTTTAATTTTGTGCATCTTTTGAAGAGAAGTCACCCTACTATGTGCCTGTGTACATTTAATCATTCTCTACACACTTTATCAGCAAGCCTTCTCCCTGTAGGAGGAATACAATTAGGTACAGTACTAATTTATTATAAATAAAGCAAAGACCTGGTAAAATAACCTAGTTATCAATGTTTCATGCAACTGTGCCTATGAAGTACTAGCTAACATTCTCGCTATGAGCCTAGAGAAATACCTGTGGCATTGATAAATCCTAACCAACTTGGCTTTATTAAAAAAAAAAAAAAAAGATTATCATCATGTAATACAGGAAAATTGTTGATTTTAATTGAAGTAGCTAGAGATTTATGGAAACCAACTGCAGCTTTTTTCCACTGATACTGTAAAAGCCTTCAATAAGATCAATAAGGAAATGCATTGCAATAAGGAAAGCCTAGGATTTTTTTCCTATACCACGCTGACCCATTTTATGTATTTATCTGCACCCCCAAATATAGCTGAAGTGTTATTTTATACACAAGAGTCTCTTCTCATCAGTGATAAGGAATAAAAAGGTCAGAAGGCCTCAGATTAGGGGGAAAAATGGTAGGCAAGGATGCTCTCTCACCGGCATGCTGTTTGTTCTGACCCCAGGATCAGATCACTAGAGAGATGGAGGAGGCATTCTCATGGGGAGAAATCTCCATAAAATCAGCATGTATGCGGATGATCTGCTCTTAACTGTAATGAACCCAGAGTCATCTCTTACGTATGTGTTATTCACAATGGAACAGTTTGAAAAGTGGTCAGGCTTTAATCCTATTTTTAAAAACAGACCATTCAAAAGAATTAATTGAATTTATTTTTTCTTCCATGGTACAGCACAGTGATGATCTTTTAAGTGGCTACAAGATATTAAGTAAGAACGAATTTATGCTATGACCCTAAGAGGCCGTGCTGTGGATAAACAAAATAGGTCCTTTCCTATCCATCCTCTTAGCGCAAGCGAACTTCCCCTTGCTGCTAAGGGGAGCAGAGAGAACAGAAGAGGCTCAGGGGCTGCCATTTTCCCTCTTGACGTAGGGATGGGGATGTGAGGAAAGGACAGAGCTGAGGCTTCCTCTTCCCCAGCTTCTCTTGCTCAAGCGCTGGAGGAGAGACCAACTTCTTTGTAGAAGATACAAGGTGATACAATCACGATTCACAGCAAAAAGAGCCTAGGAACTTAAACCCTAATTGGTCCTACATCATTTTACAGTGCAGCCCTGAATATCAATAACTTTTATTGGATGAATGAGATCTATTTAGTTCCAGAGGCACAACAATAAAATTTCCTGTTTTCAAGTGTTTCGTGTCAGATGACCGCCTTTCCTGTCAGATGACCGCCTAGACGTTTCCTGCCATATGTACACTCCAAGGGATTCCTTTTACACCTCTGATACAGAAAATGTGACAAGGGGGAACGTGGCGTTTTATTTTGCTTCTTGATTATAACACTGGCATTCCCCATGGAGAGAAAAGGCCGAATCCTAGCGCCTTCAAAATTTGCCTGAGATAATTTTCAAAGGTCATCTTTGGCAGAAGGGACTGTGCCCTGCCTGGCCTGACGGCACACCAAAGAGAGCTACAGTGTACAGTGCCATATATCCCACTTATTCAAAGGCGTCCTACTGACCTCAGTGAAGACAAAGTCACTAGTAGCACTGGTTTTGGAGGCACCAAAATGCTCTGAAACTCCTGTCAAGGGCCCAGAAAGAGGCATAAACACTACAGTAGTAGCTCCAACTAGTCTCTTGCTAGACTGGCCTAACAGCTAACACCTCCTAGATGCTCTGGAGAATAGCAGCACTGAAGACAGGATCCTGCTGGAAGAAATGCTGTTCTAGAAAACTCTCTTCTAAGGCTGGTAACCTTACAAGACCCACAGGAACTAACTATGAAATCTCAGCCTACTCTGCCCTTGAAAAATGAAAGCACTGGCATGGAAATCCTCCTTTCTCCAACAGGAGGAAGAAAGTTTTCTACCTGATAATAGATTCACCTAGCACAGTGAGTAATGCAGCTCTACAGAGAAAGCTATACCAGGGAGTGCTGGTTTGGCTGACAGCACTCGAGATGTCTTCAGACAACTCTGCTCCTACACAGAGACCTTTCAATGGCATACCATGCAATTCAGCTTACTGGCTTATATGACTTGGTCAAGCACGTTGATACAGCCATCTTTTTTATCTTTTTCTTTTTTACAATTAAAATGAAAGAATATTCAGGCCTTCTCCTGCAAAGAGCTAAAATAGGTATAGGCTATTTTTGTACCATTTCACAAAAAGTCTCTACAGTGTGATGCATTTGAAACATATCAACACTGTAATCTGTATTATTTCTAATTTTATAGTTTTAGAATTTCTATTTGAACTGTTCATTTAAAAATATCACCAAGTGAGCCATTCTGAGTCATTTCTTTAAAATGTATAGCAACACTGGAGAAATTTTACATGTACATCAGTGGGGAAGAGCTCCTATCTTCATTTGTGAATAGTAGCTCAGGGAAAGTAATTTCCCTTTAGTAGTATTCAATTCTCCTCCCAACCAAAACCTAACTTTCTGTCATAGAAACTCCCAATGTCTTACAGAGTCAGACACCTGGAGAGGCAGCTGACAGTCCACACCATGTGACACTACGCATTTGAACCTCTAAAAACAGCTTGTGGAGCCCCTACCAGGATTTGAGGTCAGCAAGAATAAAGCTAACTTTGTAAAAGAAGGCTGAAATTTTCAGCAACGCTGGGGTATCTTCCTATCATCTTCCCTGTTCTGAATTTTTGAAGACCTCCTACAGCTCTGTCTAGTCCCAAAGGGGTTGCAAAAGCCCCACATAATCCTACTCATACCAGGAACAGCTCTTACTCTACTTGCAGACTTAGTATTCAGCATACTGTAACTTTGGTTTTTAGCCATTTCTTCCCACTGGTTCCCCTCAGAAAATTTGCTGAGAAATTTTCTCCCTGTGAACTTCTTGCTGCAAGGTTTTTTTTCTGATTTAGTCAAAATATCAACTAGAAAAAAGATACAAAAGAAGGAAAAGTCAACAGATGATACCTGAAATCATGACCAGTGCTGTAGCTCTTGAAAGTAAGAAATGCAGGCACCAAAATGGTTTGCAGATTAGGGTATGGTATGGTATGGTATGGTATGGTATGGTATGGTATGGTATGGTATGGTATGGTAAGTGTTCCCCTCTTCAGGTGTGGGGGGAGGGCACAGGGGAGGATATCTTCCAAAATATCTTTGAAAGAAAATATTGTATAGAAAACAGTTAAAGATTTTTAATTTATGACTGCAGCTTCAAAAGCAGCTACTGCAACCAGATGTAGTTTTGCAAATGTTATCAGTTTCTGTTATAGGAAGGTCATCTTCCTCGATTCCCTCTAAGTGACCAACCAAACAGAGCTGCTGATATTCCAGATTCTTGATCTCTCCAAATCTAACTTAATCCTAATACAAATCTCACAGCATCTTGTTAAAATGGACTGGTTAAGAAGTGGTTCAAACTTGCTGCTTGGACTTGATGCAAGTGAAGGCCTTCTGTAGACAGGTAAGTTTGGTCTGAGGCACTGTGAACCTTCAACCAGGTCCTGATTTTCCCCAAACCCAACATTTTGGCAGCAGTTTCAAGGAAATCTGTAGGTAACACTTTTACTGATATAAAACACAGCAATAAATAGTCAAATTCATCAGTACTATTTGTTTTAAGAATAATGATTAATGAACAGACTCAGTTTTGCTGTGTTGCACAGTAGTTTTTATTCCTCAGTTTCAGATGACCCATTTGCAATGGCCCACTGAATACTGTACTTCAGTGCATGTTCTTGACACATCTGTCACAAAGTCTCCAACCACCTCAGAAACATTAACAAATTAAGCTGCAAGAGCAATAATAATTTCAGCTTCATGTTCACAGAACCTGAGTCTCAAAGTCTTCCAGAGTATCTGTGGCAGATCTAAAAATGAAATTCAATCTTATGCTTTGCTACTAGATCATGCAATCACACAGTCTAATTTAGGTTGGAAGGGACCTCAAGAGACCACCTCATCCATTCACCTCCTCAAAGCAGGGCTAAGTACTGCTCTACACCAGGTTGCCAATGGCTTCATCCAGCCAAGGCTTGAATACTCCCATGGAGGGAGGATGCACCACTACTCTGGACAACCTCTTCTAGTGTCTCACCACGCGCATGGGGAAAATCTTTTTCCCTTGCCTCCAGTCAGCATCTCCCCTCATGCAACCTGTGGCCATTGCTCTTGCCCTGTTGCTGAGCTCCTCCAAGAAGAGTCTGGCTCTGCCATCCATCTAGGTTCCCTCAGGCAGCAAAGCCCCTCAGCCATCTCTTCTCCAGGACGAACAAACCCAGCTCTGCAGCCTCTCCTCCTGCGCCATGACCACCCTTCCTAGTCTCCCTCCTGTTGGTCAGTCTCTCTCTTGTCCTGGGGCCCACAGCCCCGGGAGACCCTCAAAAGCCAAGTGGAGGGGAGGGACCCCCTTCCCTGGATCTGCTGGCTGCACCTGTGCCAGCATAGCCCTGGAGGTGATTGGCCACCTTTGCCGCAAGGGCACACTGCTGACGCCTTTGGCTTGCTGCAAAACAGCAACCAGGGCCTTTTTGGCAGAGGCGCTCCCAGGGTGTCTCACACCAGCCTGTACTGGTGCATGGCATTATCCCAGCCTGGTGCAAGGACTTTGCTTTTGACCTTGCCCGCCCCTTCCTCCAGATTGCAGAAGTCCCTCTAAGGGGCAGTCCTGCTGTCCAGTCATTCCCCTGCAAAATTATATCACCTGCAAACCTGCTGAGTGTTCGCTCACCAGTTTTGATTCCAGTCAAGCTTTGACCTTCCTCATTCTGTCCCTACATGCCTGGACAACACTTTTGTGTTGCTCCTTGATTGTCTGTCCCCACTTCTACCTCCTCTCTGCTTCCTTTTTTCATTTAAGCTCAGTCAGGGGCCAATCTGTCCTCTCAAGTTCCTATTACAGTTTTTTCCCCTAATTTCTTTGAAATCATAGAATCATAGAATGGTTATTGTTGGAAAAGACCTTAAAGATCATCTAGTTCCAACCCCCCTGCCATGGGCAGGGACACCTCCCACTAGACCACGTTACTCAAAGCCCCATCCAACCTGGCCTTGAACACCTCCAGGGATGGGGCAGCCACAGCTTCTCTGGGCAACCTGTTCCGGTGTCTCACCACCCTCAGAGTAAAGAATTTCTTCCTAATATCTGATCTAAATCTACCCTTTTCCAGTTTAAAACCATTACCCCTCATCCTATCACTACACTCCCTGATAAAGAGTCCCACTCCACCTTTTCTGTAGGCTCCCTTTAAGTACTGGAAGGCTGCAATAAGGTCTCCCTGGAGCCTTCTCTTCTCCAGGCTGAACAACCCCAACTCTCTCAGCCTGGCTTCATAAGAGAGGGGCTCCAGCACTCTGATCATCTTCGTGGCCCTCCTCTGGACTTGCTCCAACAGATCCATGCCCATCTTATGTTGGGGACACCAGAGCTGGATGCAGTACTCCAGGTGGGGTCTCACAAGAGCAGAGTAGAGGGGCAGAATCACCTTCCTCAACTTGCTGGCCATGCTTCTTTTGATGCAGCCCAGGATGCATTTGGCCTTCTGGGCTGCAAGCGCACATTGCCGGCTCATGTTGAGCTTCTCATCCACCAACAACCCCACGTCCTTGTCCTCAGGGTGGCTCTCAATCCATTCTCTGCCTAGCCTGTATTTGTGCATGGGATTGCCCCAACTCATGTGCAGGACCTTGCA
>VYXH01011779.1:293175-318349 GCA_013397275.1 Burhinus bistriatus | reverse complement strand
CGCTGTCTGCCCGAGCCCGTGCGGTGCTGTGCCAGCCACCTGCCCACGGGCCTCCCTTCTCACCGCGGCGTCCTCGGCGTAGAGCTGGGTGAGGGAGCTGGCGGGGCAGCGTCTGAAAAAGCAGCTGGTTAAAATAACTGCGGGAGAAGTGGTCGGCTTTCTGCGTGCCTTCTCTGTAGGGAACTGGGGTTTGTAGCACAAAGGGCTGCGTGGGCCCGTCTCGGGCTGCTGGCACAGCTGCACAGTAGGTTGTCTCGCTGGGACTGCAGGCTAAAAGTTTGGATTCATTTTACGATTTCTGAGGCGACATTTTGGCCATGGTCTGTAAGCATGCTCAAGTACCAAAATTATATTTAAAGCTTGTATTTGGGCCTTTGCTGCCAAAACAGAACCAATTTTTAGTTAAATTGATGCCGCACGTGCTCCTTTGTTGAATAAAGTGGGAGATGGCTAACAGGATTTGTTGGTTGATAAAGGTGAGGAAGGAATTTAACGTACTTTTAATGGGAGCAGTGTGTCTTTTCAAGAAGAAGATAGTTCTGGTTTACGGTGGATATTTGTGGTTTAGTTCAAATCAGTGTTCACAAACTGCTTCAGGTATGGATTGTGAAAGTAAATTTCCAATGACAAATAGATTCTGGTTCGGGAAGAAGATGAAATCCTACTCTGCTGGGGAAAGAATCTCTAAGCAAGTCTCTGTTACACAGAAGCACAGAGCTTTAAGCAGTGCTGCTTAGCCTGGAGATACTAACATGGCTTGTGGAAGCTGTATGGCTCTATTAAGTTATGTAGTCTGGAGTTATTAAGTGTTGCATTATGACAGGGCTCTATGCCGTATGGAAGGTCATTTACTGTTTGTGAGTCAGTGTGAGGATCTCTCTAGCCTCTTTCCTTTGAGTCTCATGGTTATCCTTAAAACTAAATAATTTTTTTTTTGTAGTATAGTAGGCATACATGGTGATACATTGTGACAGATCTTGTACAGTTATGGAATGAGATAAAGATGTACACCAGTAAAGACAGCATAACACAAGCAACAACAGGTGTATATGCACAGGTGGGAGAATACAAGACAGTAATTGGATGTTATTTGTTAGTGTGACAGTGATAGCATCCTGAAGAGTGTGTCATCAATAATTTTTTGCAGAAACAACAGCAAAAAAGCCATAAAGCAGTTGAAAATAGTGTAGAATTTTTTTTCAGATTAATTTGCTTGTCCTTCTTACATGGGTTAATCTGTTTAATAATACTTTTTTCAACAGGTGCTCACAGTGGACTAAAATCCTGTTGCTTTTAGGTTTAATATCATGAGGACTGAAATGTTCCTATCTAAAAGTAACAAATAGTGTTAATTCTGTAAATATGGATTTATTTTTTTTTACAAACCTTTAGAAAGAGAAGTGTACATAAACAAAGTACTGAGAAGGAATATGGGTTATCAAGCTTTCTCTTTCACCATTGCAGCATACCATGTAGCTATTTTGCATACTTGAAGGAATCCTGCTGGTTATAAAAACCCAGTCATTTTTCTGTGAGTCTGCTTTTCCTAAAAAAACAAATTAAATAACAAACTCCTATTTATTAGAACACTAATCAAAGTAACAAGTTCTTCCAACTGCCTCCCTCAGTGTTATCCTTTACACTTGCACTTGTACTGAGCTTGGTTAATCTCCACTCTCCAGGTACCCATTACATAGCTACAGACTTTATTCTGTACAGAGTATTCAGTATACACTCCTGATGTAATTTGCAAGTTTGTTCTGTTGTTGTCATTTAGAAGAATAAAAAAAAAAAAAGCAACCTCCCTCTCCAAGAGTTTTAAATGTAAAAATGTAGGGTATAGGCTGTATGTTTGTGTAGTCTGTGTCAGATAACATTGTAAGGATAATGTGGTAATGTTTTTTAAGATTGAAATTACTATCTTCACCTTCACTGTAATTCCACAGAAGTATACACAAAGATTTTAGAGGGCAATGTTAAATTAACTGTATGATAGAAAAAGCAGAGAGTGACGATAGGTGGTAAATATGGCAGTGATGAGTTGGCATATTATTTAAAATTTCAGTTTGAGGTATTATAAAGTTTAATATGAACATGTTCTGTCACTTTTAAAACTTCATGTCAGGTTTTTAGACATTAATTAGATGCCACAAGAGTGTGTACTTCTGTTAAACTCCAGCAGATCTTTGACAAATGGTGTGGGGTTTTGAGGTTTTTTTGGTGGTTTTGGTGGTGGGTTTTTTTTGTTTTGTTTGTTTGTTTTTTAATGGGTGCTTATCATAGGATGTATTTTCCTTCTTTCTCATAGTTAGTCTCAAGGTCTCTGCTTCAGTAATGGAGAGGCTCTGCATATCTGCCACCTCAAGACAGATACCGTGCTCAGTTTCTGAGTTTAGACCTATTTCGTAGTAGAGTTGCTTTTTAGGAAGTCGTATACCTACTTGAAGTTTGCATAGGTAGTATCTTATTTTGTCCTGTTTCTATCAGCCAATTGGAGTATAGTTTCTAGGCATAGTGTATAAGTTTGATGAGTACAAATATATATGTGTGATTGCTTTATTTAGTTAAGTGGGTGTCACACTACCTTTCAGGACAAAATTGGAGATGTGGTATCTTTTATTATTCCAATTTGTGGGGTATGGAGAGAGGAGGGGTAGACAAACACCTCCTTTGGGCACTGAAATCTGGCTGGCTTTTCTGGTTTGAGGTCTATAAGCTGATCTAAAAAAATAGAATTTATGTTCAAACATACCCTGTCCTTTTTATCTTAACGTCATGGCTACAATATCAGTGCCACTGTGTAACTGCTAATACCTAACTATATTGGGATAAAACGTACTCCTTCAGTGTACAAATGATTTCCTAATGCATCCTAATGTCCTAATGCATCCATCATTCTGGTATCAAATATTAGTCTTGTTTTCATTATGATTCTTGCTACTTAATTTTATATGGGTAAGATGAAACTTGCTTATTCTTTTACAGAAAATGCTTATGGTCATGACTTACTAGAAGGTGGAAGGTCAGTTACTGGATTTCTGTTACATCCTCAAGCTAGTTTTCCGATGACAGCTCTTACAGTCTGCTATTGCCAACAACCAGATGTCTGTAGTTTGTGAATGCACTCTACATTTCATCTGTTCCTTTGTTTTTATGAGCATGGACACGTAGTAACATTAAACACTTCTAATTTCAAAAATCTCTTACAAGCACTTTATATCTTGCTTTTGGCTAATTTCATTGGAGAGGACAGTTTCTTCTCTTCAAACCCCCTGTTGGAGCTACCTTGTCAATTTATGTCAATATCTTACTGATGTCCTGTTTCCGTGGCTTTCAACTTTTCATAGCTCCTTTTGAAAAGGAACAGCTTTGAGGCAATATGCTGTGCATCATGGATCTGGCTCTTTGCATCTCTTCATTTCATTTCACTCCTGTGATATAGGAGGATTGCTGCCTTCTCAAACATTTGGGTCTGTTATATTAGACTGAGGTAAAAAGTTTCATTAACCACACCTAGTGTGATTCTGAGATCTTTGTCCTGCAGTTCCCAGATCTGGGAGCCGGATGTGGATGTACTTGCGTGGGACCTGCCTGTAGCAAGTATCCTTTATTTGCTTAACCTCTGTGCTTCACCTTATACATACTTGCTGTTTAGGAACCGATAACCTTAGTCTGCTCCTTTCATGTCTTAGTTTGGTCTTTGGCTTTTATCAACAGCTCCCTCAAGCCTACTGTCCTCTGACCTGTCCAGATGTCTCCGAAATAGCCTGGCAGGAGTCTTGACATGGGAAATTTTGCTGAGGGAGATAAGAGAAAATGGATTTGTAATGAGAAGAATAACATTAACTATGGTTTGACACTGATAAATTTTAGCTTATATCACATGCTCTCTCCTGTTTTGTGTTGTAGGCCCTGGCATTTCAGTGTTAGCTGCAGCACCATCTGTGTTGCATCAGCACCGCCAAGTTCATCATGCAGTGATCCCTCATGGAAGAAGTGGCCGATCCTCTGTTAGTGGCATCGTGGCCACTGTCTTTGGGGCTACAGGTTTCCTGGGACGATATGTTGTCAACCGTTTAGGTAATGTTCCTCAGGAGTACTAATTACAAAAATAGTTTAACGAAACTAATTTTTCTTCAGGTTGCAGGATAATCTAGAAATCTCTGGCATTTTGGATCTTAAAAGTGAAGAAGTGTTTTGTGTGGTGCTTTCATAGTGTTTGGTCTGCTACAGTGCCAAGATATGACAATTAGTAAAAAATATTTTAATCTAGGAAGTTTAGAAGCTTTAGAATATGGTTAAAGTAATTAAAATAAGTCATTCTCCTTCAAGTACTGTTTTTCCAGTCTGTACAATGCAGATCTGAGAAGAGGTACAGTACATATATGATTCTTCTGGTTTTGGCCTTATTAGGACATTTTACTAAAATGTTTGCAGGAATTTGGTTGTAATTCTTTAGAATTGCCCTTTTGAATTTGAGTTTTAGAAAATAACTCTTGCTTTTTTTTCCTTCTCTCCATGCAACTTTAAAAAAAATGCAAATATCCTTAGATATGACACATTTTTAGGTATTATAATATTTTATAGCACACACTGTAATGTTGTTGTTGTTGTTTGTTAACAAGCTTACATTGTTTATCTTATAAACTTCTGTATTTGTCTTACAAGCTCAAATATTCAAGTATGTCCCTCCTTAAGAATTCCAGTGATGTAGGTTCAAAAACTTACTTCTATGCTACTTTTAGTTTTGCAGATAACCATTCAAGATATCTATGTGTATTTGTTATGCTTTACTGCCAGGGGAAAAAAAAAAAAAAGTTTTGTATATTCAGAAGTTCATCTACTTAAAGTTATGTAGTAGCTTGAGATAAATGAAACTTTTTTTTTGGAATGCTTAGGTCGCATTGGATCTCAAGTAATCATACCCTATCGCTGTGATCAGTATGACCTCATGTATCTGCGACCGATGGGTGACCTGGGGCAACTTCTCTTCTTAGTAAGTCTTTTGCTTTGGCTTTAGATCAAATACAATACCATTGCTATACAAGGAAGTCTGTTAATCATTCTCAAAGTCAGAACTCCAGCTATTGTTTAGCCTCTAAATGGAAATGGTGTGAAAGATCTTTCTTTGATTATGCCTATTTACACATTATCTCATCTTTTTCCCATTTGATGCTCTGGTTACAGGAGTGGGACTGTAAGGACAAAGACTCTATCCGAAGAGCCGTGGAACACAGCAATGTGGTCATTAATCTTGTTGGAAAGGAATGGGAAACAAAGTAATTTTCCTTTTTTTTTTTGCTATATAGATAGATTTGTAGCAGGTATTGGACATTGTAGCTACATTTTACAGCATACATACAGTATGCAGTGACGCCGACATTCTTGGCTTGTACGAAAAGGCAAAACTGAAATTTTGCATATAAAAGTTGTTCCCTTTCTTTAAATGGTTAGCTAGAATCCTAGTTATGATCTGCTCTTGAAAAGTGCGTTCTTTCTATAATTTTCTAGTGTACGGCTTTTTTTCTGTCAGAGAGTTCAATGTACTGCTGTCACTAACCTTACAGATGTTTGGTGGGTGCCTTCCTATAGCTGACAGAGGCTCACCAGTTTCTGTGAGCTCATATTTACATTGTTACAGAAGTGGGCTTTTGTCCTGTCACTTCAGTGTAGTGATGAATTGTAGACTACTAGATTAAGCTATGATCAAGCTTTTCCTATTCTCTGGTAAATAATAAACAGGAATAGCTAATGGAGAGTCCCTAAGGTTATGATTAATAATATCATTCCCTGATAGAATTTTGGCACAGACACTAATAGCTATGTAAGCATTTTTTGGTAATAATTTTTAAATACAGTTCCTTTTTAAAATCCTTTTAAAAAAGCCTGTATTTATTTTAGGTTAAAAATACCTGTAATAGCCTCATAATTTTGTGTGTGTGCGTGCAATTCTATCCACTTTATGTAAAGCCTTGTGCAGAACTGCCAGACAAAAACTCGTTAGTAGTGTGATTTGCCTTTATACGGTACATAATTTTGCTATCGTAGTAGACAGAAACAAATGTAGATACCAATTGCGTCTGCATTTATAAGCCTAATGCTTTTGTTGCTTCTTTTTATGAGCAGCCATTTGGTGTTGTATTCTCAAATTGTACAATTATTTTTCCTAAAATAGTACGTCTGTTGGCAAGCACCTATTTCATCTGTTTCTTTAGTCATATCATACATAACTTCTGGGAGACACTTGAATTTCGCATTCAAATTTGTAGAGGTACTTTCTTTTTCTGACAGTCACTTAGCTCCTTGTCCCACTGTTGGAGTCTATAACATAGTTTAGTTGGGGAAGAGCCCACCCAACCTAAATTAACTTTGGTCTTGTGCATCTGACAAGGTTTTTGGTTCTTTTTATATCTTCTTCAGACTTTGGGATATAGGTAAAAATGTACAAACCAACCTGTCAGGATTGTTTTGCACTGTTACTAAATTATGAACATAAGAATTCAAACACCTGTTGCTGTTAGAACAGAAGAAATTTCTTCATAATATGGGAGTGGTGAAAGAAAAGAATGTACAGTTGGACCAAGGACAATGTAATCTCTTTTTATCTTTCAGATAGGTATTTCATGTGTAATTCCCCCTTGAAAATTTCTGGACTCATGTAAAATGATTTATATAAGGGAGGGTTTCTTTGTTACTGAAAGGAGGTGTGACAACAGAATCACAGGGGTTGGAAAGGACCTCTGGAGATCATCTAGTCCAGCCACCCTGCCAGAGCAGGGTCACCTAGAGCAGATTACACAGGATGGCGTCCAGGCAGGTTTTGAGTATCTCCAGAGTCGGAGACTCCACCACCTGTCTGGGCAGCCTGTTCCAGTGCTCTGCCACCCTCAAGTCAAGAAGTTCCTCCTCATGTTTAAATGGAACTTCTATGGTCAAGTTTGTGCCCATTACCTCTTGTCCTATCACTGGGCACCACTGAAAAAAGACTGGTGCCACCCTCCTGGCGCCTTCCCTTTAAGTATTTATAAGCATTGATGAGATCCCCCCTCAATCTTCTCTGATTTGTTTAATTGATCTCTAACTTGATCCTCCGCAACCAAGGGAAAGTCTTCCTTCCTCCAGACTTTCTCTGTTACCTGCAAAATCGGGGACTCCTGAGGGCTGGCCTGAGCAGTAAAGACCGAAGCAAAGAAGGCATTCGGTAATTCCGCCTTCTCTGCATCATCTGTCACCATGGCCTCCTTCTCATTCAAAAGTGCCCCACATTTTCTCTAGTTTTCCTTTTGCCTCCGATGTACTTGAAGAAACCCTTCCTATTGACCTTGACATCCCTTGCCAGATTTAATTCTAAGGAGGCCTTGGCTTTCCTCGTTTCATCCCTGCATACTCTGGAAGCATTCTGGTAATCTTCCCAAGTGGTCAGTCCCTTCTTCCATGTACTGTAAACTTCTTTCTTCCACTTGAGCTTTTTCCGAAGCTCCCTGCTCAACCATGCATGTCTCCTACTTCCCTCGACTGATTTCTTCCTCTTAGGGATGCACCAATCCTGAGCTTGGGGAAAGTGATACTTGAATATCAACCAGCTCTCTTGAGCCCCCCTACCCTCTAGAGCCCTAACCCATGGGATTTCTCCAAGCAGTTTCTTGAAGAGATCAAAGTTAGCCCTCCTGAAGTCCAAGGTTGCAATCCTACTTGTCGTTCTATGCCTACTGCACATAATCCTGAACTCTGTCTTCTCATGATCACTACAGCCAAGGCTGCCCCCAACCATAATGTCCTCCACCAGTCCCTCTTTGTTTGTCAGTACTAGGTCCAGTAGTACACCTCTGCTTGTTCGGCTCCTCCACCACCTGAGTCGAAAAGTTGTCATCAAACACTGGAGGAACCTCCTGGACTGTACATGCCTAGCTGTGTAGCCTTCCCAGCAGATATCAGGGTGATTGAAGTCCCCCATGAGAACCAAAGCCTGTGATTGTGAGGCGGCTCTCAGCTGTCTGTAGAAGGCCTCATCAACTTCCCCATCCTGATCAGGTGGTTTGTAATAAGCCCCCACAACAGTGTCTCTCATGTTAGCCTGCCCCTTAATCCTTACCCACAAGCTCTCAATTAGCTCTTTATCCGCCCCCAGGCAGAGCTCAATACATTCCAGTTGCTCTCTTACATAAAGAGCAACTCCACGACCTTGCCTTGCTGGCCTGTCTTTTCTAAAGAGAACACAGCCATCCATGACAGCGTTCCAGTTGTGAGAGCTATCCCACCATGTCTGAGTAATTGCAACTGCCCATGCTGCGTGCATTGGTGTATAAGCATTTCAGAGAGGCAGATGAATGCATAGTTTTTGCCCTTGAGGGGTGGTAGGCCTTCTGATTCTCATAAATACTAGCACGTTGCCCCACAAGTGCTGGGCTACTGCACCTGGGTGCCTCCCTAATGAGCCCAGTCACATACCTAACAACAACAACAAAGTTTCATTCTAGTTAAAAAACTCCCAACCTTGTCACTCAAGTTGGCTTCAACAGATTGAAAAGCAGGGGAGTCTTGCTACATTTCAAGGACTTCTGGATGTTCCAAAACTTACCACCGTATTTCACAAATGTTCTTATATATTTTATCTACCATGTCAGTATCGATGGTAGTGCTGGAACCCTGAGATAAAATTCTGTGGTCTGTTAAATATGAGGTCAGACTAACCATTGTAATCATCCCAAAGTCTATGAAAAACTTAACCAGGGAAAAAAAGAGTAAGATTAGAAGTAGAGATTAATTTAAAAAAAAAAAAAAGGCAAAGCCTGCCATTAAATAGTTTCTTCTTTGCCTAGTGTTAGTGTACAGTCTCATCTTGTGTATACTATGTTGTTTGAAAACTCCATAGTTACAGGAGGGATGTTGTTCTTCTTGTGTGTTTCTACAGTCTATTTTTGTGAGTAGAACAGGAGTGATGGTTCCCAGGATCAGATTAGTTATTGAAGGGTCAAAAATAACTTCTTATTTTTAAGGCTTTCTTTAGACTCCAGTGGGATCTGAAGAGCTGTGGGAGTAGATAAGGACACAGAGAGAGGCATTTGAACAAGATGTTTTTTACCCAAAGCAAATGGAAAAGATGGAGTGGGGTGCTTACAAGGATGGTGTAAAGACATAAGAAGCCAATTCTCTTTCTTGCAGTCTTGGGATAGTTGGAAGGAATTTTGGGATTGTTGCCAGCCTGTAGTGTCAGTTCTGTTTGGAGAGAGAGCTTCTGTATTGTTCTTGATCAGATGCCAAACTAGATTACAGTTGAACCCCCCTAATTTGGGCCCCTTGAATGCCATAAAGTGAGGTGTTCTTGCTATATGCAAGTCCCTTACAGCTGCTATAAAATGGTTCTAACTGTTCTGTCAGTGTACAATTTTCTATTTGTGTAAGCACCTTTGAATTCTTTTGTCTGTTTTTGTCCACTTTCCCAATGCTTAGCATCTGCTGTAACTTAGGCTGCTCAGAATTTTTGAGCTCCTTTGTAGTGTAATTAAGTGCAATTGAGTCAAATTTTGAACAGGTGTTGTAAAAAGACAGCTTTGCTCAGATTTCAAGATGCAGCACTTCCCTTAAAAAAAAAAAAAAAACAACTTGTTTTCACTTGGGAAGAGTTTCCTGTTATGTCACATACAGGGGTTCAAGAGGACTTTTCATACTGATTTAATCTTAACAGGTGAAAAAGCAGAGTACTATTGCTGTAATTGAAGCTTACTGTTGCATTTCACTTGCCTCACGTTTTTATGGTACGAAGAGTCCCTCATGAAGGGGAAACTTCAAATAGTGTCAAGATAGGTTTTTGAAATACATTCAAGTAATATGTAATGATTGCTATTGGTTGGTAGGCAACCAGTGTTGATTGCTCTTATATTAAAATTTGGTTTTTGCCTTGTTTTAGAAACTTCAACTTTGAAGATGAATTTGTAAATATTCCTAAAAGTATTGCGCAGATAACTAGGGAAGCCGGTGTGGAAACCCTCATTCATATCTCTCACCTGAATGCTAACATGAAGAGTCCTTCCAAATACCTCAGGAGTAAAGTAAGTCTGGAATCTTTTTGATTATGTTTTCTGAGAGCCTACTTTTTTGCTGTTGTTGGAGTGTTTTGTTGTTTTGTTTTTTTTTTACCCAACTGGGTCTGTTTGAAGGAAATCTGTGTATGTATTTACTATGGAATGTTTTCTGCAGCTGAGGAATTTTTGAGTTACTGTGCTTGATGGAACTAGAAATCCTCCTTAGTACTTCATGTGCTTTGAAGGGAAATAGATCTTGTATTCCTGAAAACTCTTCCTTTCTTCTATACTCGAATATCTTTGCATCTAAAATTAATGTCACTAAGAAAGAGGAACTAGTTTGGTGGTTTGGGGTCTAATATCAGGCCTAACATCTAAGGCTGAAATGACCTAGCAAAGTAAGTAGCTGATGCCAAAATGAATGCTGCAAAGACAGATGAGTATCATGATTACAGGCCCTTGGAGTGGGATTATTACCTGCTCTTGTACAGAAAAAAAAAAAAAAATCTGGTTTTGATATCCTATTATTTTTTTCCTTATTAGGAAGTATAATTTTCTATTACTTATTTTTCTGTTTTTGATGTGGCTGTTGTCCCAGTTTCAGCTATTTTTATTTTGTTTGAGCTTGCTGTAATCTGGCTTGTCTTTAGTGTATAAATTTTTTAAAACCGGGGTTAAAATTTGGTAGCTCTCAATGTGTGACAACTCTGTAGTATAGTTAGGCCTTACTGTATGGATCAGTCCCATGTGGAAAGTAGATAGCTGCCACTGAAATTTACAGCTGTACTTAAGCAGTTCTTGGAGTATTCTGATAATGTAGTAGGAGTTATGTAAACCTTCTGTTTTATTCCAAGCTCTGGTCTGACATGAGCAAGAGAAGTACGCGGGTTAGGCTTCTTCCTTTTTGAATTTTGTCACTTTAAATTTGTGTCACTTCACTAGTGAAACTGTATTGTACCTCAAATACAACAAATTACATGTTTATGGGACTTTTGGGACGTTCTGTGAGACCTTTATATTAGGATAGCATGTCAAAGATCAAATGTCTCAGAAATAATTTTTGTGCTACTGATGGTGTCGTTTCTTTAAGTGTTGTAGTCAGGATGCATTAAGTTCTGAAAAGGCATTCTCTTCTGGTCTGTTCAGAATGGATCTAATGGGTGCGTTCATTTTAAATGAATGATAGGCTGTTGGAGAGAAAGCAGTGAGGGAAGAATTTCCAGATGCTATAATTCTGAAGCCCTCTGAGATGTTTGGGAGAGAGGACCGATTTCTCAATCATTATGCAAGTATGTACTCTTGAAATAATAAAACTACATATGATTTATGTACCTGTGGGTACAGAACAGAGGGAAAATGTGACTTGCTTTTGAAAAGCAGAGAGGTATGTTTTTATCAGAAATGTGCTGTATTTTCTTAACTGAAGATGTGTAATGGAAGCATAATAAATTTTCGTCTCATGACTGCATTCTTTCTGAATCTAGTTAGACTTTGCTGTTTGATTCCCACTCCCCCCGCCACCCCGGGGGGGGTGTGGTGTATGACTGGGGTTTTTTTATTTAGATTGTTCTGAGCTAAGGTCTGGTCATCTTAACCCTGAAAGTATTTTTCTGAAGTTGGTAATGCTGGAATGTAAAAATCAACCTGAGTTGTTCTGGGCTCAGAAGCAACAGTAATGACTGATATGTCACCAACAAAATTGCTGGACAGAGTAGAGTGGAATCTGTTTCTGTCTTGCAAAGTTGAGATATCTCTGAACCACTCCAGGTAAACAGTAGAAAATACAGCCTTCCCATGATAGTTAATAAAACTAAATGTGCATTGAAAACAGTGCTACTGAAATTAGATGGTAATTCTTGCCAATTCTGTTGGTTGGTTGTTTTTTTAGAAGTTAAGTCAGTTTTCAGAAGAGATCCACACTCAGTGTAGTACAAAATGTATTGGTTGTGGGCTTACTGAATGGATTAATGGATTTTATTCTCAAGTTTTGTATGTGTCTTTCTATCAGACATGCGCTGGTTTGGTGGTGTGCCTCTTATTTCTCTGGGCAAAAAAACAGTGAAGCAACCAGTATATGTAAGTTTTCAATGAAACAAGACAATCCCACATCCTCTGTGTGTGTGTGGCGTGTACTGTTTCCCCCCCGCCCCCCGTAAATCACTTCTGAAAGAGGAGTGTGTGCATGCATTCCTATTTTCTATTGGTAATTGTCTGAATTTGTTTCTCACAGGTGGTTGATGTAGCAAAGGCAATTATTAATGCAATTAAGGATCCTGATGCTAAAGGGAAAACATACGCCTTGGCTGGGTAGGTTACTTTTCTGATTCTAATTAACTGAAGTACTTCTTTTTGGTGTCATTTTTTTGGCATGCTGCACAGTACATTTAATTTCTCCATCCATGCACACAGTTTGAGCTGCAATAAATTCCACCTCCTTTTTGGGAGGAAAAATGACTCAAGCTGTTATTGTGAGTACTCTGAAAATCCTAGTTTGGGCCCCATTGCATTTAATGTTATGTATGTGCACACAAAGAAATAGGCAGTCTTGGGAAACATGCTAGACAACATAGATTTGGAGAGAATTCTGCTAAAGCTGTATGGAAACCACCTGGAATTAGAATGGATAGGGACAGTGGATCTCTTGAAATATTTTGTATACAAAAGCTCCAAGTCAGAATAGGTCATTAGCATTAAGAATAAACAATGTGGCAAATGCCAAGGTAATGGGTCCATGTTTTGATGCTGTAACATAGCACTAGAACTGGTTTTCATCCCATATATGTGGTAAAAGGAACATTAGATTCATTGATAAAGAGAACAGTTGCTAATTAGTCAAGATACAAATGATGCTGAACAGCTCTCATTTTTCTATTGCATGCATATCTGTCTTCCCCCGTTGCGCACTGAAAAAGTGCATAGGATCAGGATGTTGCAAAAGGCTTATCTGAGACTACATTGTTTTTTCCATGTTTGTTTTGTGACGCTGTTGCAGTGACAGCTCTTTATTCTGGTAGTGCAGAGATTGTTGCTGATTTGTCTTTTACTTGTGTGATGTCACTTTTTTCAGTACTGTAACTGAGCTGTTGAGGAAGATGTCACCCTGACAGCTGGGCTAGGTATGCTCTGTGCTGGTTTTCCAGAAAAGGCAGCAAGCAGGTCTTCGACTTCTTTTGGATCATGCTGAGGAACTTTGCTCAAAAACTAGCAAAATAAGAGAAAGAAGCAAACGATGGTCTGAAAGGACTACTAAGGCAACAGTAAGGTTACAATAAATAACCTGAAGTTGCTTTCCAGATCACTGGGATGATATGAAGTGTCACACTAAAGAACAAGTGGAAACCAATGCTAGACAGCCATTCAAAACAACTTTTTAATCAAAGAGAATAGATATGTAGATGTCAGATGGGTACAACTAATGCAAAAACACAGAATGTGATGAAATTAACCCTTTGAGTGACTATTTTATCTCTTGAGGGCAGACTTGAAGATGGGTCAATATGTATCCAAAGCCACCTGCCACAAAAGGAAGAGGCGCGCCTGTTTTTAGGTTTATCACTGTCTGAGCAGAAGCAACTGCTCCAAATGCAGGAGAAACTGAGATTTGCATGCTAAATAGAACCCTATTTGCAGCCAAATGGAAGGGCAATTGGCTAAACTTTGCATGTATTCTTACAGTTTCAAAGTCTCATTTTTTTGGCAATTTACAGAAGGCCAGGAGTTCAGTGCCCAGGTTTCAGAGGTAGTAATTCAAGCAAGTATGCCAGGCTGTCACTGCAAGGAATACAGAGTTTCAGGCATGTAAGAGTGACTGAAAAGATTTTGAATAAATGATGGTCTAAACTGAAGATCCAAATCAGTGTTGGCAAACCAAAGGAACTCTGCAGCAGAACCCTTGACTAAAGCTGTATGAGACACTTTATTTTTTTAAGCAGTTATCAGTTTGAGTTTAGAATAGTAATTTTGTAAACAAGCATTCTGTTTCTGGGTTTGGTTTTCTTTGTTGGTTTTTTTCCTTCCTTCCTACTGTATGGTGGAATAGAGTTTTAACTGTGACAGCTAGTGATGTCATTGCTGTTTCTGAATGACTGAAGACTTGGTATGGTTTTTCACCTGTTCCTCTCTTTCCCCCATGGCATTGGTTTTTGCTTCATCTACTTGTTAAATGCTCTGTCTTGAATGCTGATGCAGTCTAGAGCTTGCTGGCTGCTAGTATTGTGGTTAATCTAATGACACTTCAATGTGATACTATTCTTGGTGAATTTGTATTTTTAATATTTGTTAATTTGTAAAGGAACAAACAGTATTTATCTTCACATTTTTAAGTTTGGCTATACTTAAATGGTTCTTGCGTATCAGGGTAAAATTGAAATTGGCTTATACTACCTTTGGGTAGGCATGAGGATGTTAAAGTATAAGGGTAAAAAAACCCACTGATAACTAACTAAAATGAAGTTTGGTTGTTTGGTTGTTTTTTTCTCAGCTGAGTAAGGAAATTTGACATTACCACTTTTTGCTGCGTTTGTTTTGTAAGTGCTATTAACAGAAGAAAAGAAGAAATCTTGGTTTTGATGGCAGTCCTTTAGTGTAACTTCATAAATGCAGATCTCTCTCAGGGTCTATAATCCTGCCACCTGGACAAAGTTGATAAGGAATTTTGAGTCTTGAATTCTTTTGAATTCTCCCAAATATGCTGACCTACCTTTAGTATATTCATTAGAATGTTTTGCCTTAATTCGCTTCTGCAAACTAAAGTAGTAGTAATTTGGGGTTCTGTCTTTTTTCCAGCATCTACCAACAAATTTTGTTTATGGTTATTAGCATTGCTGTACTTTCTGAAGAACAGGTCAATTGAAGGCTCAGTTTTCATGCATGCAACCTCAGACCTTGATATCTTTGAGATCTTGGGTTTATCAAACTGAAATTCACATTCTTTATATCATAGTCTTAGATTTTTGGACTGTGAAGTTTTGCATACATACACAGTCTTACTCTAGCATGGTTTCATTTTTGTGGGGGTTTAGATTCCAACAGTAATTCAGTGTCTCCTATTTTCAAAAAGAAAAGGGAGACTGAAGATGGAAAAAAAACCCTAGAGAGTCTTATTTTTAGGGGGCTCCTACCTGGGAAGTAATCAGTCTCAAGATCATTGTCGTGTCAATGAGGTCTCTGCCTTAGCTGTAAAATATAGCAAATTCTTAGGAGACACACACTTTTGGTGTGTTCCTTGCTGCTTTGATCATGATGAGCAGGAGGTAATTTTGAAGGTTGAAACACCAAGTGACACACCAGTGCTCAGCAGTGTGTTCTTGTGTGTTGTCATGAAGATTTTCAGAATGTTTTGGAATACCAGCAAGTTGCCTTAAAAGCCAAGGGAGATACCTGTTTCTGTCTGAGCCATCTATAAAGACAGAATATTAAAATGCTAAGGCAAAGACTGAACAAGAAAGGAATGGGAACTCCCAATGGTATATATTTCTCTTAAACTAATGTAGGTGTGCAAAAGACTGACTGCTTCCTTCCCTCCATCTTGAGAGGGGGAATGCATTCTTTTGGGGGAATTTAACCTAGTTTCTTCCTCTTGCTTTTGAAGAGAACAGTATGTTCTTAGTCAAGCAAAGGCAAGTGAATGAATCTCCTTGCAGCCGTTTGCTACCAGAGAGGAGGTGTCATGTTAATAAACCTTCCTTAATTTTACCATTTTCTTTCTGGCTTCCTTCTATTACAAACTGCCAAGGGGGCTTGTACAAATTCAGTCCTGTCCCAATGCTGAAAATCTTGTATTCAGAATTTGAGTCAGTAGTTACCGCATGGAGGAAGCGCATTAAAGGTGTGCTTTAAAAGTACACGGAATACACTTTATTCAGTATGATTGTGGTGGGCTAGCCTTGGCCAGCAGCCAGCTGCCCACCCAGCTGCTCACTCCCCCTCCTCAACAGGACAGCAGGAAAAAAAAAGTATGAGAAGTATGGGTTGAGATAAAGACAGGGAAATTGCTTACCAGTTACTGTCATGGGCCAAACAGACTCAACTTGGGAAAAATTAATTTAATTTACTGTCAATTAAAATGGATTTGAGTAGCATGAAATAAAGACAAAAAAGAATAAAACAACACCTTTTCCTCTCCACCCTTTTCCCAGGGTCAGCTTCAGTCTTTCCCTTCCAACTCCTCTACCCGTTCTCCCTGAGTGGCGCAGAGGAATGGGAAATGGCAGGTTACAGAGTCAGTCCATAACAGTTCCTCTCTGCCTCTCCTTCCTCTTCACACTGTTCCCCTGCTCCAGCGTGCGCCCTTCCACAGTCCTTCAGGATAAACCTGCTTCAGCATGGGCTCTCCAGGGGCTGCAGGGGAACCTCTGCTCTGGAACCTGGAGCACCACCTCCTCCTGCTCTCACCTTGGTGTCTGCAGGGCTGTTTCTCACACTTTTTTTCCCCTCATGCCTCTCTGCCTGTGTGGCATTTTTGCTCTTCCTTAAATGTATTTTCTCAGAGGTGCCACCATCTTGTCTGAGGGGCTTAGCTGTGCCCTGCAGTAGGTTTGTTGGAGCCAGCTGTGCCCGGCATGGGACAGCCCCAACCTCTCCACAGAGGCCACCCCTGTGGCATCCCCTGCCAGCACCTGGGCACCAGCACCCAACACCGTGAGGAAACAATTTAGCAATTTGTGACTTACACTGTTAACCATTGCTGGTGTCAGATCACACGTGTTTCTAACTGAATCCCTGTCTATTTCGAGCAGTACAGAATCTGGAGAGCCAAAATTTGTTCCCCTCTTGTGATGAAAATGACAAATCTGGCAAATTGTTTAGATTAAAGAAAACAGGTCCTTGTTAAGCTTGGGGGTGGAGAGCTTTAAAATTTTTGCCTCTTGCTGCAAATATTTAAGTATACCTAACTTACCTGTAATGTTTGTTGCTTTTTCTTTCAGACCTAACCGATACCTCCTTTACGACATGGTAGAATACATCTACGCAGTTTGCTTTCGAACCTTTCTTCCCTATCCACTTCCTCGTCCTCTCTACCAGTAAGTGGGACCTTCCTTCATGAAGAACTTGGGATCCACCAGGCAGCACAGAAACATAAATAACTGTTGCATTGGTCATTAAATATTGTCGATTGTTATTTAATGTGGTAGGATTGTAGAAACTGGCTTTCCGTAGGTACTCATTAGCTAGTTTGAGTCTTCTGCTCAGGCACAGGCCTGCTTTTGATGAGCTAGTCTATGAAAGGTGTACTTGTAATAAACTTAACATAACTATTTATTCCAGAGTCATTGAATGGCTTTACGGAGTCAGGCAGTAGCAAAAGGTCCTAAGTAGAGACAATCAGTAGCAAACTAAATGAACTTTTAATAGTAGTACAGGGAAAATCTGTGTGTATGTTGCTGACTGTAGGCTCTGACAGATTTTTCTGCAGCAGCTTAAGGTATTGCTACTGTCAGTTGTCCTTCCAGTGCGGTGGGCACTGCCACCTTGGAAGCAGAGTTGGGACAAGGGTGGGTATGGGTATTGAGCCAGTGTTGGAGATAAGTTTGTATTGAGATATTGGCCTGGGAATTTGAGCAGTGCAGTTGTGAGCACACATTTCTTTGTGATATGAGGGCAGTAACATCTTCTAGAAGATAGTAATAAATGGGGAGGTAATAAGAGAAAGGTGTAGCATCACTTGAGTTGTCTACAGTGGATGGACTGTGAACGCTCTGTTTGCCTGCACTGAACTTCTGCAGCTATACATTTTGGCCTCAGGGGGCACTGAGGATAGAAGCTGATTTGCTGAATTGCAGCTACTGAGTAATAGTGCATGAAAAAGTGCAGTGTAAAGCTGAGCCTGGGCCCAATCCTTAAGGCACAATCACATTCTTTTGAAGAGCTACCTCAAACAGCAAATGCCATTTCAGAAGCTGCCCTCAGCATGGTTGGGATGTGTTAATGTTTGGGGTGCTGGTCCTCCTCAATTTTAGTACAACGCAAACTAATAAGCTAAAAAAAGTCGCTAGTGTTAGAACCCTCCTACCAATCTGCTAATAGGACTCAATATTGCATTCATGTATCTCGTGGTGAATAATGCTAGAATAGCATCTTAAACGGTGTGGCTGTTTCTGAATTGGCTGTAGGGGCATCAGGTTAACGTGGCTCAACTGACACAGAACAGCTTGTTAAAAAGTAACTATGTGGGTGCTTATTAGTTTTATTCACATTTGCTGCAATCCATGTTATGCTTTTTTCTTTATAGGCTAAATTAAGTGGTATTTTGTATTTTTGAGAAAAGAGTGCAGGTAAAAGGGAGTTAAGCCTAGTTCTGTTTATGTGCAGTAACTTAGTAACACCCTAGTCTGCCAGGTGAGCACTTCAATAAGAGATTCTACCTTGAATACTCTTGGTCCCGAGACACTGAGCAAGAGCTGTAGTATTATTTTCTTTTCTCTGCCAGATTTTCTTTCTTTCAAGGGAAACTTAATTTCTGGAAGCTGCAAATATATTAATCCTCATCCTTTTTATAGATGCAGATTGCTCCAGATTCCATCATCTTGTTTGTACGGCTGCTAACTCATTTAGTTGTCAGCAAGCATGTTTTCTCATGGAGGCATTGAATCAAACTTTGTGACTAATTGGATTACTGCCTACACTACTAGGGAACAGAGCTTGGAGGAAAGTCAGGCAAGACTGAACTTTCTGGTATGTGGGGAATTGGAAGTGGAGGTTTATTTTCCCACACAGTAATGCTCATTTTTACTTCTAGATACCTGCTTCTCCATTCCCTTCCAAAGTAAAAGAATAGGAGATCGAATAGTTCGATAGCAGGCAGTTAAAGTTACCAGAAGCACAACTAAGAGCTTGCTGGCTGGCACGTTCACTGCTTTAATGAATGCATGCTTGCAAGAACAGCTACAGAACAAGCTCTTGCTCACTGTCTATTAAGTGCGAAATATTTTTACCAGTTCTTGTTTTCTTCTGTGCATCTGGATAATGACTATACTTTTGCAATACTCTTTCTGATTACAGTTTAGTTGCAAGATTCTTTGAGATTAGTCCGTTTGAACCGTGGTTAACACGAGACAAAGTGGACCGGGTAAGTGTCGGGCAATCCACAAATTCTTCTTGGGAAATGTTTCACTGTGTATTTATAACTTGCACTTGTACTTTTGCATTCAAGGAGTGCTGAAATATATTGTGGTATAGTATTTCAGTCAGTTCAATGGCTAGAATTTGATTGTAAAGAATTGCTTTCAGACAGTTTGGATACTACAAAAATTTAAATTTTTAAAGGTGTCTATATATAAACTTCCTCAAAAATGGTTGTGGTTCCTGCCATACAATTGCTGCTACTATTCTGCAGTCTCGCTCTTTACTTATTTGTCCAGACCTGTTACAGTGCCAAGGGGATACGCTGTCAAAGGAGTCTGGAGGTTCCTCTGGTGTGGTCTTACTTAGTAAAAGCGAGGAACTAACAGAATTTTTTTTAAAAAAGGCATCATTATGATGTAGTCTTTCCACTAGCATTGAACAGTTAACATATTTCTCTAAGTATGTGTAAGAAAGGGGTTGAAACAATTGGTGAGATGGTTATATAGCAAAAAGTAACATGAGGGGCTGGGGAAAGGGCCCAACCTTTTTAAGTGTTAAAAGTGGTCAAGGCTGCATGCTTGGCTGTGCGCCCACCCCCTTCCCCCAAAACATATGCTATTGAAAATAGCAAAGCCAAAGTAGAGATTGGATGTGCAACGTGCAGCTAACTGATGCGGAGGAGTGCTCCCCACTTTTAGGTAACTAATGAGTTTGTGTATCTCTAGAAGCATTAAAATCACTTACACCATCCAGATAATGGTATTTTTAACAGCTGAAGTTGAAGTGACAGCACTGGATACAGCCCAAATTCTCACTTAATGTTAGAATGCATTTCTTGTGAACATGTTGCAACTTCATGTTTATTTGTAAATTCTCAGAATGTTTAAATGGAGATGGAGAAATAACTTGCAAAAAACTGACTGCAAGTGAGGAAAAAGTAGTGATTTAGCAAGTATTAATGTCAAAGCTGTTGGTATATGTGTAGGTTAGCAGAGATAGGGTCATGCACTTCGACAGACTCTAATCTTGCTGCTCTTTGAAGGTTGCAGGTAGTCTCCCAAGTATTTTGCAGAGTTGGAGTTTTAATGCCTTGTTTATGATGCAGTTTCAGTAGCCTATTTTGACCTGATTATCCCCAGATTAATTTTAGACAGGGTACTACCATGGACCTGGGAGAACTGGGTCCTATACTTAGAGCTGCTTACTGAATAGCTGTAAGCAATTGATTTCTATGTTTACATTTCTTTATCTGTGAAATAAACCAGTTCCCTATTCTGTTTGGAAATAATTGTGAAAAACTGTGGACAGTATGGGTAATAAAGGAGTTAATCTTATTCAGAGTCTAGTACAAAGCTTCCCCTCTTTCCCCATACTAGAGAGAGTTGGCCTTGTAGTTCTGTTGGCTATATTGACCCAGGATGTAAATGTAACATTTCCTGAAAACCTTACTTCTGGTTGCCTTTGTAGTTTATAGAGTTACAGCAAATCACTAAAACTACTGCAATTCAGCTATAGCGTGGGTAGCGTAAGAGGAAGTTTCTCCATGTCACTTCTGTGTCTGATAGTTCGTCTTTCCCAGATTTTCATCCTTAAGTAATCTACACAAAATTAGATGTGGTTGACTTAAAGACCTTTCAAGGAATAATAGGATAAGAGAAATACCCGTTTTCTAAGATTTATGTCATATGTGTTGCAAATATGGTAATAGAATTAAATATTTGTCCTGTACAGGACCCTGTTATAAACCATGAACAGAGAAAAACAACCTACCAAAGATGATAATTCAACATACATTTTTCTTGACAAAGCAGAGTGTATATAATTGCAGGGCAAATATGCACTTACAAGTTTGGCCTAATTCTGTGTTTGCAATGTAGTAATGTATACCTGATGAAGAGAAAACGAAGACGCTTTCTGCATGTCTCAGTGCTATTTATTCCTGAATCTAAATCTGAAGCCTGAAGAACTTCTTGCCAGATGCAGAACATCTGTATCTCCTGTTGAAGTACACTGGTTACTCAATACCTTGTATAATTATGCCATAGTTCTGTAGGCCACATTGAATCTTTTTCTTCTCCCAAGGACAAACACTGAGCCAAAATTATGGTCAAGGAACTGGGACTGACACATAGCTGGCTGAGTCCACATTTGTGTTTGAATAGTTCTTCAGATCTAGTACAAGATGGAGTAGTGCATTGTATTGCTGTGTTTTTTCTTGGGGGAAACAGTCTTACATCAGCAGCCTTGAAATGGCAGTAGAATCTCCCAAGAGCTGCCATTTGTAGAAAATTGTTTTGAGACTTATTAAAATGTTTCTGGTACTAGGGATTTATGCTTGTTTGTTTCCATAAAATAAAAAAGGTGACCTCAGGTATAAGTACACAATACTTTTTTTAGTACGTGAATAATTGCTTTGGGTGTAATGCTCTTCATTCGATCAAGTGAATTCCCTCTTTTTTTTTTTTTCACTTTTTTTTTTTCTTTTTCTTCCTTTTAAAGTTTCACACAACAGACATGACGTTTCCTGATCTTCCTGGTTTGGAAGACTTGGGTATTGAACCAACATCACTAGAACAAAAAGCAATTGAAGTTCTGCGCCGTCATCGCAGATACCGCTGGTTGGATGCTGAGCTGGAGGAAGCAAAACCAGCTAAGACATATCCCATGTAACAGTTGATAAGGTGGTTACTTAATGCTTCTTAAACTGCCTTTGTATGACCCAATTTGTTTGGCGAACTGTGTACATAATGACTAAAATATATTAATCATGTAAACTATATTTCACCAGTGTTGTCTTTTTAATTGTGGAAGACTGTAATTGAAATGCAATTTTTCTCTTTAAAAGGCCATGGAAACAAATTTACATATTGTTGCTTAGCTCATGAACATTAAAATATTTTGAAGGTGTTTTAAGACTAGTCAGTTTATCCCTCAGCTCTCAAAGTAAACATATCACTGAGCTTTAGTAAGTGCTCAAGTGATTTGAAGAACATTGCAGTTCAGGACTGTGGCTTAGAACATATGCTTTCCAATAGGGAGAGCTGGTACTGTCACTTATTCAGATCGTGAGGTCTCGGGAAAACCCCGTTTTAAGTTCCTGACTTTCCTGAGCTTTGTTTTCTGCCCCGAGCAGAACTATTATAGAAAATGCCAACCAAAATGACACAAGCTGTTTCTGAGGTCAAGGAGCATCAATCAGACATGTAAAGAAGTTACTACATGTCATCTGATCTCTTGATAATTGTTTGTGCTGTGACTCATAGACATGAGGAAATGTGTGGTTTCTTCCATTTTTAAATGAGAAAGTCTAATTATTTTAGATGCTCAAAGCTTTTATGTGCTGGGACATCATCTTTCTTTTTGTAAGAGGGATAAGCTTTGCTTCAGGATTAAATATTTTCAGTTGTTTTAAGGTCAGAGAAAGATCCCTGGCTGAATTTGATCAAAAAAAGTACTTTCTGTTTCCATATTCAATGAGCTGCTGGAGGCTTTTGGTTAAATTTGGCAGCTTGGGTGCAGCTTAGAGCTAAGTAAGTCTGTGCACAGAACTGAGCAGAGATCTAGATCTTCTATAAGTGGTGCAGTGTTCTGATGGATTCAAGATGTGAAAGTAGGCATTTCTTGAATCAAGGAGTAAGCCAAATCACATTAACTAGGATGAGTTGAGATTGGTGAGGAAACTGGTTTTAAACAAGGCTGAGAGGGGATAAAATGAGTGACAGAACATTCTGTGTTTTCACCTCCAAGTTTCCTACTACTTGCCTTTGTTGGATGAGAAATTGGAGGGAAGAAACTGGGACAAGTTGGACAAATGGGAATCAAAGGTGGAAGTTTAATGGTGGAGGGGAAGACTGAAGTGGAGACTGGGACGGAATAGGTGGTGAAAAAGGAGAGTAGCAAAGAGAGAACAGACAGATTGAAAAGAACAAAAAGGTCAAGGTTAGGGAAAGCACAGAAGTCTCTTGATTAAGTCACACTGATTGCTGGAACCAAATACCAGAATCTCACTATTTCTCTGTTGTTGCCGAACTACTGTGAAACTCCTAGGCAAAGTGTTTCTTTAATTTCAGCAGCTTCCACATTTTGCGCTTCCACATAAAACGTACACTGCTATGTTTACTCTGTTGGGAAGAGTTAGACTCTTCTGATAATATGAATTTTTTGATCCCACCTATTATGTGTTCAATTTGGGTCTCATGGATTGTTCATTTTTCTTTTGATAATATAAGTTCAGTTGTTTTAAAATAAATCTGCTGATTTGACAATTCAAAAGCTAGGACAAATTGCAAGTGAAGTGCATATTGTTAATAATTTGATCCTTAAGTTTTATTATTTTTCTGACTGCAAGCTTTTTTCCATAAGAACCTAACTGTAAATAAGTAGCCTTGTTAGTGCTCATTTAATATGTATGGCCCTAATCTTGATTTATTGCATTTTATTCACATCTGGCTGTGAAAACAGTAGTATTCCTGAACTGTTTCACAAGTGTCACATAGAGTAGAGAGATGCGCAATTGCCATGATAGTCCTGCATGGATAACAAGCAGTTTCATGCTGAGAATGCTTACCATAATGTGATCATTTTGGTTCTTTTTTTCCTGTTCAAAGCACAGCTTCAGTTCCACCACAGGCCACTCCTACAGGATCTTAATTCAGACAACCATTAGATGGAGAACATGCAGGTGATGAATATCCATGAAAAGTTTACTTTAAGCAGCATACTCCACATCAGGTGGGAATACTGGTGAAATGGAGCATCACATCAGTGCTGAGCTGCTGCTGCTTTCGTTTCATTTTCCACAATACTTTGCCTTACGTAGCACTTCTGCTTCCTACCTTGTAGAAATTACGGTGTGATTTCTCATTATTTATCCTTCCAAACCAATTCCTGTAGGGGTCTTCAATTTTTTTTTTTTTTTAAAAAAAGTCACTTATTTTGTAATACAGTCCAGAATACAAAATTACTAAAATTCAGTTTCACCTGTGTTTTTTATCCCTACTTGTTTATCAATGAGAGGGGCTTCATACTTATCCTGTCCCAAGTTTCTCAGTTTGCAATAGTTTTTCAGCAATTTGCAAAGTACTGAAGGTCCTTTAAAAGTACGGACTCGAGGCTTGTGTTTAACGCCTTTGTGAGGGGTGTCGTTCAAAGCGGTATGGAGAGGGAAAGAGGGGGCTGTTGTTTTCCACCCTCCCCACAAGAGGTCAGTGGTAGAGCAGAAAGTGGCAGCGCTCTTTACGCACGCTGGGTGCCTGCACTCTTTTGCAGCCTGTCTCTTGCTCAGGTTTTGCCATTTCTCATCTCTGTTCCTTGCCTGCATGCAGCCAGAAGGCTGTCGACAGAGGTATTTTCAGGTCAGGCCCAAAACTGTACATCGACAAATTTAGGTACAGTGGCATAATAAGACATGGCCCTGTTACCATCTCTGGCTGAAAAGGAACCTTGCTTTGGTCCTTTCCCAGCACACAGTGTAATAATCTAACCTATAGCCCACCTTCAGCCTGCTCTAGAGGGTCTTGTGAGAAAGTAGACCCTTGGCAGCATCTGTTTATGGACCAGATGAATTAATTGCATGGCTGTGTGAGTGTGTGCATGCACTTAAGAGGCAGATGCTTAAGGACCAATAAGGGTTGAAGAGTTGGTGAAGGTAATCGTACTGGCAGTCATGCTACAAATATGTGTGTATGTGTATATAGAATCATAGAATCGCTAAGGTTGGAAGGGACCTTTAAGATCATCAAGTCCAACCATTGACCTAACCTGACAAAACCACTTCTAAACCATATCCCCAAGTACCACGTCTACCCTTTTTTTAAACACCTCCAGGGATGGCGAATCCACCACCTCCCTGGGCAGCCTATTCCAATGTTGGATAACCCTTTCAGTGAAAAATTTTTTCCTAATATCCAACCTAAACCTCGCCTGGCTTAACTTGAACCCATTTCCTCTCGTCCTATCACTTGTCACTCTGTCCAACCTCCTTTCAGGTAGTTGTAGAGCGTGATAAGGTCTCCCTTCAGCCTCCTCTTCTCCAGGCTAAACAGCCCCAGTTCCCTCAGTCGTTCCTCATAAGACTTGTCCCCCAGACC
>VYXH01011779.1:219818-283630 GCA_013397275.1 Burhinus bistriatus | reverse complement strand
TTTTTTTTTTTTTTGGTAAATCATTAAAATCTGGGGGCTGGTTTTAGATGGTCTGAAAGGACCTTTGGAAACACACATCAAAAATTACCACACAACGCATCCTGGACTGCTGAAATCATCAGACATCAGAAGAGACAAGGCCTAACACAAGCCCGGATTTCTGGCTGGGAGACATCAACTGCAGATGTTGTTGCAATTTTGGATGCCCATATTGAAGTGAACATGGCACGATAAGACCATGAAGACTGGGGGGGGGTTCTGAAGTGGGGAGAGGGAGGTGAACAAGGAGTATAACTATGCAGCTGGGTCAGACATCCCGTATATGGTTCTGCTTTCTGGCCTGCCACATGTTAATCAACAGCCACAGAGTCACTTATTTCTGAGAGGAAGAGGGACACAATTGTTTGAAATAAATAGCGAAGCAGACAGGTAACAGAGTAAGCTGTGTAGTAAAGAGGAAGAGAGAAATGCCTGCCTTCTCAGTATGTTTATTACATTTCTAGGAAAAAAGAGTTCAGGCAGTGAAAAAAACACAAGAATGATGCAGGTTATTTAGTTGCATGCCAGCAACTTTGACCCTTCATAAGTATAGTAGAAAGCCAGAATGCCCAATGACTTTAAATTGGTTTGACTGTTATTCCAGCTTCTGCTAATGTTTATTTACTGTTGCCTGTTAGTTTAATAGTGCATCTTAGTTCTGTAGGACTCTTTTTGCAAAGAGAGACAAAAGTGGCTTATGATGGATATTTACATTCTGTTAGGTAATGATGTCTATGGTACTGTTTTGTGTGAAATCTCTATGTTCTCTCCCCTCTGGGTTGTTGAATTCACTGGCAGACTATTGTCCATGTTGTCTCACTTTCTGGGAGCAAGGTTCTTCTCCCAGCCCTTCTCAGGCCAAAATGGCTCTTTGTGGTCCAGATCTCTCCTCCTGTCTCACTAACACACTGACACTCTCTAGCTGTTACAGTCTTAACTGGAGTCCTTTAGTCATGGGTTTCTGGGTTCATTGGGATAAGTTGGGCTGTCAAGAGTAGGTAGGGAGAGATAAGATCAGTTCTTCCAGGCCTAACAGCCATTGGGGTCCAGCAAAAAGACTCCCTCTGTTGGAGTCCAGTACTCTCTGACCAGGTTGTTTTAGGTATTCCACACAAGGAGGGTTTAATGTTTTAATACTAAATTTACTTCTTTGAAGATTTTTGATGTTACACGAGGTTTTGGTTTAGAAAAGTGATACAGCAATATACTGAAATCACAACACAAGAACAATATAGCAATTGTGATATACTGTTGAATCGCAGTACAAATGTGATTCGTATTACCGCTCTCTGTATGCTCACTGTCAGCTCACCGTCAGGATGCTGGGTATCCCCAGTTGCTGGGAAGAAGTACATGGATTGAAGCCAACTCAAATGCATTGCTCTCTTCAAAGTTCACTTTGATGGGTGTTCAGTTTTTATACTATATGTTGGGCTGAGCCACATACACACTTCTCCTACGTTGGCCTAGCTGTCTCAGGAAGATAATACTTTCTATTGATTATTTTAGGAAGGCCATATACTTAACCAGTTGACCTACTCAATTGATACTGCTATTTATCTATGGCAAAGGCCACCCCCCAGTCCCCTTGGTGTTGCGGTAAGTTCAGCTTCTTTTACGATAGCTGCGGTCACTCCCTACATTCTTCTCTGAGCTTTACGAGTACATCATGCTTGCCTATCTTCTCTGAGCCTTCTTCCATCATAGCAGTTCATTGATCAGTCACACCCTTTCCCTCATACGGCAGCTGTGCTGTCAAGGCAGAGGGGAAAGAGTGAATGGTCAACCTCAGGGCTTACAGCATCTTTCAGCGTCTCCTTCCCTTCGTTTTCTTTTCCCTCTTGTCTCTTCATGCAGATAGTGAAGAGTTTCTGGAGCCTGTAGGAAGCAGACCCAGATAGCAATAAACCCAGCAGGTTAAGCACAGAACTTACAGTTAATATGACTAGTGACAGTCAAAATGCAGAAGGGAGGTAGAATTGAACCGTGGCATTAACAATTACTAGCCCTCCAAGACTAAACTTTTTGTAGAGGCTGAATTCAATAACTTAAATACACTAGCTAACCCAGTTTTAGAAATAGGTAGTAAAGTTTGGTACTGCTCATTAGATTTCCACTTTTTCAAGATGAATAGACTCTGTCTGTTAATTTTGGTAAAGCTGAACCTATTTTGTCTCGAATAAAAGAAGATCGCACTGTTATAATATCACCAGTATTTCACAATATTCGTTTTGATGACTTTGAGCTTCTTCAGTGTTCAGTGGCTGCAGATGGATTTGACTGGGCACTCTGGTGCCTTTATGAACCTTTACCAGCTGAATGGTACTGCTTTTAAAGATGAAATACCTCCAGTGTGGTAAGTATGAATAGCATTTGAGAGTGAGCCAAGGTACGTGATATCCAATGTAGAGCTAGCAGTGAGATGTTTCATAGGTGGTGGGATAGATATCTGCGAAGCATGTTATATCTAGGTAGTTGGTTTGGGAGTGTGGGTTCTTTAGCAGCCCTGAAAATCTCAGTATATCAGTTGCAGGGTTGTATTACAGAATCTGCCCTGTGCTGATCCTGCTGTCAGATTTTCAGGCAAACCCCGAGTCATTTATTTTTCTGTCTTATGTTGCTTAGCTAGGAGTGTGGTAGCAATATTTATTGACTATCCAAGATGAACTGTAGCCCCTCTCCATGCTTGCCCAAGAATATGGAGTGAATCTCAACTTTGCTGGACAATTGCATGTCTGAGCTGTGAGGACTTACATGGATTCAAGTTGTGCAGTTCTTTCTTTAGAGATGTTGGAGTGACGTGTGATTACAGTGATCTTGAAAAGCCTTTTTCAACCCTTACCACTTGTGTTTAACACTAAAGCAAGAAAAAGACATGAACGCAATACATGCAGCTGGTATACTAAAGTGACCCTTTACTACTAGGCTTAGGATCCAATATATTTGTTTCTGTTCCTGATATCTTCCTTAACTGCTCAGATTAGCTTATGTGTTCCACGCAAGATGGTTGCTGGTACTCTGGATGTCAGATGTTGTTGACTGTCCCTTAGTTATTAACAGCCGTCTATCAAACAATATTAAAAAACCTAAAAAGATATAAGATATAGTTAGCAGATTTTTTTAGTCCCATCTTATTTGTTTGGTAGTGGGGGATGCTGCAGAGGTGGCTTCTGTGAGAAGAGGTGAGGGGCTGCCCCCGCTTTGAACACAGCCTGTTCCAGCTGACTCCAAAATGTACACGGTGCTGGCCAAAGCCGAGCCAGTCAGCAATGCTGGTGGTGCCTCTGCAATAACATATTTAAAATACGGTAAAAATTGCTGCTCAGCAGCTGTGACTGAGAGGAGTGGGGAAGAAATATGAGAGTAACAGCCCTGCAGAGACTGAGGTCAATGAAGAAGGAGGTGGAGGAGGTGTTCCAGGCACTGGAGCAGAGATTTCCCTGCAGGCCGTGGAGAAGACCATGGTGAAGCAGGTTGCCCCACTGCAGCATGTGGAGGACCATGCCGGCCAGCTATCCATACGGCGGAGCAGATATCCACACAGCAGCCTGTGGAGGATCCCACACCAGAGCAGGCGGATAAGTCCTGAAGAAAGATGAAACCTGTGGAGAACCCACACTGGAGCAGGATCCTGCAGCCTGTGGAGAAATGCTTAGGCAGGAGCAGGTTTTCTGGCAAGAGCTGCAACCTGTGTGGGACCCATGCTGGAGCAGTCTTCTCCTGAAGAACTGTACCCTGTGGAAAAGGAGCCATTCTGGAGCAGTTCTTGAAGAACTGCAGACCATGGGAAGGACCCATCTTGAAGCAGCTCATGAAGGACTGTATCCCATGGGAGGACCCCACACTGGAGAAGGGGAAAAGTGTGAGGAGGAAAGAGTGGCAGAGATGAACTGTTATGAACCAGCTAGAATGACCATTTTTCCATCCCCATGCTCTGCTTGGGGCAGGGGGAGAAGGTAGAAGAGTCAGGAGAGAAGTTGAACCTGGAAAGAAGAGGGAATGAAGGGAAGGTGGTTTAGTTTTGGTTTTGTCTCCCTCACTATCCTCCTTTATTTTTAATTGGCAATAAATTAAATCAGTATTCCCGAAGTTGAGTCTATTTTGCTGGTGATGGTAATTGGTGAACGACCTCCCTATCCTTATGATCTTGTGCAGATCCTGAGGAGGAAAGGCACCATGAAAACATTTGAAAATAAGGTACTGTGTTTGTCAGATGAGATGGCAGGTTTCTTTATTCTTATACTACTATACTTGGTAGCCAAGCATTGGAGGTAAGGCACAGATATATAGTTAAAGAACTATGGGTGAAATTGGCACCTGTATGTGTTAAAAACATTATATAGTGAGCATTAATGGATCGGGCAGGGGCATGGAATGAAAGCAAGTAGGTTAAAGAATGTTTCATGGAGGGCTGTCCACAATTCTTAGGCCAGAGAAAATAGAAGCGGGTTTGGTTATAGAGAATGGGGGTATTAAAAGAGCACCAAAGTCCCTTTCAGTTCCCTTTCCCCTGCCTCTAAGGTGGATTAATCTACAGTGGAATTGGTCCTGCCAGACAATAATCTCATCTCTCTTTCAAAACCTCAATTGACAGTGATTCTACAACCCCCCTTGGCAGTGGGCTTCAGTGTTTAAATTTCCTTAACGTTAACTAAAATATCATAATGTCCAACCTAATTCTTCCTTGCTGCATTTTAACCTGATTTTTTCTTCTTGTTTTAAATGTGAAAATTGTTACATCTCTTCTCAAAATAGGTCAAATTCTTTAAAAAATACTAGATCAGGCTTTTTAGACTGTTGATCAAGTTTATTTGCTGTCTTCTGGATTCTTTAATGTTGATCCACATGTTGTTCTGAACTAAATCAGTTACTACTCCCTCTTGGATACAACTGGAATACTTCTGGAAGTTAAAGATGTGATTGATAGCTAATTGACTTTACTTCCACTATTGTTACTTCTTTCTAATTTTACTTGTTGGGTTCTCCAAGAGCCCATCTATAATGGGGATTCTTGCTGCAGATAGGAGATTTCTGGATGAGACTGGTATACTGAACAGTGGAATGCACATATATGGAGGAGAAAATGTGGAACTCGGCCTGAGTGTAAGCCTATTTTTTTATCTTTTTCTCAAAGACAGTGAAAATTAATATGTGATTTTTTGAAAGCATTCAGGCTACTGGTTATTGTCCAAAGCATAGGATAATATTTCAGAACAATTCTGCTTTATTTTGGGTACCAATGGGATGCAATAGATTTCCAACAGTGTCTAAGGCTCATCAGCAGGCTTTTGTTGATACTTCTTAAAGATTTTGAGTCCTGACACAAAAACCTAGTTCAGTGAGGAAATACTGAATCTTGCAAGATGCAGTTCTCAGAAATTTAAGGTCTATGTCTCTTGGCTCAGCAGAAGAATAAGGTAAGATCAAGTTAAATGAAGGGAAAAAAAAAAAACAAACCAAACCCAAAACCAGAAAGAGGTCTGTCTGTCCAGGAAAGTAATATGTTCTTCAACTTTGGATGTCTTCAAATCAAGAATGGAGGGCTTCCCCTCCCGCCCCGGCATAGATTTGTCTGGAGTGTCTTTAGTTATTAGGGAACAGCACTAAAAATTCTATCCATGAGTATTTTTTTAAAAGTAGTTGTGGCTGGAGATATTCTAGAAGACCTGAGAAGAAAAAAAATGAACATAGCACTTATCTTTATAAGAAAGAGAAAGGATGGTAGGATGTGAGAACTATAAACCTGTTAGCAAGACTTAAATGTCTAAGAAAAAAGGGTCTGATTGTTCTCTTTCTCTGTAAATATGAAAACTAAGTAGCTTTGAAAGAAGTCAGTAACCAGTTTCAAAATGAACATGAGGAGGAGGTACTTCATTTTTCCAGTAGCAGACAAGACCAACAGACCAGGAGCAGAGCTCCTTCCAAAAGGTATTGTGGGTCTTAAAACTTAGAGTCATTTGTGGGGAGACTGAACACTTATGGAAGAAAAACCTGCCCAGACTTAGTAAACAAAAGTGAATCACAAGAATATGCAGAAAGTCCCCTGACCTGAAAATAATTGGGGGCTGTGAGAGGTAATATATGTACTTGTCTTGTTCTTAACCTTTCCCAGGAATAAGTTTGCAGTTGCTGTGAGATACAGAATAGTAGGCTAGGCTAGATGGACCGTTGATCCAGTATGGGCGTTTTCTTATGTTCTTACACTTTATTCTTTTTTGTTCTGGTATCTATTAGTAAGCACGTAAAAGGTAATACAGACAATATACAGTTGTCTGAACAAATCATGTCAAACAAGCCTTGCTTTTTTTCTCTAACAGGGTCGCATGCTTTGTACAAAGAAGAAAACCAGCAGTAATTAGGAGAAACATGAGGAGTAAACAGCTACAGAGGTGCAGGTTGGGGAACATACAGCTAGAAAAGAGCTGGGAGTAACAGACTTTGTATGAGTCAACATGGCTATGCGGCTGCATGGGAAATGATGGCATTGATCCTTCTTTTCTACTGCTAAGTTCTTTCCTGGAGTTGTGTTTTGAGTTCTGGGACTGTACATCAGGGAAGATGTGGAGCAATTGAAGTATCTGAAGGAAGGGAAACAGGATGAATAGAGTTCCTGCAATATGTGACACTATAGCGGAGATAGGCCTAAATGAGGTATTTTGTTTCGTAGAAGGGACCATCAAGAGGAAATACAGAAACAGTCCTCCAAACATGCTAAATGCTATGTTAAACAAAAATGTGTGAGGCACCCAACTGAGTCAAGTGGATGTACTAACTTGGGTTGATACTATATTAGAGATGTTGATACATTTCTCTGTTACTTGTGGTCGACATGGCCAAAACTCCATCCTTCAGATTCCATCTGTAAGACTGAAATGTCGCATGTCATCCCCTCACATCATGTGATGCAGGTTGTGAATTAGTATTTCAGTTCTGTTGTTTGAAAATATATTTACACTTTATTCTTTATTACCCTGCACCATTCTCAGTGGAGGCAATATATGTCCACTCTGTAGTCATTTACACAAATGCTGGAGGTGAAAAAAATGGAGAATCAGTTCAGGTAAAACACAAAGCTGCTCTGAAAATTGACTGTAAAAGTAGTATTAAAGGTCTCTGTTTATTTCCATCCTGAGAGTTTCTTGTGTTAAATATGCGTGGCTAGCAAGCAAGCAGCCTCTTACATTTTAATTTAGTCAGCTGCCAGCCCTGGAAAATTTAATGTGAAGATGTGAAGGAAGTTTCTAGCACACAGTGGAGCATTGTGTGGTGATGCCTAAACTAGTGTAATAAACCTGCATTGTACTGTGCCATGTGGGCTTCCCAGCTTGAGTTCAGGTCAGCATAGCTGCTAGCTTCTTCCACACTTACATACATGTATACATGTGTGGTTGAGTTGGGTGTGTTTGTTCTGGACCTTCAGTACTTTTGAAGCATTGGCTGTGGCTTGCTGAGGTATCTCATTGAATTCCTTGTAGATATTTTCAAAAAATCCACTGTTTTTTTTTTTTTTTTTTTTTTTTTTTTTCTATTTTCCCTTGTGTGTAAGATTTTGCAGGACCAGTTTTGCTCTTGGCATGTCCCGGGCAATGTCACTGCTTCTGAAGGATTCAGACCGATAACTACCATAGTAGTTAGCAGTCTAGCTCCTAGTGAGATCAGTTGGAGATATGTACCCGTTTGCCTTAGTTCATCTGTGCCAATTGATCTGGGTGACTTGTCACAGGAAACTGTTGAGTAGTTTTGTTAATGGTGATGGCAAAGAAAAAGAAGAAAGAAAGTGCCTGTACTCTCCTGGACCTGTGTCAGGGCTATGCACAGTAGAAATGAACGGTATTGAAAAATTCTTTTCTTTCACTCAAGCCAGGAAATACAGCTTTTAATGCTGAGGGCCTGCCAGTTCATCCGGTGAAGGAGTGAGGGGAATAGAAATGGGAGCACTTTAACAAGAAGTGTGAAGAGTTTGAATAAATAGGCAACTTTACCTCAAATTCTCTCTTCTTGACCTGAGCCCGGCAGTGTGGAGGTAAGTAGAAGTGCTGCCCCATTCAAGAATCGATCATTTGGAAAAAGCTCACAAGCCTTACTTGCCGGACTTGAGTGCCACAGTGAAATGCAATGCCTTGAGGGTAGCCAAAGTGTGAATGGATGACTACAAGTACACAGTCTACTTTGCACGGAATCTTTCAGTTGAGGTGGCAGTGTTTGTGTTTCAAATTGGAAAAAAAAAATCTAACAGTGGTCAAATAAGAGCATGTGGTCACACAAAAAGAGACATAATGTGGTTGTAAGAGTCACTGTGAAAAAAAAATTATTAATATTGGTATGTTAATAATTACTGATATGGATGGCATCCAAGACCCATGATCATAGACCTGTTCCTCTTAGGCTCAGACCAAGAGCTGATGCCTAGCTTAAAGAATATAAAATGAAATTGTTTAACATGCATTTTAACTTTTTTAGGGAAAGTAGGGAATAATTTTACCTGGAATATTCATAATTTTGCATGAAAGAGCATGTCTCTGGTGATCTGAGTGTCCCTGAATATCTTTTCAATATGCAAAATTGAACTTTAAATAGAGAATTAAATTACTCTTCATCACATATCCAATGCCTTTTATTAAGTGAGATTTCCTCTCTGCAACCCAAAGTTCTGCTTTTTTTTTTTTTCCCTGGAAGAAACAGGGGAAAGTCTTACAGCATCCTTGGAAGGTTGAAAAATGGTACTACCAGGAAATTAAGAACTTTCCTTCAATAATAATCATCAAAGTCCTTTAAATTACAGGGGTTTTCATCCTTTTGATTAACTTCAGTACTTCTGAATGTGTTTTTAACTTAAGGGCCTGAATTTTTCAATGGAATATATGGATTTTTTTCTTCAGAGATTAGCAGCATAATTTGGAAAGCATGCAGACATGAATCAAGGTAGCATGTAATACATTGGAAGTCAGGCCACTGTTTGCAAAAGTGAGAACTAATCATCCAGGCTACAGTGGCTTCTTAATATAGGTAGGCATTTTCTAGACTCAAGCTTGCATACCTTCCTGGAGCTGGGCAGTGGTACTCCCCTGTTTGGAGCTGCATGGTGACTTCTGACATGGTGCTTCATGGTATGATGTTGATGAGTCTTTGAAGGACCTTAGATTTGCTTTTGATTTTCGCTAAGATGAATCATTTCTACAAAGGTACACCTAATATTTCTTTTCTAAACCCATATTGTATCTTCCACTTCAGGATTTGATGCAGAGCTCTGAATAAACTAGCCTTGCTCTCAGGACAGTTTCTAAAATTAGTGGTGAGGAGTTGAAAACAGGATTGCTGTTCCTCACAATAAATTTCCTGTTTTATTCTGCAGATGAAAAACACATTGAAAGAGGACATCTCTATTGGTCATGGCCCTGTCCCTGGAAACATGCCAATTATGTATCCCTATCATGCATATTCATCACAGGTAATGCAAGCAACTGATCAGATCTTCACATATGAGCTGTTGCAAACTGTTCCTTCAAAACTACTATCTCTGTGCTATCTAAAGGGGAATATTAACCTTTATTTCATTAAATTCCGCTCCCCAGTGCAAGTGGCAGTAGAGCAGGTTCCCACGGAGATCTTAGTGCATTAAACTAAGGCTTTTGGTTTAGCCATGCCAAAAAATTGTGAGGTCTCATGTTGATACGGATTGATCTTGTTGATTAACAGGAGATCAGTGGGATGAATGGAAGAGAAATGGAGCTCTTCCTCACACCTCACTGCCTACCCTCTCAGTAGGAGGGAAGCTAAGGGTTACCATTCAATTGTAAGTGTCTTGCTTTTTCTCATTGGAAAGCAGAAAGATGTTGTATAGGGTCAAAACCATCCTGGTTTAATGACAGAGAGATCAGTGAATGCTGGTGCTGTACAGCTGATACGTCTCAATAGCAGTTTTGGAACTGTCTGCTATCATCTGCTGATGAGATTTCCCTGGTATCTTAATTCACGGACAGTGGTGTCACCTTCCATTTCAGCACATCTTTTATCACAGCACTGGAGAAATATATATAGAAGGTTTACATGCCTGACGGAATACAGTCGATAGATGCCTAACAGACCCTGGGAATGGGGACCTGCCAGTTTTAGAGCAATGTGACACAGCTGTGAATAAAGGCCTAAACTTGCACTGGGATTTTAAGCAGGTGCATGGATTTCTGTATCCCCACATTTCAATAAGCTTTCCCATTATAATGAATCCTTAGACACTGTCTCTGCAAAGCAGTTTGCTTCTGAATAACGTTGCCTCAATTTCAAGACTTACAGATGCCACTGCAAGAGTTACGGTGAAGCTGATTGAGTCTTCAGAGGTGTGTGATGTTAAAAACAAAGGGATGGTCATGCAACTGAAGCTGACTGAGTTACCAGATTTTAACCAGTTCTCACTTGTTGTCTGAACCATAGCCACTTATTTGTCCTCCAATTGTCTGTCAGTCTTGGTGGAATCAGCTGGTTTAAGCCTTTTACTTAGCAGTTTAAGTATTTTAATTTTTAGCTAGGCTGACTAAAAATACTCACTTGCTCAGTTATCACAGTTCAGCTAACGGGCAGCGAATGTGCAAGCCCAGGTGCCTCTGTTGCTTTTGATGGCCTGACTGTACATTGTGAACTCTCTCCACTGTCCACCATCTGTCTTCCCAGCCTCCTCATGGGACCTGCGGTTTTAGGGAAAAAGCAGGCTGATGACTTGTCCTGCTCACTCTCTGGTACCATCTTCTGTACCAGCATCTGAGCATGGAAATCCTTGTTGGAGATCAGGCTAGGGTCATCCTTTCAGAGCTCAGGTTACAGCTGGCAATTAGAGCCTTCAGACCATATTCACTTGTCCCCATTTGTGCAGGATTTATGCCAGCTGATGCTGACATGCTTAAGATCCCAAGTGATACTTTCATATTCTGTATTCAGTGCCTCTGAATACAGGATGTGATAAGGCTAGCTTAGTCAGACAGGCTAAGACAGATACTGCCAAGCTGCTGGAGCAGGATAAACAGGAAGCAGCAATAATGATAGAGGTAGAGGTAGGAAAGGAAGCCACGCAGCTTCTCCCCTCTCAGGCAGTCCAAACCTTATGTAATGATGTAATTAATTATGTAATTAATAATTAATTAATTTTACATGTAATGTATGGGCCTGCTTACTGTATCCCTCTCTCGGTGAAAAACTAAGCAGGAGACAAATCTTGTGAGAGAGTGGAGAGAATAGAGGAGTTGAATTGGTGAAAGGCAATGGTTTCAGTGACACGCACCAAATAATATAGACCTACATGGTCTGCAGAACTTCCACTAACATGGGCTTTCCTTTATCTTTAGTCTGGTCTGTAACCACAAAACTTAGAAAAAGTTGCAGGTGTGTTTCTGGAAGGTTTAGACCCACCTTAAAAGTAAACCTTCAGTCCCTTGTGTGCATCGAGTGTTATCAGTGAAACAACTCGTTACCTGAAGGAGCTGGTTAAGATCCAATTTGTTCTGGAGCCCAGCCTCTTATGAAAATCCTCATTTCCAGTATGATGAGTTGACTCAGTCACACCCCACCCCATTAACAATAGTTGGTACTGACATGTTGTCTTACAGATAAGAGATGAATATTCTCCTACTTGTTATTAGCCCTCTTTTTTCAAAACAGGATGGAGTATTAAAATTTACTAAAATAATTTTTTGAACTGTAAAAAAAAAACCGCCAACACCCCACAAAAACCAAACACCACTCCCCCTCTCCCCCAACTCCAACAAACAGACACAAAATAAACCTCTAAATATATTTTAATGTGCCTTGGAGAGTTCCATGAACTGCCACGTGTCATTAGCCTGAAGAAAATGCAAGAATTTTCTTTCAGGTCTGTGACCTACTGGTGTTTCTCATTTGTAGAGGCCAAGAGAATCACTTCCTGACTAAGCCCTCAGCTTCTGTCATGTTTCCTTTCCTTTTGTAGGGATCAGCCGTAATCAACAGGAGCACTAAAAGATGCCTCAATATCACAGCAGACAATCCAGTTTCATACTGACTCATAATGCTGACCTGCACAGGGCAAAGATGGAATATCCAACACAGAGTGAAGGACTAGGGAAAGACAAAAGACCTGGAGCAGAAGACATGGGACTCAAACCATTGACTAGAGGGTGCGTTTCCTTGAAAATTGTTACATTCATAACGCAGCATCAAAAGCAATGATTTAGTGTTTGTTTACATGGGATTTTACAATGTAGTAGTTACTGCAGGAGCTATGAGCTAAGGTGCAGGTGACTAGGGGACTGGAATATCTTTCTTATGAGGAAAAGCTGAGGAACTTGGGTCTTTTTAGTCTGGAGAAGACTGAGGGGGGATCCCATCAATGCTTATAAATACGTAAAGGGAGGGTGCCAGGACAATGGGACCAGTCTTTTTGCAGTGGTGCCCAGTGATAGGACAAGAGGTAACAGGCACAAATGTGACCATAGGAGGGTGGCAGAGAACTGGAACAGGCTGCTCAGAGAGGTGGTGGAGTCTCTGACTCTGGAGACATTCCAAATCCGCCTGGACGCCATCCTGTGCAACCTGCTCTAGGTGAACCTGCTCTGGCACGGGGGTTGGACTAGATGATCTCCAGAGGTCCCTTCCAAGCCCTGTGATTCTGTTCATCTCCTCACGCGCTTGGGGCATCACGCCCCTGAGTTTTCTTAGTTAGGAGATGGATTGTCTTTGCTCTCTTTTATTATCACAGAAGCAGTTACGTTTAAGATTGTTTCAACCCACTTGAGTTCCTTATGTTGTCCTTTGTAAGTGTCTATCTCTGCTTGTTAATGAAAGGCCAGTGTAAGGTCTCTAAATTTCTAACTTTGGCCTTTCAGTTAGATATGAAAATTCAGAAGAAACAAAAGTGGGTCTGACTTCCTCTTGTACACAGAGTTTATCTCAGGTTGAATTGGACCATTTTTCTTGTCTTGTGTCATATAAATGATGTATAACTTGTCAAGATGTGCTCACACTAATGGGTGTAATGAACTACATCCTTGTTCTTCTGTTCCTATAAATTGCCTATACATAGTTCAGTTTCCTAGTGAAGTTTATTAGATTCAGCAGTGTGCCACACTAAGGCTGTTTTATTTTTACCTACGTGAAGTTGGTTTGTGCTAGCCAGCTGAGAGCATGGATAAAGTCCCCTTGGAAACAAGGAGATTCAATTCAGTGGTTTCCTCAAACTAATGCAAGGCCAATGCAATAGCATATGTCTGTCAAGGAAACTGAGTAACATATGGCATGAGTTGCTAATGGGAGGCAACTTCCAGGTAGACACGATATGAATTACTGTAGAAATCGCATTACGTGGAACTGGCTGTCCTACTTCTTGGATTAAGCACTCCTAGGACTTATGCTTATTTATTAAAGGGGACTCCTGTAAAATAAGCTTATTGAAACTATAGTTTTAGCCTGAAGTCATTTTGTTATCAAAAGGGTGCCAAGCATTTTATCTGAATGGAAAGTGTATTCAGGGTTTGTTTGAATATTTGCTTGAATATAATCCAATATGATTTAGTTTTTCCTTTCTAATTTCTCTGTAAACTTGATGTGAACAATCTGGCCCTGATATTCAGGGTTGGAATTGCACAATCTCTTCTTATAGGGCAGTCTTTGGTCCTTAGGGTTTGTATTTTTCTGTTCAGACAACTGATTCCTAAAAATGCCACATTTGTACCAGATTGAATTTAAACTACTAAAATCAACTTTTATTCCCATGTCCTGGGTCAAAGCTAAAAACACCAAAGAAAGAAGAATATGTGCTCTGGTGATTTTCTGCATCTCCAACAGTGTGTCTTACCAAAGTTAAAGAATTAGTATTTTGGCAAGCACAATGAAGTCAGTGGGAATTTTGCCAGTACAACTGAAATGACAATCTGGCCTACTGGGGATGATGAATAAAAAGTGTTCACGTAATCATTTTTCCATCTTAGTATGCCACTTCAATAGAATCAAAATGTAGTGGACATTTGGACAATTTTGTTTTGAACTTAGAGTTTGGGAAAACATAAAAATGTTCCAGAAAGTCTAGATTTTCTCGTTCTTAATGTATAGCCTGTGGTTATACACAGGAGGCAACACTGAAACAAAATGCTTTAAATATTTTGATTTATCTCAAGTATGAATTGGTTTAATTTCCTGAAGCCTCTCCACAAATGTTGCTTTTTGGCTAACTTTGTAATCAGGGAAGATAGTAACCACAAGAGAAGAACTCAATTTTCACACTAGCGCTTTCTGGCGATGCTTGATGAGACATATATAGCAACTCAATGTTTTTGGTGCTAGAGTAGCAATGCATTGTTCTCACTAGTGATACTTTTGAACTTGGAAATTGACTGCATGATGAAGCAACTGATGCGTGATTCCTCAGCAAGTCTGCAGCAGAGGTAGGGCTCTACTGACATGGTGTATCACCAGAGGCAGTTATGACTGTGGCACAGCATAGAGTGGGATCCCTTCTTGACCTGAAAACCAGTCTTTAGCTGAACTTTCAGAAATGCAGAAAATCACCTCAGCTCCTGCAAAATGACATGAGAGTACTGCAGTGCCACGTGCTGAAAACCGGTAATAAATAATAATGTAATAGGCAGGAGTTTTTAATGGGTGTGCCTCTGCAAAGGAATGGGACAGCTTAATTCAGAGCAAATATAAACAAAATGACCAAGGCACGTACTACTGTGCAGGTAGGCACTACTGGCCACTGCAGAACAGTAAAGCTTTCCTCCTTGGTTTTGTGCTCAAGCAAGCTTGGCTTTACTGCTTGTGCAACAGGAATCCACCTTGGGAGGAAGAATTAGAAGAGGAAAAAAAGGAGAAGAGCCAGTCTGGAGACAGGAAGTATTTAAAGGACTATTAATTGTCAATCTCTTTAAGGGGAAACTAGATCAGGAACAGACAGAATCATTTAATCTGTCACTGGGGGATTTGTTTAGTTCTGACCAAACCATGTGTGGTAGAACTGTGATAATCAATAATAACATAATAACACCCACCACTTTAATTCACATTTTTTTGCCTGACTTTTCCCCATGTAAATATACTTCCTCATTTTCCCCCCTTTTTGTGAAATTAGTCCTTTTGAAACATTAAGTGTATTTGTTATCAGTGGGGTATAGCGCTCTGCTTGCATTGAGAGTAATCAGACAGGATCAGTGGGCAACCTTTAACCAAATTATTATTTAAATTTTATCTGTCTTATGTCAAAAGCAAGAGTAGAGTATGAGGTACAGAAAAGTTTGGCAGAAAAATTATAATTTTCAGAAAGCTAGATTATTTGCTACTGATTTCACCTGTTTGCCACTATGCCCATCCCTGTCACAGCACAATTTTTCCATTCCCACACAAGACAAAAGTAGCTCACTTTGTTCTCTGGTTTGATTTGATATTCCTGGGGTTTATTCACCCCATTTAAGCTGCTATGTACCTGTTTTCCTGCACACATCTTCCAGCACAGCGTATTTTTCATTATTTTTTTTTCCTGCTACGTAACATATGAATGCATGTTTTTTTAAATCTTCAGCAGACTGACAGCCTTTTTACCTTCTGCTGAGAGATCCAGGTGAGGTGAGGACATCTGCCAGTTTGACAATTAACTGCTGGCACTGAAAAGACCAAAGGGTAGAGCTGCTCACAGTCAACCACCCACCTCAGTAAACCATGCAAGCCTGAAGACTGGCAATGACATAGAAGGTCCACCGATCACACAGGGTCAATCAGGGTCATGTCCTGTCCCTCCTGCCTGGAAAGTATGGCACTGGGGATCTACATAAAACTTTGTGCTTGAAATCATGCACTAATGGCGCTTCAATATTTAGCTCAACTCCATGCAGCCAAAGTGATTTCAGCAATTGTTTTATGCTTACCCAACTTTGGTAAATTCTGTCTGCTCAGATATGGTCGCTATCATAGTCATGTTTGCAATCGCAGATTAGTTTTCAGGCTGCCTTTGCTGATTTTGGGGAGACTCGCTGTTACTTCAGAGCATGTTTTTCCATCTGTTCACTGTGAATTTACTTGCAGTCCCTCATCCTCCCAACCTCCCCTCCCAGACAAGGCAAAATGGTACCTTACAGTGTGTGTGTTTGCCTGCAAAATTCCCCAGAAATGTGCCATCTGTTGCTAAGTGTCCAAAGCAACAATGATAATGGTAGCAGCTTTGAAGCAAAACCACGCTTACTTGAGCCCTGCTGTGGTGGATGCACAGAGCTCCAAATTCAGTATCATGATAGCCATTTGCTTTTAATGCCATGTGTATTTCTGTTACGGTGGTTCAACGGAGATTGCAAATGTAGGTCAGTTTTGTGTGGATTATTTAACAGAAATTCTCACTGTAAATGTTATTTATGCAAGTGTCAGTATTCAAATCTAGGAACTGCCTGGTGTAACGGCACACATCCCGAAACTACTACTTTTTTGGGAAGAGAAGTTTGATAAAAGGTCTTACATAGAAAATTTTCAAAAGGTGTTGTTGATTCACCATATTTCAAGGAAAAGAGATGCAGCATTAGGGCTCTATACTGACAGCCACATCCAAAAAAAGCCTGAGACAAACGTGTACAAACCTATGATGCAAGGAAACTCTGCGTGATAGCTACCACACCACAGGGTTGCCCAAGTTTGCTTCTGAGCCTCCTTTAGCCTTTGAATTTATGTGTGTCTGCTGTCTTTTTTTGTTAGATGCATGCAGGTGCCATTAGCCTGGATGAACTGAGGCTGGCTCATTCTTCACCCCTACAGTAAATGGTCCCGAATGTGTTCAGCTCAGTCAGCATCGAATGTCATGTTTCTGGGACTGCCATGCTTCTGGCATGCAAGTCAGTTGATTTAAGTAATAGCATGCTGTGCTGCAATCTGCTGTATAATTACACACTTAATTAGAGTCACAGTTTGTTACCTATGTCACACTGGGCCAGGGCTCGTTGCTCTTTAGGAGGGAAAAAATTTCTTCTGGTTATAACTTAGAAAAGTATCACGAGGGTTGATTTTGTCCCTGAATGTGTGAGTTCCTTTTCGAAGAACCTGCAGAACTGATTAAAACTCAAGTAATTGTTGTTTGTTGTCTGTGGTTAACACTCTCCAATTAAAAGTATGCTTTTGACTTTTCAAGGAAAAAGCCCTGAGAACAAGATGATGGTGGCACACACGCTTACTGCTGTAGGATAAGCAAAGACAGGAAATTTCAGTGTGTAAGTTGTGGGGTAGCGGCCTGGTTGCGAGACCTTGCCCTTACACTGAGATCGCTTATATCTCTGCACTCAAGGGATGAATTCTCTTCTACTTCACATGGGCAAATATGCTGTCACTTGCTATTCTACGCTATACCTCACTTCAAAATATCTTCATTACATACCTTAAATCTGCACTGCGTGTGTGATGGGTACTGCCTGTGCGTGTAGGCAAATACGTAACAGCCTTAATTTAACATTGTTCTTCTAAAACAGTAGTAGGTTTTGGAATGAAAGTATCAGTTCCTAAAGCATTAAAATGATTTTCACTGCTGCTTATTGGATGGTCTTTAAAGCCTATGAAGGGAGCGCAAAAGAAGGCAGGGCTTTCTAGAACAAGGAAACAAGCATTGCTCTACTTCATTTACCTTGTGCTGGCAGCTACAGGTAGAAGTTTAAGGAAGTAAAAGCAATACAAGAGTTCATTGCCATTATTTGTGTGGTAATGTTGGACAAAAGTGAAACTATTAGTTTTGTAATTTGGCAGGTCCCTGATGCTTGAAATTCAGATAACTTTATGTTCATGTACAGTAAGGAAGCTGGTGATTGTGTGATAAATATGAAAATACATGATTGTCTACAGAAGATGAGTCACTAAATGAAGCTGTTTGCTTGGAATACAGGTCCATCCACATAAAAAATCAGTGTAGCGTTTTTGGATAAGCGATACAGTTAGCAGCCATGATTCAGAGACTGCAAATCGGCAGACTTTCTGAGGGATGAGCGGCTTGGCCCAGCCCCGCTGTGACAAACTCAAACTATTATCATCAGAAAAGTGTGTTGCAATGGGTTGCAACAGGAATGTAAACTTAATCAATATGAATTTTATTTGCTGTGGTGGAGGACTGCAAAGATTCAAGGGAACCGGCAGGTAACTGAACAGCAACAGTTTCTTTCTTCTCGCCTGGTGATCGGGAAGATACTGAACTGAAATTATTCTGAAAGTTGGATGCTTTGATCTATTATGATGGACTTGAAGAGAAGCACCTGCTTAGTTTGCCGTATTTTACACCTTGCAGCCTTGTAGCATGCGTTCTTGAATGTGAGGAACACTGGAAGCGGATGTGCTGCTCAGTGGCTTCCCCTGCATTATCCCAGCTCTGCAATACTGAGACCCTGAGGTGTGACTGTCATGCTTTTTTCCAATTCATCTGCAAGTCCAAAGAGCTCAGTACATTACCAAAAGGGTGCGTAAGGTGAACAGAAGGGAGTCAAGCTTAACATTTCTGAAAGAGAGAAGGTATTGTGCAGGGATGAAGCATGTGTTTGAAGTGGCTTCTTTGGCTACCCAGCAGCATATGTATGTCATGAAGGAAAAAAAGCTAGTTCACATTCCTAGTTTGCCTTTGCCTTCCATTGTCCCCAGCATCCTGCCTTCCAAGCCTCAGGAGATAATGTCCTACCAGTTCCATCACTGTACTTAATACTCCAGCCAGGGTAGTTGATATAGTGCTCTGAGATACAGGGCACAAACCAACATCCACCTTCTGTTCTCTATTGGTCCTTCACAGAGAAATCCTTCCATCCTTCTCTTTGAAACAAGATGAACAAATGGGAATAAAAATTTTCTTTTTCATATTGTTCTGCTTCTTTCCTATATAGAAACTCTAAAAGTGTCTGACTGCTTGAAGCTTCCACAGATGGGGTGTTTCCCAAAGCATGACACTATAATGAGCAGTATTTCAAGGAACCTGTCAAATTGTCCAGAGTTTTAAACATATCAGAAACACAAGCAATGTTTCTCACTGTAAGGGAAGAATCCTTCACAAATCTTGCTGGTACAAATATGACAGATTGCATTTGTACAGACCCTGCTATTACACTGTGAAGATGAATATTGCGTGTTTCACTGAGAAACATCAATATTTAAGAGTGTTAACTGTGCTGCTACTTAAGGTGAGTGTGTCAGGAGAGGATCATCTACAGCTTTTCACTAAGTCTCACTGGAGGAATGAGCAAAACTGGAGAGAATGGAAGAGGGAGGGAAGTTAGCTGACAGACGAGTTTGTGACAATGCATCTCTTAAATGAAACAGCAGTGGGTGCCATCAGGTATGGGGAATGGCCCTATCTGGTTACAGTCTTGGTTTATGAGCCTTCACTAAGCACAAAAATGAATGAGGCAAGATGTAGCTGAAAGCAGAAATACAAAAGGGTTGCCACAGAAAAGGCAGAATCTGTTTATTTTGAGAGGCTAGGTACACCTGGGCTTGGTCACTGCTGGTACCGCTTGCCTAATGGGTAGCAATTATTTAATGGTCCAGTTAGGTCATGGTCTGCCCTGGCTGTGGGATTGCTCTGCTGGTCCCATGGGGGAGTGTGCTCTGACATAGGACAGAGCCAAGTTACCGAGAAAGTGCTATATATCACTTTCAGACAAGTAAAATATGTTCCCTGGATGCCAAGTACAGGGAGGAAAAAGATACCATGAAAGGAACCATATATAATGTGGTAGTTGCCTGCTGTAGTAGGCGTTAGTTAGCATGTACCTTTGTTTTGAGGGTGCTGATTTGGGACAGCCCATCACAAATGAGTACACCTGCTCCCAAATTGAAACACTCACCTTCCTCCCCTGCCTTCAAAACAAAATAACAGTGAAAAGTTTCACAGAAATCTGTATGTGTGCATGTGAATGCAGGGAATGGTACCCATTCTGCACAGGTTGGTTTTTTTCCTCTTTGGGAAAACACAAATTATTTTGAAAGAAAGAAAGTAATTGTTTATTTAAAATGTAAATATACCTGCAGAAGAAAATCAATTTTTCAGTTAGTCCATGCAATTTTCTCTTGGGTGGAGAGAGAGTTCAAAAAGTCAGGCTGTATGTGCTTTTGCTCCTCAGTGTCCGTTGACCCTGCAGCAGACCTAGCCTAGAGGAACATGAGTCTTACAGTTAAGAGCCTTCAAGTTTTGTGAAGACAGACAGGGAGAGAACAAGGGAGAGATGTGACCCAAATGAAGGTTCCACCTACCAGAAGCAACACAAAGGAGAGAACATACACAAGCTACATCTCTATAAGAAAACTTGGGTCTAGTTTACACCTCTCAAGTGATAAAAAGTCATTCTACTGTTACATTTAAATCCATAGGAAACCAGTGTTTCTGCATTCTAATATTAATGGACATGACTTTGGTTATTTTTATTTTGACACTCTTCTGTATTTTAACTCAGACCACTTTTTATTTATTTATATGTCAGTATGCTGGAATAGATTGAAATCCATATCCATGCTAAGCTTTCTCAGGCTTTTTATGCTTTCATTGTGGGACTTTGTTACTCAGTGAAGGGTCTATTTCAGTTGAGGGTCCTCTCTGTTTGTATGCTTTTAATTAAATCCTGGATAACACCAATTTTTTAAAAACCACTAGGAAGAATACTGAGGGAGAAAAATAGAAAATAATATTCAACAACAGTGAAAACAAGAAATACTGTCAGAGAGATGCAGTGGATAAACTGGAGAAGATTGGCTGCTGTCTGTGAAATATTTAGGGTGCCTCAAATTAATTGTAGCTGCCTTGGACACAACTGTTGGTGGGCAGAAAATGGTAAGAAACTTTAGGGGAGCATTGCAAGCTAAAAACAACAAAAAGAATCATTACAAGCTTGGTATTTAAAGATCTTCTGTGAAAGAAAATTTTTAGAAAATTGTCATTCATTAAAAGTATTTCACTCTAAATTTAACATAAACCAAAATAAAACTATTCAAAAAAAGTTACTTCAAAATAAAACTGAAACTTTTTTTTATTATGTCAAATCAGGTGTTTTCAATTTGTTGGAATTCTCTTCTGTTTTTCTGCCCCAAAAAAGATGACAAAAAATGGCTGACTGCAAGAAGTCTTATTTCTGTATCATTTCAGATCAGAAGTTTTTGTTTACAAATGCCCAACAAAATCAACACCTTTGGCAAAGTTTTTCCAACCAGCGCAAAATAGAGTATTACCTTGGCGAATACAACTGAAGCTTGCCTAAGTGTGGTACAGTAAATGGCAATTTACAATTTCTATGACACCTTTATTTTCTAGGCATTTATTATCATTCATCTCTCCTGAACTCTTGCTAGAATTCCAGTTCTGCTGACTTGAGTAAGACTAATCCAACAAACAACATTATCTTCTGTGATAAATTACTAGTTGGTTCAATACTATATACGATAGCATATCTTATCCTACTATACAGGCAAAAGTATGATATTTGAGTTTTTAACAAAAATCTATTGCTAATAAGGTTTTTATTCATCAGTCATACCAACTTCCATGGCACCACTGAGCTAATTGTTAAATATTTTAGCTACTGGCTTCAGCAACCAGTGCCTAGAGAAATACCTGCAAGATTAATTTTATCAAGTGGATTGCTTATCTCTCTCTTAATCCTTTAGTTCTTTACCCCATTCTCTTTTCCATATAATTATTTCAAGAACTCTTAGATACATTAAAAAGGAAAAGAAATCATTCTGTAAGAATGTAAAAAACTGTTTCGGGTTGCTGAAGATGATGTGAGCTTTAATTTTCTCTTGCTATTATATAAAAATGAAAAAATATATATAAATAGGAAAATATAAATAGAAAAATGTAGCTATATAAAAATGGGGAAATAGGGATTGGAGGGCTGTGATGAGTTTTATTTAGTTCGAAAACATTGACAATTTTTAGTAGACTAGCATGGGATGGCATGAAATTCCAATGACATAGAAAGGGTGTATTTTTCTGGCTACTCAGGCAACAAGGTGATGAAAGTTCTGACATGCTTATTCACTATAACTGAGATGATATTAGACTATTAACATTTTTTGACATCATCTACTTATCAAATTTTGTGAAGGAAAATTCTTTTGATTTGCTAATCATGAGTATGGATGATATGGTGGTGTAAGTACAAAAAAAATTACATAGACCAAACAGAATATATTGCAGGAATATATCGTAAGGTGAGGGTACTCTACATGTACTCCATATAGGTTATTAAGGAATAGGACAACTAAATGGCACATTAATAAAGGGGGTATTAAACACATTAATAAAAGGGGTGTGAGTCCAGTTGATTCTGCAAACTGATGATTTGATGATTTGTTGATTATCTCAGTTCTTTCAAGTTAGTATTTTGTGTGTAAAAGAACATATTTATGTCCTCTTTTATGCATTTTAACATTGACTTCTAATGTTAATTATAGTTATCATGACTTTGGCTCAGGACAATGTAAACACATTTCCTAACAGTAACCACTCTATTTAGGGGCATAAACTGAAGGAAAGAAACAGAAACTGTCCTTTTTTTAATGTTTAGAGATTATAGAGTGTGTTTTCTCAGTGAGTGTCTTGACAAAGTCCCTTTCTTCCTGATTATTTTCAGGAAGGATGCATGAACTTAATTAGCATTGAAACCTTTAAACTTGTATCAGACTAGGCTGTAACTGTCCATGGGTCCAGAAGCAATTGGAAAGAATGATGGAGCATGTAGATGCCTGCACTAACCTGCACATGGACTTCAACTGTAAGTCTTGTTTCATGAAGAAATGACTCCAAAAAAATTGCTATATCGTTGATGCATTTACTTTGTTTTGTTGCAAAGTATTTCTTTAATTTTCTATGCAAATTTGTGTCAAACACTTCCACTTTTAGGCAGCTCTTTTCAAACTTATATTTATATTTCAGCAATGTGGATTTAATCAAACAAAAATAAAATGCTTCTAAACAGACTTTTCAGTTCAGTCAGCCCCCAGACAGGGGGGCAGACTATTAGGGAAGTCAATGCATGTTGGACCAACTCTCTTGATTTTATTAGGAATCACACGATAGTCGCTGTTCTTCCCAGCTCTGTGGCTAATACCAGACCTTGCAATAAAATTATAACCCTTTGTTCAAGTAAAACAATGAGATGAAATGCTGGAAAGGATGAAGCTAGTGTGAATTAAAGGTTCAGAAACCAGAAGGAAAATTTTTGAGACTCGAGGTTTAACTGAGAGTATAATGAACCTTGAGTGTCTACTCAGCTGGGGCTATCTGTTCCACCCCTGACCCCAGGCCAACCAAAGCTAAGGAACTTGATCTACCTTGCTTAGGACTGGTGAAACCCTTGTGCAACATGTCCCTGACCTAATTAAGTTCTAATAATGTATTTGGGTTTGGGGTTTTTTTCCATATCAAAACACACAAAATAATATAAGTATTGTGTTGCAGCTCTGCCAAAATGCATGTTATTATGGGGTGTGCTGTATGCCTGGAAGGTGACATGAAGCATATATAGGTTTGTGCTGGGCTGTAAGGTCTGCTGGGAAAGCATGCATCTTGAAGGGGCGGCATCTCATCCACAGTGCCAAGAGGGAGTGAGTCTGGCACTCCAGAATTGTTTCTGGGTTTCTGTTTAGAAAGAGCTAACTGATTCACTCCAAAAGGGAAGCAGCGAGCATGGACATTCAGGAGTGCAGACCCTGTGGGTGAATGAAGAGCTAAGCTGGACGACACTGTCAGTGTACCTGTTACAGGTCTGTCCATTCCCTGGCACCTCTTGGGTCATGGACCCCAATATACCATGGACATAACCACACTGCAATTCTTATTTTGTGAATATGATGGCAGAGTTCAGCATTTGTCTGTAAAAATAGAATTTATTTTTTTTCACTTGGGCTTGTAAAAATGAGCTCAGATGTAACTCCTGCATCACTCCATATTGAATGCTGAACATTGCAAGGTTTCATATGAAGGGGTGTCTTTAAGAATTTGCTGCATCTTTAAGAATTGGTGTCCTGTACATGCACTTCACAACTTGACTCATTCTCACTCAGTATTTACTGCTCAGCAGCAAGCTCGAGACCCTCAAAGCTTACCATTGTACAAATCACCCCATCTTTCCCATGTATAAAACAAGAAAAAGAGCAGTGCTGAAACCTCAGAGCAGTGTTGCAAGGAAAGCGTATCTGAGCAGCTCATGAGTGATAAGAGGGAGAAAGCCAAAAGCCTGCCTTTGGTCAGTCTGCTGACTTTCTTCTGGCTTGACTCATGAAACCCCAACATACAAGTTCAAACCTATGAAGAGGAAAGGGGCTGCTTTGTTGCATTGTGGATGGGAAGAAAGCTTGAGTCAGGGCTTTGACCAATGCAGGGATCTCAAGCCATCTTTGGCAGTGGTGTAATGCTACAGCCCTTCATCTTCTGCCAGTATGGCAACCACGGCTACCGTTCAGGTCACAAAAGATGCTGACTGATTGTGCCTTCCATGGGGTGGGAAAGAGGCAGTGACACCTCTCCAGTGTGTGTGTAGTATGGGTGTAGCTCTGGCGAGGAAGAAGCGGAAGGTATTTCTGTGACTTTGTACACCTTTGGTTTGTAAAGCTTACTGGACATTGGGCAGTTACTCTCATGACTCATGCAGTTATTCCTGATGCCGTTAAACCACTCAGTTCAGACAGCTGAAGAAATAAGGTCTGTTTAGTCAGACCTAGGTAAAACTTTAACACTGTAATTGCTAGTTAAAATGCAACTCTTAATCACTGGAGTCCAGGGCATGTTTCACCTTGCCGGGAGGTTAAGTGTAGTGTTTAATATTCCCTGTTCTATAGCAGTGCCACTAGTTTTAATGAGATTTACCCACTTTCATTAAAAGCACAGCCACTTAATCCTTAAATCCTTTCAGAGCTTTAAATACCTCCCTGTAGCTATTTTTTATCAGTTTGTTTCAGCAACTACTCCTTTCATCTCTCAGTCTCTAACTTGTCTACACAGACAGACTGTCCCAAGTTACCCTTCGTGCTGCTCTCGGGTGCCTGCTGATACAGAAGACCACCTTGTTTCTTTTGTTGTTCTTGATCTCTGTAAGTGCTTTGATGTTGCTTTCACCATGCACTGGACCATGGCTTGTTCCTGCATTGTTCTGTGACAGTATCCCCAGCAGCTTTCTAAAGGCCTCAGTTCCCTAACTGTTCAAACCATCCTGGTCTTGTGATGTACTTAGGGGCATCTAAAGAGCGGCCTATCAGACCCAGTCAGCATGGGTTTATGAAAGGCAGCTCCTGCTTGACTAACTAGATCTCCTTCTATGACAAGGTGATCCACTTAGTGGATGAGGGAAAGGCTGTGGATGATGTCTACCTGGATTTAGTAAAGCTTTTGACACTGTTTCCCACAGCATTCTCCTGGAGAAACTGGCTGCTCATGGCTTGGACAGGGGTACGCTTTGCTGGGTAAAAAAAACGGCTGGAAGGCCAGACCCAAAGATTGGTGGCGAATGCAGTTAGAACCAGTTGGCGGCCAGTCACAAGTGGTGTTCCCCAGAGCTCAGTATTGGGAACTGTTCTCTTTAATATCTTCATCAACGACCTGGATGAGGGGATCAAGTGCACCTTCAGCAAGTTTGCAGATGACACCAACCTGGGCAGGAGTGTTGATCTGCTTGAGGGTAGGATGGCCCTACAGAGGGATCTGGACAGGCTGGATTGATGGACCGAGGCCAACGGTGTAAGATTCAGCAAGGCCAAGTGCCGGGTCCTGCACTTGGGTCACAACAACCCCATGCAGCGCTACAGGCTTGGGGCGGAGTGGCTGCAAAGCTGCCTGGCAGAAAAGGACCTGGGGGTGCTGGTCAACAGCTGGCTGAATATGAGCCAGCAGTGTGCCCAGGTGGCCAAGAAGGCCAACAGCATCCTGGCTTGTATCAGGAATAGTGTGGTGATCAGGACTAGGGAAGTGATTGTCCCCCCGTGCTCGGCACTGGTAAGGCCCCACCTCAAATACTGTGTTCAGTTTTGGGCCCCTCACTGCAAGAGAGGCATTGAGGTGCTGGATCGTGTCCAGAGAAGGGCAAAGATGGTGAGGGGTGTAGAGCACAAGTCTTATCAGGAGCTGTCCTGGTTCCGGGGGGGATAGGGTTAATTCCTGGCACAGGACACAGGTATTCCATCCCATGTGACGCCATGCCCAGTCTATAGCGGGGAGCTGGCTGGGGCTTCCCGGGTAGGGTTGGTGCGCGCTGGTACAGTGACTGCGTGTGTACATTCCTCCATCAGTGTTGTTGTTGTTGTTTTCGTCTTTCCTTTGCTGTTCTGCTAAACTGCCTTTATCTCAACCCACGAGTTCTGCCTTTTTCTTCTGATTCTCCCCCACCGCTGTGGGGGTTGAGCGAGCAGCCGCGGTTCTTTGTTGCCGGCTGAGGCCAAACCGAGACAGGAGTGACTGAGGGAACTGGGGTTGTTTAGCCTGGAGAAAAGGAGGCTGAGGGAGGACCTTATCGCTCTCTACAACTACCTGAAAGGAGGCTGTAGCGAGGTGGGGGTCGGTCTCTTCTCCCAAGTAACAGGCAATAGGACGAGAGGAAATGGCCTCAAGTTGTGCCAGGGGAATTTTAGACTGGATATTCGGAAAAATTTCTTCACCGAAAGGGTTATCAGGCATTGGAACAGGCTGCCCAGGGAACTGATTAAATACCACCATCCCTGGAGGTATTTAAAAGACATAAATGTAGTGCTGAGGGACATGGTTTAGTGGTGGACTTGGCAGTGCTAGGTTAACAGTTGAACTTGATGATTTTAAAGGTCTCTTCCAACCAAAATGATTCTGTGATTCTATGATTCTATTCAGAAAGGAAACATTGAGACTGCTTGGCTTTTCCATTCCTTTCCAGGTTGTATCCCCAGAGCTACCTGAGTTCACTGGCAGGTATTTCATGAGACAGTGCATCTGAGACCAGCTCTGTACCTCCACCAGAAGCTCTGTGGCCTTGATAGGATCCCACCTTTTTCCTTCTTGCACTGCTTTGTGCTGCCACATCACCAGCAGGGAGTTCACAGAATCATAGAATGGTTGAGGTTGAAAGTGACCTTTGGAGATTGTCCAGTCCAATCTTCCTTCTCAAAGAAGTTTCAGCTACAACAGGTTGCCCAGAACCCTATCCAGTTGGGTTTTGAATACCTCTAAGGATGGAGACTCCACAAACTCTCCGGGCAACCTGTTCCAGTATTTTTCCACCCTCATAGTAAAAAAGTTTATTCTTACCTTCAGATAGAATTGTATTTCAATTTGATCTCTCATTGCTTCTTGTCCAGTCACATGCGACCACTAAGAAGAGTCTGGCTCCATCTTCTTTACACCATCCCATCAGATATTTGTACACAGTGATGAGACACGGCAACCCAAGTCTTCATTTCTCCAGGCTGGGCTGTCCCTTAACCATCTTTGTGGCCCTGCACTCTACTTGCTCCAGTAACTCTATTCCTCTCTTGCAATGGGGAGCCCAGAGCACAGCACTGCAGATATGTCTTCACCAGTTGCTCTGCAACATGAGGTGCTGTTTTTTTGTAATTCCAGTAAGAAAGATACTCAGACTCTGTTAAGTGTCATTTAAAATAGTATATATTAGAGCTAATGCTGTAAAGGTAAACTTAGATCCCTTCAGATGCTGGGAACCCCAAGTTGCGCACCATCAAACGGGCTTCCAATCAGCATGCCATGCAGACTCCATCCATAGAAAGGGTTACCCCACTTTGGTCATTCGAGCTACTATAGGATTTTCTTAAAATAAGACAACCCTATTCAGCATTTCTACCATAAAACAAAAGGGATGTTTGCACCAGAACATCTTGTTGCACATTTGGGAAAAGGCAAGGCCCGGCAGGTGGTGCAATTGCCAGTGCCAAGTGGGAGCTGCCTGCAGACGCCTCTGTTGCCATAAGCTGGCTGAGCTCATCCTGCAGCCAAGGGGTTTGTGCTGCATGAATGGCCTGAAGGCCACGCTGCATGTGCCGCACAGCGCAGCACAGACCTGCATCTGCTCAGGTTAACTGATATGTGGATCAGTAACTTCCATGTACAGTGCTCTCTTGGTCAGGATCACTACACCAGTTGTGAGTAGAGAGGATGACCTACCTCAAACTGCTGGCAATGGTCTTCCTAATGTAGCCTGGAGTGCTCTTGGTTTTCTCTGCTGCAAGGGCAAGTTGCTGGCTCATGGCCAACCTGCTGTCTATAATGAAACCCAAAATGCTCTCTGCAAATCTGCTTTCCAGCCAGGCCACCCGCAGTGTGTGTTGGTGCATGGAGTTATCCTCCCACGGAGCAGGACTTTGCATTTCCCTTTGTTCAACTTCATAAAGTTCCTCTCTGTCCAGTTTTCCATGTCCCTCTGAATGTTCAGTTCATGTTTTCAGTTCATGTCCCTCTGAATGGCAGCACAACCATCTGCTATATCATCCTCTCCTCTAAATTTTGTATTATCTGCAAACTTGGCGAGGGTGCCCTCTTTCCTATCATCCAGGTCATGAATGGAGATGTTGAACAGTATTGGACCCAGTATCAACCCCTAGGATACACCACTAGCGACTAGCCTCCAGCTGGATTTTGTTGCCTTTGCTTGATTTTCTGCTTGTTAGGATGGACCATTCCTGAGCTTGGAGGAGGTGATCCTTGAATATCAACCAGATCTCTTGGACCTCTCTTCTCTCCAGGACTGTATCCCATGGGATTCTTCCAAGTAGATACCTGAAGAGGCCAAATTCTGCTCTCCCAAAGTCCAGGGTTGTTATCCTGCTTTTTGTCCTGCACCCTCCTCTCAGAATCCTGAACTCTATCTTCTCATGGTCACAGCAGCCAAGACTGCTCCCAGCCTTCACATTCCTGATCAATCCTTCCTCTTTTGTAGCAGAGTGACTTTCTTTGTTTTCTCCTCAATCACCTATGTTAGCAAATTGTCATGGATGCATGCATTCCAGAGACTTCCTGGACTGCTTATGCGCTGATGTGTTCTCCCTCCAGAAGCTATTGGGAAGGTAAAAGTCCCCCATGAGGACCAGAGACTGTGAACATGAGGCTTCTTCCACTTGTTTGAAGAAGGACTCATATATTCCTTCTGCTGGATCAGGCAGTCTGTAGCAGACTCCCACAACAATGTCACCCATGTTGGTCTGCCCACTAGTCCTGACCTGTAAGCTCTTAGTTGGCTCATCACTCTTTCCTAGACAGAGCTCCATGCATCCCCATGGTGTTCTCATATAAAGGGTACCTCCTCTTCACCTTCCTGGCTTGTCCTTCCTAAAGAGCCTGGATGCCTTTGCGGTATTTGAGTTGTGTGAGCTATCCCACGCCTCTGTGATACCAGTGAGGCTGTAGCCCAGTAAGTGTACACAAACTTCTAATTCCTCCTGCTGTACCCTGTGGTGCATGCACTGGTGTACTAGCACATCAGAGAAGCACCCTGACATGCTGGTTTCCCAGAAAAGGTACGAGAGCTTTCAGCATAATGCTGTTCCATAGACACTTCCTTATTTATGTGCATATGCTTGAGGTGACCCCACTTCAGCCCTATTTTCTTGGTTACAAGGTCCCTTCTGTTCACATCATACCAGACTCTTTGCTTGCTAACCCCATCCACCACTTCTTCACTTCATTGTTGGTCACTCTCTCCCTCCTTCTTTGTTCTCACTTTAAAGCTTTTATCAGATTGAACAGTTTGCTGGCAAAGATACTTTTTCCCCACTTGGTCACACGGATCTTGTCCCTTCAAAGCTATTGTTGAACTTCAGAGAGGGTCCCATGGTCATAGAAGCCAAAACCTTGTTGCCAACACCAGCTGTACAAACAGTTGCTGACCCATCTACTCTTCCTCAAGCCCTTCCGTCTCACTGGCATGATCAAGGTGAACAGCACCTGGGCCCCCATGCCCTTGATCATTGCCCCTTGAGCCATATGGTCACACTTGATATGCTTCTAGGTCTCCCTCAGCAGTATCATTGGTGCTCACATGGAAGAGCAGAGCAGGGGGAAGGGGGGGGGTAATAGCCTGAGGGTTGAACAAGCCTTGGTAGCCTCTCTACAATGAGCAGGTTCTTAGCTCCTCCTGGGGAGCTCCTATTGCTTCTTGAATGTTGTTACTTCTCAGTCCTTTGGGTTATTCAAGTTCATGTGAAGAGTTGCCCTTGTGTTCTCTAGTGAAAGAAGTAATTGTTCAAGTTCACAGGAAACCTGCTTCTGGAAACAATGTCCTATTATAATTGTGCTGTCTCTCTGAATTCCATAGTCAATACCCTTGCACAGGACTCTGATAATATAATATCAATACTATGCTGACCTGGGATGTGTTTTTCTGCAGGTACTACTATGTGTGTACGCAATGTGTAGGCATGCTTTGTCAATTGAGACAGGTGGTAGCGTACAAAATTTATTGCTTTTCATGTTCAAAGTGTTGTACTATATAGAATGCTAACTAAATGTCACACACACTAAATATTTGCACATTAGGCAGAACCGTGTTAATCTACATTGTAGATTGAATAAAAACTTCACTTGCTTCCTACTATGTTTTTAGTCAAAGTGTAGCAGTTCTGGTAAAGGGTCTGGCTTACCTTTGTTTAGTTCTGGTGATTTCATCACCTCAAAAAGGTTAGTAGTAATTGGAAAGATTCAGTGAACTTTGATAAAAATAATGTGGAAAAACCTGTGCAAGTGTTTCCCATCTCTGCTCTGTAGTAGTTTCCAATAGTACTGTTTACGGTATTTTCTCACGCACATACTGTCCACGCAGCCTGTAGGCCTGTGATCATCTGCTCTAGTCTCGTGATCCTCTTTTCCCCCATATGAGTTTTGACATCTTTCCCTCTTCCAAATTGCTTTGCAGCAAGAGAAGACCAAAAGAGGAAAACTCAAAAAAGGCAACCCAATAAAGAAAAAAAAGGTATAAGAAAGAAATAAAAAGAAGCAGATGGAAAAGGCTGAGAGACCGAGTGGAAAGAGAAAGATGGCAACAACTGTACTTGGGCCTGATTGAAAGCTGTCTGCCACTTTTGCTATTTTCTGTCCACTGCTAGGTAGCAGAGTGGTGTTTGCAGTGTACAGAAAAAGAAATCAGATAATGCTTGAGATTTGTTGTTGCAGGTTGTCTTAAATTTCTCTGCTTTCAAGTGTTTTAATTGCTTCCTTTATTTGTTCTTTACCAGCCTGAATTTTTCCCAGCTACAGTCTTATAAAAATATACATGTGGCCCATATTATTAACAATAATAAAAAAGCTTGATCAATGCTTTCTGACTCATTTTACCTTAATGAACAAAGTTATTTACAAAAGGATGTGGCATTAAGAAACATTGGTGGTGTTCAGAGCATAATTTTTTGAAAGTTAAAGCATTGACTATTCTCTCTCCCCCTCTCTTCTCTCCTGTCCCAGTTGCCCATCCACCCTATTTTTAAAACTTCAATGCAGTGTCTGAGCAGGAATACAGGGCCTCCTATGACTTCTTTAATAATCATATCTGCATTCCCAGTATTGCAAGCCATCTCTTAAATCCTGCAATTTAAGAACTGATCAAGCTCTATATCAAAAATAGCTCTTTTGCCCCCCAGTCCTGGAAGGCTCTTCCAGAACTTCACAGCTCTGATCATTAGAAACTTCTCCCAAATTTTCAACCCACATCCTTCTTTGGGGAGTATAAATAAACAGGCCATATGTTCTTCTGCCAACATTGTCTTTTAGCTTAGAAGTTCCTCCTCCTTTGTATTTTTCCTCCTGGGAAAATAAAGAAGCAATCATACCCCCTTTTCAAGGTTATTTCTTTTAGTTTCTTTTCATATCATCTGCTTCCTGGATCATCCTACTTGTGTTTGTTCTGTATTTGTTACAGTTATAATTCATCTTCTTCAAACACTGCAAAGGAAAACTTACCAATACCTACTGCAAAGTAATTTGTATTTGTATTGTACTATTTGCTGGAAATACCTTTCTTGATGCATTTTAGGATTTCATAGTCTCGTCCTATTGATGTCTCGTAATCATCCTGTAATCAAGCAGTATGTGGAGTCTTCATTCTTTTCCAGTCCATGAACACATAGTAGTGAGGAGAAATTCTTATTGATCTCTAAATATACACATTTATACTTAATTTATTTCATCTCCTTTCTATAATTCTAGTCCTCCAGTTCACCCAATTTTTGATTGATTTTCCAGTCTTTCTGAAGAAACCTGTTTAACAGACTAATGATATGGCTTTTCATTATCATAGCCAAATAAGCAGTCCTTCTAGAAATGACAGTTTCTGGTTTCAACTCCAGATATTTTTGGCAGTAAGCAAAAAACAAACCACACCACAAAGCAACCAGATCCCCTTGCCTTCTTCAACTAAAGAGACAATGTTTTATGCAAGACACTCTCTGTAAAAAAGCTGAAAAGTTACATAAGTCCTTAAAGAAGAAGAAGGTCTGGAAAAAGTTTGGCTTCATTTAATGTGGGAATATTGGGTGGTCACCAGCTTTGAAAATAAGGTTATGGGGGCAGGGAGGTTGGGGAATGTACAAAGTAGCATCTACCTGAGCTAGTTTCGGAGTATAAAGAGAGTTTGTTTCTGCCAGGTTGAATGAAATGCCTACTGAGTCCACAGGCAAGGACATTACAATCGATTGTCAATAGGGTTGAGAAACCTTAGAAGGAATTATAGATTTTTGCAAAATTAGTTTTTACCCGTGTAAACACTTGAGCCTGAAGCATTCCTGTCAGTTAGTCCTGTGCCAGCATAGCTAGAGTTTCTTGAGGGGTGGAGGCTGACCTTTCTCTGTAGAAGAAATAGCAAGAAGAAAGCTGCCTTAGTATTTTCCAAGGAACCATGCTTTCACAGAAAAATATTGGCTTTGAAAATACAGCGTCTGATGGCATATTGCTTTTAGAAAACTCCTGCAAAAACATAAGCAGAAGTTGGCCTCACTTCAACTCAGTCCCAAGGCTTGGAACTCTCAGGCTCCTGCACTCCATGACTCCGGGGCAAACTTTGTGGTCTGTCTCAAGGGGAAAGGCAGAGGGTTTCCTGATTACTTACTGGCAACTCTCCACAGCAGGACCACTGGGAGGTTTTGGGTCAGTTCTTCATGGTACAGATAACCTGTGCTATGCTTGTGCATGTGAGGCACTTCAGAGCTGGGTAAGTCTCAGGATTCAGACTGTGTCACTGAAATGTTTAATTTTGAAATGAAAAGTTCCGCACAAAAGAGCAACATTTTCCAGCTGGGGAATTTTGGGTTGTGGCAAGTTGCAGTGAAGAAATCTGCTCCCTAGAGACTTCACTTAGCATATCCTTTAAAAAGCTTCTTCCATTATTAACACAACCACCCACTGTATACCACTGCCACCCACTCCTCCTTGCTGTGGGGGTCAGCTGCCACTGCCACCGGAGGGAGACACTGAAAAGCTGCGTGCTCTCAGATGGATGCTGCACAGATGAATGAGCAGCCTCAAGCCAGCTCTCACTGGAGAAAGATCCCATGGAAAAAGAAGGTAATTCTGTTCCTTAGCACTAACAGGCGCCACATGGAGCAAGTATAGAGTGAATTGTCAGAGTGGGGACTCTCGTCAGCTAACTGGTGGAGTTCACCAGTTGCCAAAAGGGACATAATTGTTTGGAGGTCACTGTAAGTTTAGGTGAATGCAAAGCAACAGGTCAAACAGATTGGCCCAATGCAGGTGGAGTAAATGCAAAGCAAAACACTTACTTAAATATTTGCAAGACCTAGGGAAACATTCAGAAAACAGAGGCCTTGCTGCTTTGCATTTATGGCAGTTTTGCATTGCCTAAATTCTTGGGTAGCCTGGAGATTTGTCTTTTTCTTCCCTGAATGGTTCCCTTGTGTTCTTGACAGCCTTGAAGTGGATATTATCAGCCATATGAAAAAATACAAATAAAAAAATCTCAAAAGGCAGTTCTCAGGTTGCACATTTTATCAGTGATCCACAATATCTTTGGCTGATGATGTGTATTAGAAGAACGGTTTTCCAGGAGAAAATGCAAATCTCATTGCATCCAACTATTCTGAAGGCAGATAATGAAAACCTGCTTTGTTAGAAGTTCTAGCGGCTTCTAACAAGCTTGGTCAGCTGCCCTTGACCCAAGAATGCCTGAAGCCTTTTTGTACCTGTCCCCTCATTTGGGACGGTCAAGCACCCTTGCAGCTAGTGGGAGGGAGAGACCTATATGACAGCCAGGTCTCAAGCACAGCCAACAGAGACAGCAGCTTGTTCTGAAGGACGCAGAGAAGAGGTCTTCATCTGAGTTCAAGTCACATTAAACACTTTCAGGTATGGTGGTGATGTGCCACAGGGCACTTCCCCCAGCAGGTGAGGGAGCAGCTGTTCCTGCCAGGGAAGAGGCCTCTACCCAGGTGGAGGTTTGGATGGTGAATGCAGCCCTGCAAGTCCCAGGCTGCAGGGAGTGCCTGTGGCTTCTCTGAGGCTGGAAGAGATGGCCTTCTGTCCTGCAGGAGGTGTTGCTGTTGTTGAAGAGCTACGTCACCAAGTGGAGGAGTGATGTGAGGAAATCAGCTGGCTGTGCATCATCAGAGAGGATGAGAGAGAGAAAGAGACATAGTCAGGGGCATGGGGGCCCAGGTGGTGTTCTCTTCAGTCCTACTGGTGAGGGGAAGAGGAAGGGACTGTGTGTCAACAACCGGTTGCAGAGCTGGTAGCAGCGACAGGTTTTTGGTTGGGACCATGGGACCCTGTTTGAGGATCAACATCTACTTGGGAGAGATGAGATCCACCTCACTAAGCAGGACAAAGGCACCTTTGCCAACAGGATGGCTGACTTGGTAAGAAGGTCTTAAATTATGAATTATGTGGGAGAGAGATTTAACAGCAGCCCTGTGAAGGAGTGGTGGACAGAACTGACAAGCAAATGTGATATGTACAAAAGGGAAGACAAAAATCAACAAATCAAGGCTTAAATGGGGTCACCTCCAATATTTGTGTGTAAGCAAAGAAGTTCCCACAAGGCACTATTGAGGTGAAGGAGGAGGGAAACAGACTCTTTCCGGGAAATGAGCATGCCAGGGTGCCTCCCTGAAGTACCTGTGCACCAATGCATGTGGCATGTGGAATAAACATGAAGAGCTAGAAATCTGTGTGCAGTTCCAGGCCTATGACACCACTGGGATCATGGAGACATGGTGGGAAGGCTCCCATGACTGGAGTGTTGCAATGGAGGGAAACAGGCTCTTTAGGAAGGACAGGCTGGGAAGACCACGAGTTGCCCTTTATGTGAGAGAGCAGCTGGAGTGCCTGATGATGGATGAGGGGCCAACTGAGACCCTATGATTGAGGACTAAAGAGAGCACAGATAAAGGTGATAGTGTAGTCAGCATCTGCATCTGGGGCCACCTGACTAGGAAGAACAATTGGATGAGGCACTCTATAGAGAGATAGGAGCATCCTCACATTCCCAGGCCCTGGTCCTCATGGAGGACTTCAACTATGCCAGTATTTGCTGAAGGAATAATGCAGCAGGACACAAGCAGTCCAGGAGGTTCCTGGAGAGCACCAATGACAACTGCTTGACCCAAGTGGTAGGGGAGCCAATGAGGAGAGGTGCTCTGCTGGACCTCATACTCACAAAGGGCTCGTTGGGGATGTGGAGACTGAAGGCAGCTTGGCGGCAGGTGAATTCATTAAGACTAAGTCTCATCTGGAAGTAATTAGATTCACCCTCCATGACATTGCCCCGTGACATGAGTCAAAGGACAGTAAGTGGGTATGATTAGGAGATGAGCTTCAAAAGCATGGTTCCAATCCAAACTAAGGAAGCACAGTGACCTTCCCAAGGCTATGAGTAAAGCTAGAATTTCTCATCACAGTCATGATCCCTGCATTACTGCACCAAGTATCTGTGTGAGGGAGCCTTTGCAGGTCTGCAACTAGGATGCAGTGTGCGGGTATATTTTCTGTGTCCAAATATGTCATGGTCTTCACAGAGAGACAAAGCATCTTTAAAAATCAAGTTTAAAGTAAGTAAGGCAGCTACTCTGCAAGTTTATGGGGCTAAAACAGATGATATTGATATACCTTTCGACACTAACAGCACACAGAAATGACTGGTGAATATGCTTAGGCTAGAAATGTGGTGGAACCACGCAGTCCAGGGTTATTTAACATACCAGCAGGCAGAGTTGACTGGGGGAACTTTGTTGCTGTCTTAACACTCAGCTGAAATTAGATACCCATTTTCTTCTCTTGTCTTGCTAGAGGAACCTCTATCCCTCTGCTTGTGAAGGCTCAACAGGGAAACTGCCAGTTTCTTGCAATCTAGGTTTATAGTGTAAATACTTGTATTCCCGATTTATAAATGTGCAAAACCTTTTCTCCCGAGAGGATTGTCAGCATTATACAGAGTTTAAAAAAATATATATTAATTCTGTTAATATTTCTCACTGGGGACATTAAAGTTACAGGCAACCATAGAAATAATGCAGCATGTTTATCTTAGGGCCAAGAACAGCTGATGGGATTTTATTAGGTCTGAATGGGATGTTAAGAGGTAGTCACCAAAGGAAACTACATGTGGATATTCACTTTCTCTCTCTCTTATGGATTGTGATTAGAAAGTTTTGATTATTTTGTTTATTTAATTTTTTATCTGCAAACCCTAGCATGCTGTTTTCAGGCAGAAACCTGTGTATTTTAGACATTTTCAGGAGGAGAGGCTCTTAGTGTAGATTTGAAACCAGAGAAGATATTACTAATTTTATATTTCTGTCCAGATATGCAGCTGTGCATAGCTCTAGTGTAAATCTTCTTGTGTGGGAAGTAAAAAGTTCTGAGCCTGCATTTTCTAGTTTGTAATGATGACTCCTGTATCTTCTCTGATATGATGAAAAAAACATTTTCACCGCAAAAGTGGTGAAAATATTAGCAAAGCTCCAAGAGGCAGTTAAACCTCCATCCTTGGAGAGTTTCAAAACTAGGTAAGTGTTGAGCAACCTGATCTAAGTTTGAAGTTATGTCTAGGGAATTAACCTAGATGACCTCAAGAAGTCCCTTCCTACCTTAATTCTCACAGAAGTGCTAAGTGATTTTGTTGCATAGCTGCTGTCTCTTGCTCAGGCCTCTCCCTTGACAGTGTTGTGATCTGCCCTGTAGGGTGTGCTCTTACAGGAAGGAAAGGTACCACCCTACTTACATTCTTCATTTGAAAAAGCTTAATTTAAATCAAACCACTGTGATGTATTGAGTGATGGGGTGGTTACTATGATTGCTGGGAAACCAAGGAGTTAGGTACCAAACAATGACATCTACATCTGTGTTTCCAGTGGATGGTAGTCATCCAGAGCTGTTAACAGTCTAAACAGAGCCTGAAGATACTTCTAGATCACAATTTAGACAGCTTTTGCATGTTTTCAGCGTACAGTTGTGAGACAGCCTGATGGCTGAACAAGTGAGGGCAGGAGCTGGTGCAGGCTTTAAATTGGAGGACGGTCTAATACAATTCTCCACTGGTGCTGCCTGGGAGAGGAAACCGGGTTCTGTGAACCCATTTTTTGTCTTAGACTCTCCAGGTGGAGGCTGCTACTGGATGACAAAGCACCTCTGCCCATATGCAATACCCTTCTTTACTAGAGGCAGCACAACGGAGTGTCCTAAAGAACTGAAATGGAAAAAAGTAAAAGGTGCCTCCCCCCTCCCAGTGAATTTCTCTTCCTCAACCAGTTATGAGTTCTCACTGTGCGAGCGTTCATGAAGCTTGCTTGTCCACCTGCCTAGGTTTGTGCGTGTGCTGGAGGTGCTCTTCACCCCCCAGACCAGACAGACTCATCCCACACATCCCTGAGTGCAGGGCAGTGTTGTGATAGACGGCTCCAGTCTTTCTCGGGTGGGGCAGAGGTAATAAAGCCAGCTATCTGCTGACATTTAATAGTCTGAATAACACACAAAGTTCACAGCCCCAGGAACCTGGCTTTTAGGTACGGGGGAGCTGGACTTCACCCTGGAGATGGGATTCTTGTACCTACTGTGCCACCCCAAGGCCGGGACAGGCACTGTGTTCTGCCTAGGCTCTCCAGCATCCTCCAAGGAAAAACAGGTCTACTAAAGAGCAGGAGCTCAGTAGCCATCTTTTTCATTCAAGAGATTTTCTTTTCTCCCTAGCTGTTTGTGCTCTTGTTTAATCATTTTAAACCACCTTGGGGCTGCTCTGCCTCGGCTGCTGCTTATCCTCAGCTTTCTGAGGGATCAGCTGGGTATTAGAAGCACTCAGTGTTGAAGTGCTTTTTTATCCCTGTGGTTTAGTGCACCTGACTGAAACTGCTGACAAATCTCCTTAGTTCCAACACTATGGCTTACTATAGATACTGAAGAGACGCGCTTGCTCCAGAAATTCTAGTTGAACTTCAGAATTTATTGGTGGTAGGGTTGCTTTTGTTGCTTTCTTTTTCAATGAGGAAGTGCCTATTTATTTATTTATTTTAATTTTCCATGAAGTTTCATGTTGATTTTTTTTTTTTTTTTGGTTAAACATTTCCAAACTTCACTTGGACAATTAGAAAATAAAGTGGATTTTTGGTTTGTTGATTTTAATTTCCTTTTTTTTCCCCTCCACTTGAGCAACCCTTTAGATAAGAAAATAAGCCTACTACCATATAAAAATTAAATTATCCCTGTGCTTCAAGAGTCATTCCTACAACCTTGAAATCCATGCCTCTGTGCGTGTGTGTGTGGAAGGGGGATTTCCCCTCGTGTTCCCCTCTGAGACAAGGTTTTCCCAAAGTCTTAGGTCTTTTCAGGTTGAGAAATGCAACTCCCACTCATTCCTTGTAAGTACTTTTTGAAAACTATACAGGAAAGCTACATAATTCATCAAATAAATAATTCTGTTTTCCAAATAGTTGAGTTATATCTCCCCTGCCCCCCAGTGCTCTCTATATTCACCAACTGACTAAAGCCAGGAACATGCAGTGAAATAGGCAGCCAGGGGTTTAGCCCCATACATGTCTCCCTAGCTTCCAAAAATATTAACAGAGCACTTTCACAAGCTCACAGCAGGCTTCAAATGTGGCCATCCAGCAGAAAAACCCTTTGCTGAATTTCTTAAGTACAGATCAAAGTGCAGGCTCTGTGTGTTGCTTTTCCTGCTGGCTAGCCACTTGTCTAACCACTACAAACCCTACGTTTTTCTAAGGAACACATACACAAATGCTCCACTACACACATCAGGAGCAATCTGAGCACTGGAATTGACCAAATCTTCTTTCCTATGCAGGCATTCAAGGATGAATTATGTCAGTATTCTTCTATGTTAATAAGGATTGAGGTTTTTTTCCTTCAGAAGGGAAATTTCTAGGTTTTCTCTCCTCTGTGGAAAATGTGGAAACTTGCTATATCAGAGATTTATGCCTTTCTGTTACATTTTGTTGAAATTGGCCAGTGGTGGCAGTGACAGCTGCTAGAGAGACAAGGGCAGCCATTTGGTCAGAGAGAAATCAGGTGGCACTTGAGTAAAAAAGCAGTTCTTGGATATTTTTAGCATGGGTCCTGCTCTGGGGCCATGTTTTATGACCTGTTTGTAGACATGCTGGCATGACAGCTGCCAGGAAGTGAGCCAGTGAGGGTTTCTAAGGCTGATTTTTGTTCAGATATTGTTCACCATCTTACAGAAGCCCCTTGCATCCCACATGGGAGCATCAGTGCTCCTGAGGAGCCATTATCGTCACACAGATATGAAAAGTTGTTGGAGCTTGGCTGTAAGTGGTTGGTGCCTTGAGATTCTCGGACAAATGGTAACTTCGCATACACTTCTATTAAGTTTGGGAAACTGGTCTAAAAATGTCAATGTAGACAGGCTCAATTATTGTAAAATATAGTTTATACTAACATAAAGTATGCCAGATTGAAAGTTGGACCTATCTTCTCCTAAAACTATGCTATTTAGAATGAACTTGACAAATCTGTGGCTTATTGGATCATCTTCACTTTAATCTTGCTGTGTAACTGCCAGGGTTACCACATGTCAGTTACCAAATAAATCAGAGGGCCTCTCAGTGGAGTATGTTACTTTGTGTACAAGGTCATGATCTTATCTGTGTGTTAAAGGATAGTTTTTGACAACTTTGGAAGCCAAGATACAAAAAATGTAGCTTTAGCAGATTATTATCAAACTAGTAAAAAACTGAGGAATAGACAATGGATAACATGTCGGAAATGGATTTCTCCCCCACCCCCAGTAATAAATCTAGCTCCATAATGATATTGCTCAGATTGAAGCTGAGTCTGCAAACATGCATTTGTATAGTTCCCTTCTAGGTGGGAAGAACTCCAGGCTTTTGTGAAGTAAAATTTCATAATAGCATTCTTATCATAGATCTTAGGTCTTAAGGTTTTCTGCCTTGGTTAGGAAAGTTCATTCAAGGTTGGCAGCTGGTACAGAAACATTGGTCTGACATCATGATCAAACTTTTATTTTTAATACAACTGTTAGGAGCAACACTTGACCGGTTGTGCACTTCCCATCAGCAGACAAATTTCAAAATAAGAATATGACAGACCTCAGCTGCATGGGATTTACATCTGAATGACTGGTTTGGACAGGAACAGTCTCTGTCAGTGTTTGTACAGCAATGGAGCATAATATAGCCTGTATCTTGCCTGGGATCTTTGCGCAATATTTTAATATGGACTTGAAGTATCTACTCACTTTATTTTCGCAGATGTCATAGAATAGCATGTCTAACATGTTTAATGACGGTGGGTATGACACTTCGTCTAGTTCTTCCTGTTTTAAGCCTAGGAACTCATTGAACCACAAACATAATTTAGACTTTCGTGAGCTGATGGATTGGGTCAGCCACAACCTCATTAAGTTCAACAGAGACAAATGTGAATCTCTAGGATGGAATGACCCCATGTGCCTGTACCGGCTGGGCCCTGACTGCCTAGAGAGCAGCTCTGTGGGGAAAAGCCTGGGATTCTTGCTGGACAAGTTGAAGGTGAATCAGCAGTTGCAGTGAGAAAGGACAGCTGGACATTGAAATGTGTTATCAAAAGCATAGCCAGCACCTCAGAGGAAATGATCATTCCCCTCTACTCAGCACTCAGTCACCTCTGGAGTGCTGTGCTCAGTTTTGGACCTCCCCATGCAGGAGAGGTATCAACTAACTGGAATGAGTCCAACGGAGAGCGATTAAAATGGTCGGGGGCTTGAGCACATGATGTACCAGGAGAGGCTGAGGGTGCTGGACTTGTTCAGCCTGAATTACAGAAGGTTGGTGGGAGATCTAACTGCAGTTCTCCTCTACCAAATGGAAAAGGAGGGGGGTTATAGACAAGACAGAGGCAGGTTCTACAGAGGTGCACGGTGAAAGGAAAAGAAGCAATGGGTACAAGCTGCAATAAAGGAAATTCTCACCAGACAGAAGGACTCTCCTTCCACGAGTCCCGCTACCCCAGGAGCGGTGCAGTACTGGAACAGGTGCCTGGAGATGCTGTGCAATCTCCATGCTGGGAAATACTCAAAATTCAACTGGACACAGCCCTGTGCAACCTACTCTAGCTTTGAAATCGAACCTGTTGTTAGCAGTGGGTTAGAATAGAGAGGTCCTTCTAGAGGTCCTTTCCAACCTAAATCTTTCTAGGATATCTGAGTACTTAGGAAGTTACTAAGAACTTGGAAGAGGGTGGCGCCTTACAGAAAAAGCTTAGAGTATTAGTAAATGTGGAATCACAATGTCCTAACAGAGCTCTGGCAGAGGCTGTGACTAGGTCTTCTAGGATGTGAGGAAACAGTTGTTAGGACACTGCCACACAGCACAATGCATTCCCCTTGGAGCTGGCCATAACAGCTTATCAGCACAAAATGGCTGTGGATTTCCTAACCTCGCTAACATTACTTGATTTGATCAACCACATGAAGTCTCATGTGCAAAGCAAGCCGCCTTCTACAGGATGGACTGATGCAGCAGACAGAACAGAAACTAGAAGAAAAGATATTGAACTATAGATAGAAAAGTAGAACCAGGAATACTTTTGTAATTAATGAGGCATTATTCATGTGACTACATGGAGAAGGAGGAGGTGTAGACATGTCCTACATGCGAAGATAGGACTTTATGCCCCCATTAGCAGTGACCAGTACAATGCATCACATGAGACTAGCTCCAATAGTAGAAGCCTGTTCCTCTCTCTCCTATTCAGTCTGTCTCTGACAGTGATCTCCAGGACTGTGACAATATAAGCCAGGCCATCTCTAGTTAGATATAATCATCACACTTGAAAAATGTTGAGAAAGAGCAAAGCCATCCATGTGAAGAACAGGATATAAATGTAGATTTTTGTTTTGCAGTAAAACTACCAAATCCTGTCTGCCCAGCCTGAAAACTCAGTTGTTTGCACATGAAATTGGAGAGAAGAGGATATTTACTCTACCTGATCCCTTTGGTTCCCTACTTAAAAAATGAAGAGCTTTGATCTGAAATTAATGAAAAAGAAGCATAATCTGTTTTATACAGATGTATCCAGGAGACTTCAAATAGCACATTTTTTTTTTTTTTACTCGTATTTTTCTTCTCATTGAAGGCAAGGAAATGTAGCAAAAAAGGACCTTTTTTTCAAGCTGACATGCACAGCAGTTTTTCCATCTGATTCCTTAACAGAGACTGCATGAGGAGACACCCGCCTCTTGACTCCAGAGTTTACTCTTGTTCATGCAGATTTGATTGCCCAACTTACTGCTAGAAAATGCATGTGTTGGATAAAAGGACTTTTGTGATTAGGGTGGTAAGTGGAGAGGTTGCAGACTTTTAAAAGGTCCATTCTATCTGACTTCTATATGCACTGCTATATGACCAGTGAGTTACCAGAGTTATATTGACGGGCTTTTGAAAAATCATAGGAGTGTTGGCTGGAGAGTGCCTCTGGAAACCCCTAGTCTGTACTCCTGCAAGGGCAAACTGCAAGCCAACACTCAGTCACATCAGTCATGGCTTTGCCTGTTTGAATCTTGAAGACCTCCAAAGATGGACTTTCTGTGACACAGGAGCCCTTGAAAATTATACTCTGTCATCTGTGTTAACTCATCATCCCACAATAGGTAGCATGAAGTAGCGTTGCAGGAATCCACGACTAAAGAGAATGTGCCTACAACTGCAGAAATAAAGATTAATTGGCTTGTTGCTTTTAAAATTAATTAACATAATATACTTTAATAGTTTAAGCCAGATCTATACTTGGCACCTATACTTCTAGAAAAGATTAAAAGGCTTTTGTTCCACTGATCCTTAGGATAATCAGGCTTCAAATTGAAGATCAGTACATGCAGAATTGGTTAGGGGTGTTAATGACTGTTTGGAAACTGAGTGGTTCAGATTTTTTCCTGTCTTTTGAAAGCCCTAAAACCTAACATTTTGCCTGAAAATGTGAATATTCCACTATGGATGCATTGTTTCGAGAAAAAGCCTTGTGGCCTTGGTCTCCCATTGTGTTTCCAGGTGATGGTTTTGGCAAGCCTTGGAAACAGGGGAGCCATATACTGTTCTTTATTAGTTTCCGTATGTTTGCACAGATCACAAAGCAATTCAGTGCTGCACAGGCCCCTAAGCAACTACCACTTTACGCCGTGATTCAGTGCCATAGCTTAGAATCACAGAACAATTTGGGTTAGGAGGGATTTCTGGAGGTCAGTAGTCAAACTTGCTGCTCAAAGCAGGTTCAACTCTGAAGTCAGACCAGGTTGTGCAGAACTCTGTCAAGTTGGGTCTTGAAAACCTTTAAAGACAGAGACTGCACAACATCTCTGGATAACCTGTTCCTATGCTTTTTTACACTGCTGTGAATTTTTTCCTACCCTTAACATCCAATAAGAACCATTTATGACCATTACTTATTGTTCTGTAGCTGGGAACCTAAGACCCTGTCTCCTTATTCTCAGTAACAGCCAGCCAGGAACTGACTTTAAGGTATCTCCAAAGCTTTATCTTCTTCAGTATAATCAAGCTCCATTCCCTCAGCTCCCCTCACAGGACAAATTCTCTAGCCCCTGGATGATCTGGGTGCCCCTCCACTGAACTCAATCCAGTTTGTTGGTATCTTTCTTGCACTGAAGGATCCAAACCTGGGAACAGTATTCCAGATCAGGTCTCATGAGCACCTAGTAAAGGAAATAATGATTTTTCTCTGTCTACTGGCTATGATCCACCATAGTATGCTGTTAGCCTTTTTCATGGCCACAGTGTGCTGCCAATTTCTGTTTAGTTCACTGTTCATGAGGACATCCATTTCCTTTTCAAAGCCAGTCAGACCTTAGCAGGTAGTTAGTTCATGTCAGATGCAAGATTTTTGCATTTGTTAAGTCAAATTTCTTGAGGTTCCTGTAGGCTCTTCCTCCAGTCTGGCTAGGTCCCTCTAAATGGCAGCTGTGTCCTTGAGTGTAATAACTATATCCCCAGTTTGGTATCATCTGCAAACTTTATGAGGATGCACTCTGTCTTCTCTTGCACATCTTTGACAAAGACATTGAACACAACAGGACAGGGCTATTGACCTGAATAGATTCCTGCAACACTCCACTTGTAACCAGCCTCCAGGTAGAGTACAAGCCATTAACAAATACCCTTTTGATCCAAACAATACAGTCAGTCTTTCACCCAGCTAATTATCTGCCCATGTAGACTGTAACTTCCAACTTAGATACAAGGATGCTGGGGGAGAACACATTGAAAGTTTTGCTAAAGTCAAGATAAACAACATCCATGGCCTTCCCCTCACTGTATATCTAGTCTTTTCATCACAGAACCTAATCGGGTTGTTCAAGTTTGATTTATCCTTGGTAAATCCATGCTGATTGTTCCCAGTCACCTTCTTCTCCTTCATAAGCTCAGAAATGGCTTCCAACAGGACCTGCTCCAAGATTTTCCTGGGGACTGGTGTGAGGCTTACTGACTTGTGCACTGGATAGTTGTTCTTGCTCTTTTTTGAAAGTAAGTGCAATATTTGCCTCTCTACAGTCACCTGGGAAACCTCCAATCTGCCTTTCAGTCATGATGAGACTGTTCCCACTATGACATCATCCAGCTTCCTCAGCACCTTCAGATCCACCCAGTCTGGTCCTATGGACTTGTGGGCGTTGAGACTTCTCAAGAGATCCATGACTTGTGTCTCCCTGACCTGTCTCTCCAGGCACAGACGCCTGAAAGAGCTTGTTGGTGAAGACCAAGACAAACGAGGCATACTGTGTCTCAGCAGCTGTGAAGCTTGGGATGGAGGGACCAGGCACTATGAAGATGAGGACAGGTAGAGCAAAGAAGAGCAATTCTCTGGACAGGGACTTTATTTCATTCCTTGCAGCTGGACATATATATGTGTACACATATGGCCACACAAATCAAAATGTACTGAAAACACAGCGTTCAGGCAAGACCAAACAGCACCCACAGCCTCATCCTGTTCCCCTTGCTGCCTGTTCAGGATGAAAACCTTTTAATGGATATTAGCTATCATATAAATATATATATATATATACACACACAATATGGATCACTTCAGTAGCTGGTCTTAGACAGTCTATCCAGGAGCTGGCCCCTGGATCCTCAAATCTTTCCAGTTGCTGATACCTGGGCATGTTAACCCTGAGGATTGCAGCCCCACTCCAGGCCTGTGGAATCCCAAAACACTTTTCCTAGCATCCTGTAAGGAGTCCCATACCCACACAGGCAGTAACTCCCCTGAGGATGACTCAGAGACTCTCTTCAGTTGACTCACCTGGTGGGTCTCACCCCCCCAGGATGGGGCTGGCCACTGCCCTGTGCCAGCCCTGGGAGGAGCTGGGTCAGGGTGCTCCGGTGGCTCTGCTCAGGTTACTGGGATTTTCCCTGGCTGCTTTTGTTCCTCTGTGCTCCTTTGTGTTTGTGGAGATGAGCCTTTAATCACACATCCTAAGAAAAAGTTAATATGATGTTGTAGCATAGACAAACAGCAGAAACAGATTCACTGTATTTTGTTTTGGTTGTTTTTTTTTTTTTTTAATTTTTTCAAAACAGAGCAAACTTGATCATTCATTTACTCATTCTTATTTAACTTTTCTGCCAAGAAGCCCTCAGCTATGCATTGATTAAGTTTCCTTCCACACCCTGCCCATCATCCCTGTGAGAGTCTTTGAGATCCCACTCACACTGGACATGGTCAGAAGGTGTAGCTAGGGAAAATCAAACCATGAGGACAACAGCCAGTATATTAGCGGTCTCAGAAAGCTTCTGTTGGGACACAAGTGAAAAGTTGTGAAGTTTTTTGTCAGAAACAGGTATGGAAAACAATGAAAGAAAGTGTCCATGCACTGTGCATTTTTGGTGCATTCCCCACAAGCAAAGTCAATCTCATAAGAATTGGCTGGGTGCAACACCTATGCTGGTATCACCCTATGCTGATACAGTCAACTGCACTCACCTGTGTGAGCCTGTAAGGTGACACAATACACACAAAGACCACTTATGTGGTAGACTTGGGCATGGCATTGAAGTAGGAAGTATCTCCAAATACTCAAAAGCTCCCCGTGGGTCTAGTCAGGGAATTTTAGAGAGGGCAGGTCCTCACACAGATGTCAGACCTGATCCATTTCCAGTTCTGAAGAGCAGCCCCACCTGGGTAGTTTCAGATTAATTACACAAGAGAAATCTGTATTGTGGACTTCAATCTCCTGCCCCTGTGAGTCTGGTGTAATACTTACTAGCAAAAATACAGTCTGTGTAGTAGGATGAACCTGTCTACAGTGCAGCAGAGCAACACATTTTCTGGCCAATTGATAAAAAAAATATTTGCAGGTATTGCTTCCTGAAGAACATTAATCTATTTTTTAAAAAGTCCCTGAAATAGTTATTTATCCTTCAGGATGGATTCTTATGACTTAAATATTTTGACTGGATTTGCTATAGGTCTATGTTCAAATATATGAGTACAGCATCTGTTTCACATTTCCTTGACATCCTGTCTGGGTCATCTTTTTATTTTTGTATCTCCCCCATGATACCCAGGAGTCCTATTCTGCTTCTATGGAGAAAACACAGAGGTTTTGCTTTGGACTTAAATGAAGCAAAAAAATGGGTTCTTTAAGTTTTTGTCCTACTCCTACTGCTTCTTTTATTGATTAGACAAAACAGCAAGGAACTGGTGCTTAGAAATGTACATCTGTGTTTTGTCAGGTAGAAGAAAAATCTGGATATCGCTGTGTATGTCTTAACATCACAGTAAGTGTTAAACAGTGCGAGTAATTTAAATTAATAGTGCAGTTGAATGAGATTTTCTGTCAATTCAGTTGAGCACATTGTGTGTAAAGCCCAGATTTCCCCACACACACACACTACAAAAGAATGTTCCTTCCCTTCTCAGGCTTGGTCAAGAAAATTACTTCAGGAATAGAAATGAATTATATAAGGCTGTACCCTGGCCATCTGACAATCTTACATCTTCCCAGTAGGCACGGTACTAACTTTATCCCAGCACAGCGCTCGGGCTAATATGAGTCATCTGATAACCTCCTCATTGTGCATTGACCTCAACCTTGGACCAAAATAAACATAAATTAAGTTACAAACCTATACTTGGTACTCTCACACTCTCTTTAGTGTCTCTGAAGCTCTGAGAAGTGTGGCAGACTTGAAGGCTTCGCTTTCTTTCTATCCGGCTGTTGTGAAATGGGAGACGAGTCTCAGAATATACTGTTGCCTTTGTCCTTTAAAGAGCCTGTGGGCCTGATCCTGTTTGCACTGGGTTCAGCATTTATGCTGCTCTCTTCATTTCAGGCAAATTATTTCTGAGTGATGCCGGTGTAAGTGTGAGCAGATGTCCTCTGTAATATGGGAAAAACATTGCATCTTTCTCTGAAGGCAGGACCTTGCTTCCAATATCTAATTTCTTGACTTTCCCTTTGATTGCATTAATGGATGGGAAAGATTTCTGTAGTTTTGCAACATTTGGTCATTCTCTCTGCCCGAAAGACACTTGCAAGTTGGGGATCTCCAGGAGGAGAATAGGGCTTTCGGGGGAGGTCGGGGATAAGCTTTTTGAGATAGGCTCCTCTCTGAAACAAATCCACTTCGAAAGCACAAATCTGTATCTGCCTCCACCCCTCTAGATAGAGGTCCCTTAGCTGAATGCTGCGTCCACGAATGGCCAGCTGAGATGCCCTCTATGTGACAAGAGAGTGATGGCACATTGCCGCACGTGGATATGGGTTTATTAGAGCATTGGACTGAGGCAAAGATATTCTCGGCTCTGGGGTTCTCTCTGCCACTGACATGCTTTGTGTTCCTGGGCCCTGAGCTTGTTGGGTCTTTTCCCCGTCTACAAAAAGGGGACCATCGCTAAGGTTGGCCTGTTCCAAAGCTGTATGCTTTTTAGGGAAACATCTGGGTTTTGGTAGTTTATCTGGAGAAAATAGCAATGGGGCTAACTTACAGATAGCACTGAATATCCCTGCACCAAAAATAGGACTGCTCATCTTCTAAAGCCTTGATTTAAAGCCCACTGAGCTGTTTTCTGTGAGTAAATTATAGAAAAAATCTACCTCATACTCTGGAGCCATCCAGTCCTGATTTCTCTTGAAATAAATATTTGGAATTTCACAGTGAAAAGCAGATGTGAAGTCATGTTATTCTACAGAATGTCTCTGAACCGCTTGCTTTAAGGTAAGCTTTGCACCCTTCACTGTTCTTGTTGTGCGTTGGTTGTTTGCTCTCCAATGTCTGAAACCACTAAAGCAGGAAAGTAATCTATGAAAAGAGAATAGTGAATGCAACGTTTTTAACATGCGTTTTCACACACATTGTACAAAAACTCTCTAAATGATTCAAAATCTTTATTCCATAAATTTACAAGGATACATATTTCTATGACCAGTGAATAATTCTGTAAGTAAGCACAGCTCTGAAACCAAACGTGCATGTAAACATACACACATACACCTAAAGATTTGTCCATATCCTACAGTTATTTGGCTTTAATAACTATCTGGACAGAGTAAAGGTGAATCAGACAGCAATTCCAAAGGTGAGTCAAGAAGTTTGGGTGGAAGACATTACTGAAATATGGAATAATTATTTCATAAAAGACCCTTCAAAATAGGGACTTGCAGACAGTTCCAGCAAACTTTCAATACTGAGTGTGACCTGACTTAATGTAACAGAGAGAGAAAAGATGGTTATGTTCTGAAAAAGAGCCTACCCACTTAATTTGTTTCAAAACTACCCCAAAATGAAAGGATTCTTTCATCTGAAGCATTCAGGCTCAATACACCTTTTGTTTTACATGAAGCCTGAGGTATTCACCTGCTGTCACTTTACTGGTGAAGTGTTTTACCTCCTTTATAACTTGATCAGAGGATCTTTGTACTTGGCAGAACGTTCCCTTTAATGTCAGTCAGGTTGGTATGATTTTGCATTTCAGTTTTGAAAAAGAGGACTAATGATTCGGAAGTGCATTCGTTTTGAATGTCTAAAGTCAGGCACCTTGAAGAATGTGATCCTGACAAGTGGTAAGAACCTGTTTTAAAAAAGCAGGCTTCCTTTCTTCAACGTGTACCAAGGATACGCTCACGTGTAAGTTTAATCTTCTCTGGAAGCAGCATTCTTTGTGTCTAGGGTAAGAATTTGAACTTGAGATTGAGTGTAGTGCCTCTGTAATAAGCATAGAAGGAAAAAAAGTAAGTCAGTCTCTGGGTTTTTTTCTCTCTTTTTTTGTTTTTCTCCCCCCCCCCCCCCCGTGGAGACATTGGTATGCTTGCTGAGATATCAATGAGATGTTTTGGCAATGTGTAGTGCTTGGAAGTCCTCAGGGAATTCCCTGGTGGTGTTCTGCTTTTGCAGTTAATGGTGATCGCTTGGGAACAGCAGAGAAAGAAATGCATTTCATGGCGATCGCTACATTTTCTTCCTCACACATTTATCTGAATTGCAATATTGGCCCGTGCCTCTAATTTTATGTGCAGTACACTCACTGCTCTGATTTTGGAGCACATAAATGCTGACCTTCAGAAGTGTTTACATTTTCAGTAACTTTACCATGAATTTTACCTATTATAATATCCTTGAAAAGAAGAGCTGCTGTGGCTGGGCTCTGCAGAAAGCCCCCTGCTGGGCTTTAAATATCTAGTTTATATTTTTAATTCAAATTTGAGTCTGCTGAAAGGTCCTCATCTATTCATTTTCACTTCTGATCTAGGATCAAATTCTGCACCCGGGTATCATCCAGGGACTGAGCAGTCTTCCCTGCTGCTCTGTGGGTCTCTTGGACCTCAGTTACCCTCATGTTGACTTGCAGTAATCCTGATGGCCGCAGTCAAATTTCTTCATGTTTACCCAGGGATAATAAATAACACTCTGGGTTCAGAAACTGAATGATACTTTACCGGCGCCTCCTTCACTTGTCTTGCTGTGAATTAAAAAAATGGGGATCAGACATCCCGTCTTTCAAACAATTAAGATGGTAGTCCTTCTTTATTTATGAGGATTTGGAAATTACATTTTAACCAGGCCTGACTGGGAATCTTCTGTGAGAACAGTTTTCCAATGGACAGTGCGTGTTGTGAGACATTGAGATTTTATGGGGAGAAAGCTTTTTATTTCCCCTTCTCCCTCCCGGGATGACTGGAGGGAGGGATCCTTGGTTGTCTGCTGACAAGGTTCCAGCTTCAGAGGAACAGTGAAACTCAGGAGCACTTCTCAAGTAGGGATGCACAGCAACCACCTCCCTGCCTGCCCCACTCAGCAGCATCTCTGGCAGCCAGGCACTGGGAAAGGGGAGGAGCAGAAAGACACAGGACTTAGTTGCTCAGCCTTATTGTTCCTATGAAGAACTACTGTCAAATTCTCTTTCTCCTTAGAAGCAGCCAGGGAAAATGGAGGAAGAAATAAACGCATAGATAAGGCACCGAACCCCTTAAAGGCATGCATCTAATAAATCAGAATTTCCACCCTTGTATTTCTGATGCAGAGAACTAAGAAAAAGCGGAAGACAGGGACATGGTGTTCCTTCAGGTTATCATTTGGTTGGGTGTGAGAGGTCAGGTGAATTCATCTGGCATGAGGCAGGAGTAGTCTGTGCAGCTTGATACTGCTTTGCTGCTACAGTGTTCTGCCTCAGCTAGATCCATCTGCAATTTTCCACATAACTCAGAAATAAACAGCAGATGAGACATCTCCTCATAGCAGTGTATAGCGTGGCCACAGATATCTCTGAATCTATCAGTATAAGCTGGATAGACTTACATGTAATTGAAGGAACGCTGGAAGCAAATCCATTTAATGGATTTTCAGTAGTGCTGTTGTCCTTTTTATAATACAAGCAGAGGAATGAATCTCAGGTCAGTGTTGCCCATAGAAGATGTCAAGGAGACCGGAGGAGAAGGATTTCTCTTTCAGAACATGTACTTGCATTACCCTGCAGAAACATCTGCCAAGGGGACCCACTGAAAAAAGTAGTCTGATCCTTAGAATGTTCACCTGGGATGTGGGTACTCCTGCTTGGTTGAGAGCACTGGTTGGCTACAGAAAAATAAATCTGTGCAAAAGCCTTCCTCAGAAGGCTTGGGAAATCTTTCTGTTGCTTAACCTTTCTTGTACATTGTTTGGGGAGCACATACCAAGCATTTTACTGGGCTGCAATGGTCCCTACAGCCTGAGCATCAGGTGTTGCAAATACCTCAGCGTCTTTCTTTGCAGAATTATTGGTCACTTTGGGCTCACAAAAATAGATTGGATCCTTAACGCTCCATTCCAATAGCTGGCTCTGATGACAGCTCAAAATGCCTTACAAAATGAAATACAGTTAATGCTATTTCTGTCCTGAGCTAATCTATGGCCTTTTTTTTATTATTCTTAAATATTAATAGCAATGTCTCTACAAAAGATCTAAAGTCCAGAATTCCACATTTACCAATCATTTAGTCAAACCATTCCTCACACTAGGTGCTATTTATGGAAAAAAAGCTAAAGGAGAGCTTCTCAACTGGGTAAAAAACTGCAGGATTAGGATCACTATCGTTATGTGAAAAGGTTCCCTTGGGAAAAATCCTAGAGAATCTGCTCCTGAGAAACTACTGGAAATAAGAGGGGTTTTGTTTGTTTTAAAAGCCTGGAATACTTCCTTTTATTTTTAGATGTCTGGCAATTAATCTGGCTGCTTTAGGGATGCTTAAGCTCTTCATATAATCAAGTGAGGTTGCTTATTTTTCATCCAACATCAAGATGTCAGCAATAGTTTTGATTACGTAGACCTGTCAGTTTGGTTATGTTTGCTTAATTGACAGTGTTAGCCTGGTGAAGTCTTGTTTGCAAATACCTAGTTCTCAGGGTTTGGCTGGTCTGTTGCATGGACAGGACATAACAGAAAAGGTTTAGGAGATTACATTTTTTTAAAGAAAGTCTTCTTCCTAAAAATCAGGGGCTACTCAATCCAGAGTTCTAGAAAAGGTCAGTATATGATGACGTGTACAAGCAGAAAATGAAATTTCTGTTTTTTCAGGGCTGTGAAACTAAAACATGACAGTAGCTTAATTATGCAAGTTCAAAACTAGTTTCCATGACAAATTTAAGGCTTCTCTTAATTTTTAACAAATAATTTAGGGATTTCCCCATAAGGGCTAATTGACTCCGGTGACAGCAAAATCAGAAAGAAATTCCATTCTGAACTGCAGTGACTAGCGTTTGAAACCTTGCTGAAAAGCTATGGGAGAGGCATTATGCATTTTTCATAGAAAGCAATAAAATATTAATTCCTTTTAGTGACTTAGATGAGCACTATAAAAAAAATATCAGAACTGGGGCAAAAGAACTGCATTATTTAACCACAGCCTCTTCATTACATGTTATTAAAAAGATGTTCGATATTTTGAGAGGAAAAAGACTTTTATAGTTCTGGTTATTAGAGTAAAAAATTAAAATCTGTTCAGTCTCGGGAGAGAGAACAGGGGCTGTAAGAAGATGTTCTCCCTCCTTTCTTTCCCCTGTCTTCTAAAGAAGCAAGCATCAGCATTATAATTAAGGAATTTTGTTTGACACCTTTATGGGTACGTCCCCTGTGCTGGAACAGCAAGACTGCTCATCAGAAAAGCCCTCGGCAGAGTTAGAGCCTAGCTCCACAAACACAGACATGCTGGTCTCCCTCTGAGCGATCCCAAAGAGGTTAGCGGGATTCCACCAGCCGAGGAAAGTTGCTCCCGTGCCTGTCCCTACAACGGTACCTAAGTTACTATATAAGGCTTCTCATGAGTACGAGATTGCGTAATATTGCTCGTTACAATCATAATCCATTGGGTGTTGACATCTTCACAGCAAGCCATGACCCGGCAAGGATATACAAGGTTAACTGTATGTATATCTCGTTAAACTCTGATGGGTGATTCAGTAAGGTCCCTGTTTTATTTTGCAGGCAGCTTTTGCCTGTTCAGGGTTTTTTTTTTAAAAAAAGAGTCATGCTGCTCTTATTCCTCCTCACAAGAGCTGAAGCTTGGTTTGGCAGCCATTAGGAAACTGTTGGATATAAGTGGATAAGACAGCTCTAATAGGAGAGATGTCATGGAAAGAGTGTGATTCATTGCTTTGAGCTGTGCACAGAGCTGAAATACTTGGTTTAATTTGGTGTTAGGTGCCAAACTACATATCTATAGTTTGACACCAGGACTAGGAGAGATCGCTTTTTTTTCTTTGCTCTTGCTGATCCTGAAACTCTTCCTCCCCTTTTGAGGAGCCTTTCCTTAATGTCTCAGGTTGATCACATTCCAGATAGATAGATAGTGCTGTAGACATGCTCTGCAAGAAGCAGCTGGAGCTTGGAAAAGATACCCTTTCCCTACAACTCCTTACCTACTCTCTAGGAAGTTTTATAACAAAGTTATCCCAGACCTGCTTCCCAGATTAACATACAAGGCTTTAAACTGCATCTAATGGTTAAAGTGATTCTGCCAAGCCTCTAAATCTTGAAAAACCCCAAAATTGGAGGACCTGTATCAGAAAGATCTGCATTATAGCTCTCTATTTCCATTGCTGTTTAACACATTTTTCAGGATTCATTAAGTTGTAGCACAGTGGTGGTATACATAGCGAGGAAAGCATAGCAGCGTTGTTTCCTATATAGTGTACATTTAAGAATGAGTTAACACTGTGTTGCTGATAAAACAAGGTAGGCAACATCCACTGCTTTCTCCTCCTCCAGTGAACCAGTCTTTTCATCATAAAAGGGAATAAAGTTGGTCAGACATGTTTTGCCTTTGATAAATTCATTCTGGCTTCTCCCAGTCACCTTCTCATCCTTCATCTGGCTGGAAATGGCTTCAAGCAGGATGTGCTTTATAACCTTCCCAAGGATGGCAGTGAGGCTGACTGGCCTGCAGCTACCTGAATCCCCTTTCTTGAAAATTTGCCTTTCAGACAACAGAACTCCTCCCTGGTCACCATGACCTTTGACAATGACAGAAACTGGTCTTTGAATGACATTGGCAGGCTCCCACAGCACCTTAAAAAGCATCCTGACTGATCCTATAGACTTGGTTATGTCCAGTTGGCTTAAGTGCTCTCCAACTCCATCTTCCTCTGTTCTGGCTAATGCTTCACTCCCACAGATTCTGCTATTAGGTTCAGTGTCCTCAGAGGCCTGAGGTCAAACTTTGCTGGTAAAAACTAATACAAAAAAAAAAAGCAATGAACACTTCAGTCTTTTTCTTGACCTTTGTCCCTACAACCCCTGTCTCATTGAGCAATGGGATCATTTATGTATTACCCTTCTTTTTTCTGCCTGTTTACCTAGGGAAGCCCATTCCCTTTGCCCTGAAATCTGGTTCAGGTTGAAAGCTTGTGGTTCTCCAGTGGTTTCCAGAAAGCCCAGGAGTGAATGAAGACTATTTTGCACGGGTCATTCCTACCAGACATTTCATCCTCACCTCACCTCAGTGGCCCTTATGTGTTTTATTCAGCTTCTCTGCAATGGCCCACTGATTTTCAGAGGTTTTCATCCAGGGGAAGAGACAACTTATGTTACAAGACTGATGTTTACCTCTGTTTCTTGTTGCTTCATATTCAAAGATCATCTTATTGTTCCAGTGGTCAAGAGGAGGGGAAGTTATTTCTATTCTTTGTAGCAGTTAAGATTGGAGGACTGTGTGAATGGAATTAATCTGTGTACTGGTTTTTGTACATCAGGTTCCTCTGTTGGGTTTTAATTGGATTTAGTGTCTATTTGGTCTATAGTTAATGAAAAAGGTCCTAAAATATTGTCACTCAGCACCATGATCATACTACTGTTATCTTAGAAGAATCTGGTAAAGCCCTCTCTGCTCCAGCTAAAGGGTTTCTTGTTGATCTTAAGACTGTTCAAATAGAATTTTTGCATGTTGGTTGTCTATCTTGGAGCTAATTTGCTTGTTTGTTTTTATTTGGAAAGCTTCTGCTAAAACAAACAAAGGAAAAAAAATTATTTGGCTGTCTCTGAAACAAAGTTGGTGGAAAATGTTTTGCTTTGCCTGTCAAAAATTATTACAGTCATTTTGCTGCAAAGCTCTTACTACTTTTTGAGCAGAGATGGAAAATTTGGCAAGGAGGTTGTTCTGATGTCATCACGTGCTTTTTGCCATCCTTGAGGAAATTTGCTCAAATATATTCCTTAACATGTATTTCCTTAGAGACTTGTCAGAGATTTACTACCAAAATCCCTGAGGATTTCCTTACACTGAGATGAACAGATGTTTCCACATCAGTGGGAGAAGCTGTACTGGCTGACCAAGACCTTGCTGCTCCTGTCCGTGCAGGATGGATGGGGTACCAGGTGGCAGACCTGAGAGCTGTTTCTCCAGCGGTCTCCATGCCCACAGGCAGGACACTGGGGAAGTGGGCAGGTGCACATCAGGCGTGGAAGTGCACGGAGTGGGATGAAGGGAGAGGCAGCCTGAGATGAGAGAAGGAACACAGTGCTGCCAGCTTGGGCTTCAACAGGTAGTGACATGACTGCGTTTTGTCCAGATGAGCTCTAGAAGGCTCATCATTTCCATTGCAGGGGTGAACAGAAATCCCTGTGAAGTGCAGTTAGAAGTTACAGAAAGGCCAAATTCTTTCCTTGGCAGGTGGGATTGGGATGGACAGGGAGAGCAAGCAGAAAGAGAGAGAGTGGCTCCAGGGAGCACCCTTCTCCTTTCCCTCTGGCGTGCAACCAGTCAGTCTACTGCCTACACTCAGCCTAGCAATGCCTAGTGAGAAAAATGGAAAGATGACCTTTATAGAGACCCTCCACTCAAAGACAGGATAGTGAAGATGCCTCGCAGGTCAGGGCAGATGTGGGGCTGAGACACACAGTATTTACATGTACAGAGGGATTATCAGTCAATAGGATGAGGACAGACAGATGTGCTGTTTGGGGGACAAATGAGTTGTATGTAATCATGATGTGGGGAAGATCTTTGTTCAGATGGGATGTTCCTCACAGCACTGTGTGTGCGTGTAGTGGGAGGGATACGACATGAGATGGGGGCTTACCTTGGGGATCGTGAGTTCCCTTCCCATTAGAACTACACGAATCTCACTAAAATCTTTCTTTATGTCTCTTAATAGTGACATACAGTAGTAGCATAAAACAAAGGTGACATGTTGCAATACAGGAAACATCTAACAATCTGTTATAACTTGTAATAAGTAACAATTTAAATGTAACAAGTTTCCACAGGTTTCTGGGGGGTTTGTTTCTGGTTTGTNTTTGTTTTTTTTTTTTTTTTTTTTTTTTTTTTAATAATGTTTAAACAGGCTGCATGTGCATGTGACCATAGAGATGCCTGCAATGGAAGTTCCACTGGCTGATCCCAAGCTCTCAGAGATGGGTGCTAAGGGATGCTGTAAGTGGCTGCCAGTTCCAGCAGCTCCAGGACCCAGTGATTCCTCCTGCCTGGGTACTGGAGCCCAGCTCCATGTGCACAGAGACCCAGGGATCTCTGTCCTGGACATGGCTGCTGCCTTTTCCATTTGCAGGTTGAACCAGTAGCAGGGCTGAGTGTGCACCCCAGAGACAGACACACACTAACACAGCTGGCTACAGAGACTGCCACAGAGAAGGCACTGCCTTCCGCAGCACCCGCATGTAACACAGGACTCCCATAAAACACAGTTATAGGCAGATAAGTTCCCTTCCATCTCTCCAGCTGTTGACTGAAGGACACTAGTGAAGACACACACACAACACTCTCCAGGTTCAGAAGCGCATACACATACGCTCATGGATTCCCCGAGTACCAGCATAGCCCTGCTATTCATTCATCACCCCTGCCCAGATCCCAGCCTCTTGTACCTGCCCCATAGGTCCCCTAAGTGGGTCCAGCTCAGTGCTCTCTAGCAAGCAGACACACTCACAACCTCATCTCACAGGCACCCCACACTTAAAGGACTCCCTCCAAATACCAGCACAGACCCTTTGCCCACCTGATACCCCTGCCCAGACCCAGGGCCTCCCACTCACTGGCTGGTGCAGCTTAGAGGTTGGTAGGGAATTGCACAGGCACAGCCCATGCACCCCAGGCTGGGGGAAGACTCAAGCATTCTCCCCCCAGCCCCTGGCACGTGGGCTGTGACCCACGGTCCTGCCCAGCCGCCAGCACTGATCCCCTCACTCGCCCCGGTCCCCCCAGCAGCTGTGCCCAGGGCACACAGACACTGGTCCCAACCCAGGGGCTGGGCTGAGTCCCTCACCTTGCTGGACCCTCCTTGCTGGGTCCTGCAACCCCCTCCGACCCCAGAGCTGGCATCACATCTGCTCGCCAGGTGTCCCCGGTTGCTGGCACCTTGTCCTTACAGCACTGACACACACTGAGCAGGGGAGTGCGATTGCAGGGAGAGAGAGTGAAGTAAGGGTTTAATGAGAAACCAGGACAGACTGCACTGATCAGGGGCAGGGCTGGGTCAGACAAATTCTTACACGCCACCAGCAACTGCTCACATACGACCCACACCTTGTTATACCCCCTCCCCTCCGTTCACACCCCTTCCCCTAAACTTTCCTCAACAAATTTTGCACAGTCCCACAGGTGCCCCTCGAATATCCCAAATCCTCCTGTTCCTCTTGTTTTCCTCTTCTTATCTGTTACAAAGCCCAGGCTGGCCCTTTCCAAAGCTGTGCCTGGTGTTTCTCAATGGTCCATCAATTAGTGACTGAAGACTTTTGGTCTTTGCCAGTGCCTCCATTATCCCTTATCTGTCAGATTTGTGTCTCTGTGTGTCTTTCTCTCTTCCCTGTTATCACCTTTGCATCAAAAGGGGCCTTGATTGATTACCTTAATGAAACAGATTCTTTCTTCTTCCACATACCGTTACACCGGGTACATGGCACTGAGGTGGTTCATTAACAGGAGGACTTAGGAGAAAGTTACAGGATCCCTTACAAGGAAATATCACTTATTTCTCTTTCCAACATACAGCTACATATTATCACTTTGTTAACATTAGCTCGATAATGAATAACTGATAGTGGTGTTGTTTTGTACAACACCGCTCTCTCAAACCTCCATTCCATTACATGTATGCAAACACAAGTCTACTATAAAATTTTCCGTTGCAAACGCCACCAGCTAAAAAGCATTAGAGGTGCCACTGGCTGCATGTGCAATCTGGTCTTAGCTGGGACTCCTAGCAAGGGCTTTCTCCACCCGGGCTAAAATAATTTTCCTTACTATACATTTGGAAGAACTCGGAGGGCTATAAATATAACGTGCACACAAACACAGATGTACCAAATGCCACAGCAGAATTTTAAAGAATTGCTTGTCATTTTGTCTCTTGCATGGAAGGGGGTCTCTGTTGAAATATTTGGGATCTGAGGAACTGAGCCAGACTTAGATAGAAGGATTAGGAGCAGAAGGATTTGGGAAATGAGGTAGGATAAAAATGATGAACTGAAAGGGCTGGGAGAGGATAGAAGACGGGGACAGGAGGAGTGGACATGGGCAGGAAGCAAGGCACATGATGGCAGGATAAACATTTGGGACCAGCTCAGAGACTGTAGGACAGAAATAAATTAGGGGACGGAAATTGAATAGCAGAGTGCAGGACCAAAAGGGGTTGAATGGAACCAAAAGAAGACAAAGTCCAGCTGAAAGGTGGACAGACATCTCAGAGGAGTTGCATCTGATATTGCAGAACCTTGATTTGGACATAGAGTTTGTACGCCTCTGTAATTCTAAGCTGCTTAGCAAATAGTTGCAAAACCCTCCGTCTGTTTTCTGGTCATGGGTCTGCATACTGTTGTTATCTTCTGTCCCACTCACTCAATTGCTCACACAGCATAGTGTTGTGTTGTGAGCCTAAAAATTGTGACCGTCTGGCAGGCCAGCACGTTTTTCATCCTGTGACAGAGCCCTGGAGTCCCTGGAATACTTCTAGGGGGTCTCTCTCTCTCTGGAAGGCATATGAGAAAAAACCAGGTTGACATGGAAAATACTTACAGGATTTGGAAATAGAGGTTTAAAAGAGGTTTAAAAGTTAGTCATCTGTAGTATAAAAGTTGGGGGATTTTAGTTTCAATTTTAGTTTTTTGAAAGCCCAGGAAAAACACAGTGTTAAAGGCACTTTAGGTTTACAGAGGTAAGTACTTGAAAGCTAGGAAATGCTTGCATGAAAGTTTCTGGTACAACCTGATTTCCCTTCCCCTTCTCCCTTTATTCCAGTATTGTGACACAATTTTTAGTTACACATGGTGTATTTTTGCCAGTACAAGAACCTGTCCTCATTCAATGCACAGAAAATACCATGCTCCAGGAATAGTCCTGGGTGATATAGTGAATGAGACTGTCATCTTCAGCTTATCATGGAAGTGTAATTCTTCCTCCATCAGCTAACGATGACACAAGTGTCCTATTCAAAGTATAGTGTAGAGACAGCCTGTGTAGGATTTTGTAAATGAGAGCACCGGAAACTATACACTGTTTTGTTATGAAATTACAACTGTAGTCTTAATAGTCCAGGGAGACAATTCATTCAAGTGTGCATGTGTAAACGCATGGGTGTGTGCACGCGTGTGAATTTATTGTGCTGTGGCTGATGGCATATCTATATAGTAACATCTCCACTGAGTTTGCTGGCTTTGCTGCAAATGTGTAACTAATGGAGAAAGGAGGGAACTTTATATGGAAGAATGAAAGGAGACAGTAGCTCAGAGAACTGGGATGGGTGCTTTTCTATCAGAGAATAGTCAGGCTTGCTTCTGTCATGGGAAAACTGGGAAGGCTTAGCACTGCCCATTGTGGCAACGATGGAAACAGCAGCGTGATGGATACATGAAGAGGGTATTGTTAAATGCCCAAACCCTACTCACCCTGTTGCCATCTGATGCTTTGAGATCTGCATTTACACAAACTGAGAAGTCCTCATATATTTTCTGCCCTGTTACAGCGTAATGGGAATACGAAAGCTCATTTCATTTCCCATATCAGTGAAGTCACTCATCTTTCATAAGTGTGTCTAGCATTCTGCCAGATGAAGAGATTTCAGACCTATGCCTTCACTCGGACTAGGATAAAGAGGCTGAAGGCACTAAAGAATTTGGCCATTAACGTTTGATAGCATATCAGTTGGCTGCTCTGATGCCTGGAAACAGATAGGTTTGTTCCTGGTTTCTGGTAAGTGAACAAAACAGGAGAACTTCTGTTTCTGAATGGTATGGCTAACAGCTTCAGGGCATAACCTAATTCTGCTTCCCTCTCCTGTTTAGCACTCTCATTTACAGATTTATGACTCTGAGTAAGTAGGGAGGTATGAAGTTGGCTGTAACTGGTAGTGTGTATAAATGTAAATGACCATTTCAAATGTGGATGCTCTACCAGCTATTACTTTTTTATTTTTTTTCATTTCCCTGGCCATTGCTCTCTTTAGGCCATCAGGATTTGTTTTACATGTGGAATATTTTGGTTCCTGGGAGATGAATTCTACCTCAGGGCCTCAAGCCTGGGGGGGTTATATTGTACCTCTTAGGCTGCATGTTAAGGTCATGACATATGATTTCAGAGGTCTGTAGTTCACCGAAGTTACTGTAGGTATGAAGGATCGTTTGTTCTTCTTCTGGACTCTTCAACTGATATGGGTGAGAATTACAAGAGGTCACATGAGCAAAGCATCTCTAGCTATTCTCCTGGTTGCCCAGTGTCTCCTTCTAGTGAGTCAGGAAGTCAGCCACCATCTTCAGTGCTTACTGGGCAGGGTCCAGTCCCAATAGTATTTTTGCAAAAGGCATATGAAAAGTATACTGACTTTGTTACCAGGGGCCACTGGCCTGCAAGTAAGTGAAAAAACTATAGGGTCAGAGGGAGGAGATGCTCCATAACTGGGAAAAGTGTGAAGCAGGAGATTGGGTTAGCACAGGAGCCATGGAGGAGAAAATCAGAAAATTGAGGAGAAGATGGAGTGCCTGGCAAACCCAGAAAGGCAGGAAGTGGGTAAGAAGTTCTGCATGTGCTAGACGCAAATCTAGGTACCCACTTGGGGTATCTCAGTTCTGGAGTGCTTACCTTGAGGGTCTCCGAGTTTGGCTTTCCTGAGAAAATGCTACATACCCATAATTTTGTGGCATCTGCAGTGCTGAGCACATCAAATCCAATGAAAGGGAGCTAAAGGCAATCCTAAAGAGTGGCAGTGTTACCCGAAATGCTGACCCACATTCAGGGGTGCGTAAGATATCCAAGGAACTGTTCGGCTTATTGAAGCTGCACTGCTGTGCCACAGGTTGACAGGCACCTGTAAGGGCCAAGTTCCCAGGAGATAATGTCCCTCCAGCTCGTGAAGTAGGATGGGAGCCCAGAATCAGGTGTCCTCCTGCGCTAGAGTCAGCAACAGTTTTTCCCATGTATCTATGAAGGATTTTTTGTGTATCTTGGAATTCGTGAACAATATAGCCTGAGGGAGGATGTGGTCATCCCAAACTCTTGAACCACAGCAACATCCTATACCTGAGCTTGGAGATGTAGACACAGCCACCATCTCAAAGAGAAGCTTAGTGGCACCTTTAGGTGGTAACAGTCTTGTGGTGTTGGTTTTAGACCTAGCAGCCGAATAACTCTGCAAGGAGTGTTACGGTACTGCTGAGTGGCTGCTTTGGGGTTCACCTGTTGCCCCTCTCTGACATCTCTGGATCTCCCTTGCTGTTCTTCTCCAGCTCTGCAAATTGTGTACCGTCTCAAGATGCTGGCCCAGCAAGATCCACTCGGAGGCTGAACGGTGGCAGCTGGCATCGCCTCTTAATATAGAAGTGAGGGGTGTGGCTGCACAGGCAGCGTGGTGCAGATCAGTCGGGGAACAGGCTGTGTGCTAAAAAGAGTTTAGTTGCACATTGCAAAGGCTTATGGGTTTAATACTGAGTCTGAGGTGCAGCTTAAGTACAGAGAGGGAAACGCAGTGGTTTCTTAAGGGCTTTCAGGAGCAAGCACAGGCGGTATGTAGCAGCCTGGGTGCCTACTCAGAGGTAGGAGGTGGATGGTAGGAGGTGAGCAGAGAGGGAAGACATGGCCGGATGGGATTGCAGCTCGCGTGGAGGCCCCTCAGCTATCTGTAACACTGCTAGCTCAGGTAACGTGAAGACCAGAGCTGTGGCAGCATGAAATGTCTGCGTGGGCTGGAAAATGGTCCTGCAAATCATTGTGGAGCTCCACGCTGTCTCTGCTATGCTGCTTGAAGCTTGCTCGTTTAAATCCAGTACAGGACGAGCTCAATCACAGCAGTGATTGCAATGTAGACATGCCCTGTATCCTCTTAGAAACCTCAGGAGCTTTTCCATCCCTCCCAAAAGCTGTTTTTAAGGGATTTCTCAATAGTTAACCATGCGAATGAATAAATCATAATTATGATTCAAAAAACCCTGTGAATGAATAATTCATTGTAATAATTGAAAAAGGAATCTCAGCAAGAAGCATTTTACTATTACGAAGGTAAACATTGATTCATTTTTTTAGAAGAAAAGGTATATTCTCCAGCAAAGTATTTTTCATCTGCTGGCCATACCCTAATTATGTGTCACATGAAAGAAAAATATGCTTCCTTGTGCGACAGCCATCTTCATATCAATGAAAAGATCCGCTTCCTTTTGCAACAGCCATCTTCAATGCTAATGAGTGAGACGGGAAAAAGGATTAAGCGACATTTAAATCATATTCACCTTTTTCCTGAGGACAGAGCCAAACAAGGCAGCCATAGTCAGCCGGTCAAAATGTCCAGAGCTTGACATCAGTTAGAGAGGAACTGGGAGGAGGGGTGAAGAGGGGAATGTTTTCTTCTAGATCTGTGCTGTTAAGAGATAGTGTGGGCTAAGCATATGGCTCGCAGCCAGCAAAGGCATCAGATACTCTGATGATAAAAGCCTGCTTAATAATATTTAGCACCGACAAAGGGCTTTCAGGGGAAAGACAGACTTTTGTCCCGGGAACGATGGAAGTAGCCTCACCTGTTAGCCCCATTTTTGGAGGGAGAAAGTACACTGTCGTGAGTTTCTCTACGCTTTCAGATACCAAATGTGACAAGGACAGAGCAAGCCACAGGTTTCTAAAGGCAAAAGAGCTGAAGTCTGCCTGCAAAATGCAGTTTTGGCTCCCCGGGGGAGACTAAGTGTTGACTGTATGGTGGGAAACAGAAAAATGAGCAAGCTCACCTGTTTGGTACCTGGGAGAAGGGTATCCACCACCCCAAATGAGAGGAGAGAAACTGTATGTACCTGTGTCTTTCCCCAGTCGCACTGTTCACTGTGACAGGTTGTCTCCATCTGTGGATGGTCCGATGCCACCGTCGTGCTTGTATCACCACAACGACATTTATAAATGGAGGTCCGCGAGCCACAG
>VYXH01011779.1:179601-218413 GCA_013397275.1 Burhinus bistriatus | reverse complement strand
GAGAAGCCCCTGCCCCAGCACCACTTCCAGCGCCAGGTCTGGCTGCTCTTTGAGTACCCCGAGAGCTCCGGGCCGGCCCGGGCCATCGCCATCGTCTCCGTGCTGGTCATCCTCATCTCCATCGTCATCTTCTGCCTGGAGACCCTGCCCGAGTTTCGCCAGGAGCCCAAGGNCTCCAGTGCTGTCTACTTTGCAGAGACTGATGACCCCGACTCCCTGTTCACCAGCATCCCTGATGCTTTTTGGTGGGCGGTGGTGTCCATGACCACCGTGGGCTATGGGGACATGTATCCCATGACAATTGGTGGCAAGATTGTGGGCTCCTTGTGCGCCATCGCGGGTGTGCTGACCATTGCCCTCCCTGTCCCTGTCATCGTGTCCAACTTCAACTACTTCTACCACCGAGAGACTGATCATGAAGAGCAGTGCCAGTACACCCACGTCACCTGCGGCCAGCAGCAGTCACCCTTCTCTGAGCCCAAGAAGGGGGACAGCAATCAGTCTCTCAGCAAATCTGAATTCCTGGAAGCAGAAGACCTGGAGTCCATGAAATATTCCAACTTCATTCCTCCTAACAACCAGAGTTACAAAGAGAAGAAAATGCTGACAGAGGTGTGATCAGTTTTGTTATCCTGGGTCCAGACATGGAGCTGCAAGCTGCTGCACAGCTGTCTTCCCACTAGCAGCTGGATCTATTCAGCATTTACATGCCAGACTGTGAATTGTGATACCGTAAACAGAATGATTGTGATAATGGGCTCTTCTGTCCTGATTTGCTGTTTCTCATTACCGTGTGCAGCCAGAAATGTTCGTGCTTTATTCTGTGGAGTGCTAGCTGTCATCCCCCACTCCCTCGTGAATTTCTTTCTCTGTTTTTGAAGACTGCTTTAATCCAATATTTGCTCTGAAACCTAGCCTTTCTACTCCACTAGCAGAGAAGCCCTTGCCACTACTTCAAGCTGAAGGATTCGGCAGGGAGTAAACAGTTAAAGGGGCTATAAACATCTGGCTCAAGCTGTGCCCTTAGTTCCTGTGCCAGCGCAGTGCCCTTGGCTGTGGCATCAGTCACGCCTGCCATGCCATTGCCTTTGAATAATGGAAACACTGTAGCCAGCACCACAGTGAGTGCTGCAGCTGTAGGGGAAAGTCAGCAAGCAGATGCCTTCCTTCTTTGCAACCCTTGGTGTGCTGAAGATCCTCTTCGTTTGTTTCAAAAAAGGTGCATAGATCTAAAAGCTCTTCGTTACTTGTGACCAAATACCGTTTACCGAAAACAGGCTTAAAGAAATCAACAGGCTTGATGAAGATTTCTGTTTTGAGCTTATTTCAGCCTTATTTATGCCAGTGCCCTGACGTTAATTGGCTTTTATAGTACCAACTTAATCTTCATAGTGGTAAGTGCCTTCTGATGCAAGGCACATTCGAGTAAATTTGTTTGTTATCTCCGCAGTTTATCTCCGCACAATAGCGTTTAATGAGATGTACTTTATGCTTCAGATATCCAGTTCTGTATTCAGGCATGTGAGAGCAATTGACTCCACTGCATTTTTATTGAAACATTTGTATAGCTGAGGGAAGTTTGCCTGTTGGTATTTTCTTGACAAGCTGAAAAAGCCCCACCACAGACAGCTGCAAGATCTGAAGATTTAGCAGGTTACAGGCATAAATTCCCCCAGGGTAAATGTGTGAACATTTGAGATTGAGATTGGCCTGGATACAGACTTCCCTTAACCATGTGCACAAACCCAACAGCATACCCCAGACCTTTCAAATGAGGGGAGAAACAGCTAGCCTTGAAGAGATGCTTTTTCTGTATTAGTGATCCAGCCAGTTCTTGGTATTTCATGGGTAGAAGGCACAGCAATGTCTTTGGCATGCAGCAGGTTTTATGAGAGCAACTTACGGTAGCAATGCAAGTGCATAGCTTGGCTTGCAGTGCTGGTTTTGCCAAGGGACCAGAGATTTGCATCTTAAGATGCACATTTTGCTTCCCAGATATTTTCTTTTTTTTTTAATCAGCTCTGCCTTACACCTAACTTTAAAATGTTTCAAATACTGCCAGTGGGTGAGAAGGGGAAATGGATGCTTTCAGATTCTATTGGCAAATTTTCCTGCAAGGGAAAGTCTTTCTTGTTTTAAATCTAAGCGTATATTCTGCATTCACATGTGTGCATGTGTATGAAAGCAAAGGCAGCCATTAATGCCTTGCATCATACTGTATGATATGCATAATAGAATGTACTACATATTGCATGTGACACATGTAATACATAAACCAGACATAATATCATAATGCAAAATATATAGAATACATTTTATGTATATGTATATATTATGCTTTTCAACCATCAGGCTAAGAATGCTAAAAGCCTATACTTTAATATAGTCAGAATTGGCTATAGAACTGGTTGTGAGATGGGATCTGTTTGCATTTTTGTTACCTTGCTTGTTGTTTGTCGTCTTGAGAACTGGCTCCATGCCTAGAGTGCTTTTATTGTGGCCTCTCCTCATCTGGGCCCTGATCATACGGTAGAAGTTGCTTGTGTAAATCCTAACTGCTGCATTTCTCCAGAGTCCCGTTGTCTTCTCGAAGGTTTTTAATATACAGCGATCTCCCCTGAGGTCAGCACACAACCATTATATTAAAACCTCTGTTCTCTCTCTCTCTCTCTCAAATCAGGAGAAAAATGCCACTTGTTTCGGTTACTGCAGGTCAGTGTGGGAGACACAGGTGTGATGTGGTGAGGGCTCTATAGCTGAGAGGAATCTGCCTGAATATATAGGTGTCTAATTCCTCTTTGGTTCATCGGGACTGAGGCAAATGTCAGTGAAGGTCTGGGTCTTGGGAGCCATTCTGCATCCCTTGAAGCATGTAACCAGCCAGTGGATAAGTAATCCTGGTGAATAAGTGGGACTGAAGAAGGATCAGCATGGTGGAAGGAAGATCAGCTCTGTTGATTTTGTGTAAAAAGTTGTCTCGGTCATTGAGTTAATTCAGTAAAAAGCTGCTGTTGTGTTCCAGGGCCACTATGATGAAATCTTTTCTGTGAGTGCAAGAGAGTGACTCATCTTCAAATTGTGTGTTGCTCTAGCAGATGCACTAGAAACTAGCAAAAGAACCTGCTATTTAAGAGGGACGTTGCAAGGCTGCTGCTGTCTCCCAGCAGAATGTCCATGTTTGGGGTTATTTTATGCCTGAGTGTATCAGCTGATAAAAGTTTCCCCAAAGTAAGATATAAAAAACTCAGGTTAAGCACAAGTTCAGGAGGAGGCATGAGGCACACTGAGCCTATGTCAGAAAATTCCCGTGCTCGTTTCCTCCCTTGGGCCTGACCCTGTTGCTCCTGCCAGGCAGGAGCCCTCCCTGCTCAGAACAGGTTGTTCTCCCGACCAGCATGACAGACGGCTGGGCATGGAGACTCTGGCAAAAAAAAAGATGTGAGGCAAATTACTGGTAGCATAATCCCAGTGTGTCTTACAGAGATGCTCTTGTCAAGACATTTCCTGCTTTCAGGTGAAATTCAGCAGTGAGTTTCTAGCTGGAGTGTTGTCTGCGCACAGACACGTGTGCGCAGGCACATGCGTACACAAAGCACTGGTGCGAAGGAGCTTTGTTGCAAACAGACAGCTTTGTGAAGTTTTTTGCAGGCCACGTTTTTCAGTTCTGAAAAGAAAGTGCAAATGGAAATGTGCAAAACAGGAGTGGTGTTTGCTCCCTGGGTTTTCTGTGTTAGAGCTGGGAGAAATACCAAAAGCCAACGGAAGCTTGGAAACTGTAACCTAGGGACTTTCATTTGGGCATGTAAATCCTTCTCTAAGCATCTCCTGAAAAGCAAGGCGGTGAAGTCCCAGAGTAATCAGTAATACTATATGTTATAGAACTTCTGGAATTTGACATTTTTATTAAAGAGCCTTTGGATTTTTTTCAACTGACTGAAGTGACATAGTGGCACCCATGCCATTGACTTTACAGAGGGCTCGTGTCGCCCAATCACAAGAGATGCTTTCAAAAATCTTACCTTGAGTTCTCAGCTCTTAGCACGCACTCCTGGATGTTCAAAATACAAATCTGTCTGTCTGTGTAGCTGTTTCTTTCTGAAGGCAGAGCGCATCCTCGTGAAGCAAAGTAGGCACCTCCAGGGACTCGTTTCCATGACAACCTCCCAGACTGTTTCTCTCTACCCTGTGACTTTGGCTACAAGCAAAAGCACTCGTTGAATATTTTGAGTTCTCAGATTTTAGTACCTTATCTTTACAGCTGTTTTCTTTGCTTACTGAAGATGATCCCACCACCTTGTGTCATGTGGGACTGTCCTGTCCAACTCCAGACAGACAGTTGTCAGCGTTTGAAAGCAGAGGGTGCAAACCAGGAGATGGGAAGGGATTTTATCTGTATATCCTTGCACACAGAGAGGTGGAGAGTGTGTGAAGGACAATTTGAGCACTCACGGTCAAGGAGCTGAGGGCCAACTGGCCTGTGAATCCATCATCTGGGTGTGCGGTGACAAGGAATATGAACTAAAGCATGACATTAAAAAAACAGAAACTCCTCTTTCAACAATCTGACTAGGAAGTAGTTTTGCTGTGGAAGAGACTATTGCTCGTTCCTGAACCCTTGCCTGTTCTGTGACAATGAGTTCCCCAGATAATTTTCCCACAGGATGTTTTGCACCAAAGCAGGACAGGGCAGAAATCATCTTGCTGGAGGTGGGGATGGGAAGGAAAGGAAGAATTTTACTGAGGACACCTTTTTTTGTCTGCAACTCATCAACCGCATAAAAGATTGTAAGCGTGAAAGCCATGAAGATCTGTTCTGCGATATTTCAAAGTCTGCATTACTGGCGGATTCCTGCACTTACCTCCAAGATGAAATGCCTTTTCTGCTCCTGTTTGGAAAATGTTGCAATTTGGGATTTTTGAGCAGTTTTCTGTTTTGGCCTTGTTCCTTTTGATCTAGTTTTCATGGACAAAAATTCACTGCTAGAGCAGCTGTGGGGGTGAAGGTGACTGGACTTGATGTTTTCTCCTGGGCCCTCTCGTTCAGTGTACAGAGATCCCTATGGAGATAAAGAAGAATGAGTATAAAGGAAATTCAGGGCAGCAAAAGACAGGGTAAGGACTAAGTGTCTTCCATACTGTGGTGGAAAGAACAGCATCAACCCTAAAAGCAAAGGAACAAACAGCTCCAGCGTCTGCTGCTATAGGAGAAGTAGGTAAGGTTTCTTTTTCATCTGTGAAATTAACAGCTAAGAGTTGCTTGCAATTAATGAGGAAGGATTTCCTAATTAAGATTTGCAGCCTAAAGGGGGAATCTGGTTCTAGGTGAAAAAAGAAAGATAATTATAAGCTACAAAAATATAGTATAAGCCAGATCCTCACCATCTGCTGATTCAAGTTGGCAAATCTCCATTTAGTACAACTACCTTGGTTTATGTTGGGCTGCAACTTCAGTCTTCTGCATCAAGTCAAAACATATGTACTATTGGTTAAAATGCTTATTTTTGTTTGTTCTTTTCTTGAGGTCCTGTTTACATCAGGGAAAGATCTGCAGATTACAGCAGGAGTTAACCACAGCTTTCCCAAAAGCTCTCATCTGACTTGAGTCCAAGTAAGTCTACCAAACTCAGCAAAGTTAAGCTTCTCTTTAAGTTTATATTGACAAAAATAAGAGCGGCAGCATTTTATTATTTTTTTTTTTTTCTCAGTGGTGGGAACGTGCAGATGAATTCAAAGAGAAGTTTAAATGAGATTCTGCCCTCAGCTGCAGCCCTGTAAGCACAAGATAGCTCTATTTACATTGCTGTAACCGAAAGCACAGTCTGAGCTCTTCATCTTTGCTCTTTGGAGCTCGCACTCTAGAGAAATCCTATTCTGAAGACATTTGTAGCTGTATTATCAGCAGGCTCACAGTCGAATCCCTGACTTGCAGTCATCTGCTTTACACATAAAGTTAAGGAGGGGAGCAGGTGCTTGCAGGATGGAAAGACTTAATCCTCTGATAAAATGAGCAATTGCCAGTGAATGGTGAGTGTCCTTAGCTGCCACCAAAGACAGTTGGTGATGAAATTTCCTGTTAATTAGAAGAAGGAGCTCTTCTTGTGCAGGGTCAGGTCCTAAATATGGCAAGACCCTAGTCAGGGAGATAAACCCAGAAGAATGTTTTTTGGGGAAAGCAGACAGGGACTGCAGTAACCTTGATTTCCAGTGTAGCTTATGTTGTTAGTACAGGTCAATTCTATATGCCTTGCCTAACTGGCTGGGTTTTCACTTGCTGCAGGGAAGTCTGTCTGGAGCTTGTTGGCTGGCATAAGAGCTTGAATATTATAGCATAGTTTTACACTTTGGGAAACATAACCATGATTAGTGTGGATTTTAGGTTCCTAAAGCATAAACATTCATTGATAAACATTCACCGCAGGAAATATCCATATTGTCTGTAGTGCAAATTAAGAGGGGCTGAAGCAATAGATTGAACTTTCCTGTGTACAGCGTTTTCTTAGTGAAAGGAAGGAAAGGATTTACAGCTTCCATGGTCACCCTAAAATACTGAAGCCGTGTTGCCTATTCATTAGAGACGAGACTTATGGGAGACCTCTGTCTTCATACAAAATATCATTGAAAGTTCAGTAAGTCCTTATTCTTGCTTATAGGTATCTAAAGGGTGGGTTGAAGGAGGATGGAGGCAGACTCTTTTCAGTGGTTCCCAGTGACAGGATGAGGGGCAACGGGCACAAATTGGAACATAGGAAGTTCCATTCAAACATAAGAAAAAACTTCTTTACGGTGAGGGTGACAGAGCACTGGAACAGGCTGCCCAGGGAGGTCGTGGAGTCCCCTTCTCTGGAGATTTTCAAGACCCGCCTGGATGCAGTCCTGAGTAATGTGCTCTAGGCATTCCTGCGTCAGCAGGGGAGTTGGACTAGGTGATCTCTAGAGGTCCCATCCAACTCTGAAAATTCCATGATTCTGTGATTCCATGATTCTTTGACTTTTTTCACTAAGTGAATATAAAGATATTTACTCAGTGGTGTAAAGTTTTGGAAGACCGTTAGTCAAAAAGTGCTATAAATCAAAGTGTACGGATTTAATTACCAAATTTACCAATTAAATTACCAAATTTAATTGGTATTGTAGACCTTGTTTGTTTAAAGAAATCTGGGGTCTCAATTTTGCTCTCTACCTGAGGTTAGATAAATGTATCCTTAAGGATATGAATGGTGTGACTCCTAATTTAAGTAACTGTGAGAGAAGAATCAGGCCCAAAGAAGAAGGCTGTAAATGCAGATGTCTAAAATAGATCTCTTTAGGTGTTGAAGATGCACATTGGTCCATTCACCTAAAAGGTTGTATACAGTTTTACACCAACAGAAGATTGAGCTTTTAGAGTACGTACTGGTTTATTCTCTTACATTCTCTGGAGAGAAATTAAATGGTATTTTACTAGAAAACTGGAACATTAGTGTCTTCTTTTGCTGCTTGTTGATGCATCTGTTGTTTTCAATTAGCTTGATGGCATCCATTTTCAGGAAGCAGATGCTGCCCTCTTTTACACTGGTGCAATTCTGGAATAACTCCACTGACGTCAGTGAAGTGACTCCAAATTTATCCCTGGTGAAAGCAGAATTGGACCACAGTCTTTTTGTTTGCTTATCTGCTATGGTGCTCTCTGGAAGGTGCACCATTACCATACCATAAGGGGAAGGCGAGCACCTATCTGCTGTGCCATGCTCAGCACTTTTGTGTCCTTGACATCACACCCAAGTGCCTGACTGGAGCAGAAGTCAGGCTGGTGTGGGGTGTGCGTGGTCACCAGATTCCCCATGTTGAATGGAACAGTTGCTGGTCCTAGATTCTTGACCACTGTCCTATTCCAATTTCCATCACCTTCCTATTGCTTGGATACGTTTTCCAAGGAGGCAGAGCTTTTTAAGCTAAAGAAATGTAATTGCAAGTCTTAAGTAATATAATAACAGAAGGGCAGCAGAGGTAGACATGGAGACAAACTCTACCCCTCCTACAATTTTTTGCTCTTATGGCTATGTGAAAATTGTTGCAGTCCTGACAGATTGGCTATACATCTGCTGGCTTCACAGTCTCTGTTTTCAGGGAATACTAAGTTTAAACAAATTGGGCTACTTTTTTCCTGCTCTAACTCTGTTGATCTCAGTCATGCCTTCCCTGAAACTGGACAAAAAGCTTCATATAAAAGCCACTAGCATGCAGTATGGAAAAATACCACTTGACATGGGGCAGATGAGGGTGAACAGAAGAAATAGAGTCAGTAAAGAACACAGTAAATAACCAGTGTGAGACAGGAGGGAGGTTCTTAAAGGAGTTCCTCAAGAATTAGTCCTGGGTTGTTTAAAATATTAGCAGTAGAGCTAAGACTATGAAATTTAGCAATGAAGCAACCTAAGCGTCATCATCAAGACTGTGGATTAGGACACAGAACTAGATGACTGAGTAATTGACTAAAAGAAATGGAAAGATATTAAATAGCACAGAAATTAAAGTCATGATGGAGATTTTGGTGGCAAGCTTATCAGTTGGGGAACACAGACAAAAGGAAAGATTGGGGGTACTAAGATCAGCCAGAGTACCAGTGTCACTTACTGAGCCACCAGAGTAATGCAGCCATAAACATTGCAGGTGCAAGTCTTTGAAAGTCTCAGAAGAAGCACGTCCAGTACCACCTGGGAAATGTTAAGTCTGTAAGGCCTCATCTGAAATGCTGTGTGCTTTTTTGGTGACCTAAATTTAGTCAGGAAGAACAGCAAGAGTGATCAGGTGCATGGAAACTGCTTTGCACGAGGAAGCTGGAAGACCCTGACTTTTCTAGGCCAGTAAAAGATTGACAAGACCCAAAGTTAGAAAATACTGGGGACAGAGTAGCCGAAAGAGGTAAGAGCTATTTAAGCTAAAAGGCAATATTGGTGTTTGAACAATAGAGCATAAACTGGCTATGAATAAATTTACCCTGGAAAGAAAGTGGTGATTTCTAAAATAACAGACAAAGAAGGAGAAATGAAAGCTCATTCCAGGCTGAATAGGAGCAGTGAAGGCAAAAAAACAATTATTATTTTTTTTCAGCTTGACTTTGTTGAATTTATGAAAGGGATAATATGGAAGTAGTTACATGGAATGGAAATAGCCTAAGTTGAGTGACTTTGTCTACTATTATCCTCTCCTACATGTAGGATGTATTTGAGATGCCAAATAGATGAGAAATTGTAAGATCTTCCTTCATTTCTTGTATCCTCCAGCTCATTTGCCATACTGCACCCATGTTTTTTCTCTATGGGACTGAGGGAAGAGAATGAAGTCCTAGGAGTCGGGTAAGATGGGGCAGGGCATACCAGATGACTCTAGGAGCTAGTATGGAGCCAGAGGGGAATTTCATGCCCTTTAAAAAACCACCAATCTCTGTTCATTGCTCTTCTCCTCAACCTGGAACCTCTGCTGACCTTGTCTGGTTTTTTCTTCCTCTCCAGAGCATTCCAGCTCTATGCTGACCTTCCTGCTTCCTGGGATCTCTGGTAATTCCTCACTACTGTGAGCTCCCTGGAATAATTAGAACAGTGAATTGCACCTCATTCTGAGAAAAGCCTTGAGCCAGCTCTGCTGCAGCTCAGCCAGGTTGTCTGATTTGGATGCAGAAAACAACAGCGATGCATGATCTTCAACAAGTTTTGTTGAATGGAAGGTTAGAGCAGTTAATAACAATGGCCAGAATGGTCTGAAGAGGTTAGCAGAATAGTTTCCTATTCCAGGCACTGTTCTGATGGAGACAGAGTAAAACTTCACGTTTCCTGTCTTGCCTCTTTCAGTTGATTTTACCCTGAGGAAGAGTCACAAAATATCCCCTTAAGCTCAGCAGATAGAATAGACATTGACCAAGGTGGGAGCTTCACCCATCTATCCAGCTCCGTGACACAAAAGCGCCAAGAAGAATCCATCCTTATACTTTGTCCTTGAGCCTTCTAGCTTGTTGCTCTTTGTTCACTTCTGTGAGGAAACCGTCATCTTGTGATTTGTATCTGTATTTTGGCCAGCTAGTTCTGCTCCTTAACTTTGAAATAGCTCTGCTTTTTCTTCTTTAAGGAGAAAGAAAGAAAAAGCAAAGCAAAGGAAATTTTATGAATAACCATGCACATTATGAAAGTTTGTGAATATGGACATGACTTGAGCTTTATCAATGAAATTAGCAGGATAGTGCACACAAATCTGGTTGTCCATAAGTTGTCTTAAGGGCTTGTCCCAAGTGCTTGACATAATTTCTTGAGTTATGGCAGTAAGCCAAATTAGAAAGGAGTTATAACAAATGTAGAGTGAGCCAATGAGTTTCATTTGAACCATGAACACAGTTTCACATCTGTTTCTGAGCTCAGTTCACTTTGAAATTGATGGAAGAAACCACCATCATGATATGTTTATGTGCTTCTTAATTTACTGTTGTTACATCATGCGCACTGCCCCTGTGTACAGAGCATTGGTCTTGAGGCATGTAACGTGTCAATGGTGAAGATCCTACTGCAGCAATCACTGCCCAAACACAGAGCAAAAAGCTGGTCAAATGGCTAAAATTGTATATACCTCTTTGGAGCTTGAAGAACTTTCCAGTGGTGAGAGTGCATTATTACATTTTGATTTTATAGGAGGAACACAATAAGGCACAGTTAACTGTGGAGAGTTGTGGGAAAGCAAGAGTCTAAATGAGCAGAACCCATGACTCCTTTAGTGCTACAGAACAAATCTTCATATTCTTGGCCCTGGCAACCATGTCTTTTAGCAAGAAAGTGTTGACTTTGTCAGGGAGTACAGTTAAAGTGCACAGGAGCAAATCCTACAAGTAAAGGATACTCATTCATGAGGATATGTAAGAAGCATGGGAGATGCATTTAGAGTGAATCTTCAAGCCAGTCTGATTTATTTATGCATAAATAGTATTTATGCCTATTCTTTTTTTTGGCTTTGCATCGCAAAGTAAACAGCTCAAGAACACTCTATCCAGTGTGTGAAACACTAACGTGCTCTTAACTTGTGACCAACTTCTGACCCTATTTGCCCTTTCCATGCTTCAGTTTTAAACCTTCCTCGATCAAGACCTGCATTCTTATAATGGTTTTATATTTTTAAGGGTAGTGCTGTCATTAAACAGTAAGAAGCTCTATGCACAAGCTCCCTTGTCAGTGATGGAGGAACAGACCTGCTTTGTGTTTGAATTCCACTTCATCATCCGTACATAAAATAGAAGGGTATAGAGTAGGTATTTACCTGTTGGTCCTGTTTGGTGTCGGATGGCCAAACTTAGAACATCTGCTTTATCACTGTAATTTTTCTTTGGACAAGTACCACAAATACATTGTATATTTCTCAAGCTCTGAATTATGCTCATATTTTAATGTATCAGAAATAGTACTGTCAGGTACATTTCTTTTAATACTGTAGACTATGGGCTTTCATGCTTACAAAATAATACCCACAAAGCAATTGGTCTTTGTAGTCTGTCCTTGGAGATGGCACAGTGACTTTCAGAAACATTTTGGGGGGTATTCACTAGTGCTTATCCATTAGTCTGTTATTTGATGATCTGTTACAGTTTTCTACAGTGGATTGCAAACATTTCTGTAGGACATGTTTCCATCCAAAGATGCCTCTTCCTCATAATCAGCAATATTTGTGAGAGGATTTTAATTTCAGCTCATTTTGGTATTCTTTAGAAAATGCATATTTGGAAAATTTTGTGATGTGTGTCATCATTTTCTTAATTTTCTGAATGTTTTTTCTTTTAAAAAATTTTTTTAAGGAAACATTCATAAACAAGGTAAAATACAAAATTTTGCATTTATGTCTTTTTCACTGTATTTGTAATGAAAAATACAATGTGGATTTGGCGTTTTGGGGTTTCTTTTCTTTTTTTTTTTTTTTAAAAAATTTTTTTAAGGAAACATTCATAAACAAGGTAAAATACAAAATTTTGCATTTATGTCTTTTTCACTGTATCTGTAATGAAAAATACAATGTGGATTTGGCGTTTTGGGTTTTCTTTTCTTTTTTTTTTTTTTTTTTAAGGGAGGGGATTGTCCTTGGTGTCCTTCGTTTAGGGAGAGTTTATTTTTAAAAAACTTTTTTCCAAGCAATGTAGTGGTAGCCATTGTTTGTTCCTGATTACTAGCAGTGTGGCTCCAGTGTCAGCTCCAATATTATCTTGAATTCAGTTAGGTGATGTTAAGATGCTCCAAAAGAGATGAAATGACAGACCAAATGGTATGGATACTACAGCATGTATTAGTAGTGACAGACGAGATGTTCCACTGCTATGGCTATTGCTGAGGCAAGCCAGTTATTCTTTTCTGCAACTAGAAAACTTGCACGGGTAAAAAAGTTGTTTAATGAGTCCAGATTGCTTTTACAATGCAGTCTGACTTACTAGAACATGTCATTACTAATTGTGAGCTCCCCCTGTTTCCACTCAGCAGGTAATCTTTTAGGATCTTTTTACTCATAGATTATGTAATAGGAAAAAACAAACAAACAAACAAAAAACCTAGAAAAAAACACACTGATAATTTTCTGGGTGTACTGGGAAGAATGGCAGTAGAAGGTGCTATCTGCCGTGTGCTGTAGCTCACCTCCTTACTTACCTCTTTTTTGTTGGCTCTTTACAGAAAACTGCGCAGATTTGTGAACTGCCATTAACACTTAGCTAAGTGGATTTCAGAGAAGATGAGTACTGAGCTGTTCTTTGCATAGTAATCATTAATCAACATTTCCATAGAAGATGTGTGAATACATATTGATCAAGCCAGCTGCAGCTGTGATATAGCGGTGATGGGTTTTGGAGACTGATGCAGCTTTCCTCTCCATCCTCTATCCCCACATCGTGTAACCTACGTAGCAGAAAAAAACACCCGCTGGCACTTCTGGCCCTGGCATTTCTGCTTGTTAGTAGGTTTCATCAAAAGGTTGTGTAAGGTTTTTCAGTAGTTAAGAGACCACTTAATAAGGAAGGTCTTGTAATTAAATATTGGTCTTGGACTCAAGGGGACAGTCCCCAGTATTGTCCCATGGCCTTTGGATGTCCCACATATCTTGGTGCCTTGGCAATAAAATGGGACAGTATTACGCCGTTTAGTTGCTGCTTTTCCCTAAACCATTTAGACAGGGAGATCTTTTTGAGTATGCCTAATACCTATATAATGTCAGGCACAGTTGGGGACCCTTACTCCCTAAGGACACTGTGTGGTATTACTATCATAACAGTAGTAACTAACATAAAGACAGTGAGGATCAAACAAACAGGGAAAAACATTTGGCCCTGTGCATGAGACTCACGGAATATCCAAATACTAACAAGTCCTGCTGTTACCTAGCTCTGTGTTGGCTTTGGGCCAACGCTTTGGCCATGCTGATCTGATTTCTGTTTTTCAGGCTCAGACACAAAATATTCAGTGCAACCCCCTTATTCGTGACTCTCTGTTGCCTTGCAGGCTGCCTTATAATTAAAGGCGTGCAAAATACTGCTATCTGACAAAGCCCAGAGCTGACTTACTGCAAGGTAAATTGAAAGCCCATTGAATGCACCATGGAGATAAGAGGCTGACATCAACTCTTCATAGCTGGTCCAAAAGAAGTAAATTTATGCAGGTTCTTCTCTTTTCACCCCTGGAATTGCTATCAGGGACCAAGGTATTAAAGCAGCAGAAGAAAATATGCTGGAGATGGGAGGACTTCACCGTCTCTCTCATAGATTTGTATTAGTTCTCCAAGCGCAGAGGTGATTTGGATGCTAGCAGATCACTGGTATTGAGCAGTCAAATCTGCACTTTGAATCTGGCAAGATCATTTTTATACAAATTTTCACTGGCATGTTTAAGAACTAATCCTCCTAAATGCTTTGCTAGTTTTTGTTCCTTTCTGGTCTTCGGAGGAATATGAGGATACATAGAATAGCAATTATGGCTCCTCGTGGTTTATATTTAGTCATATATTGGTGATTCAGAAGCAAGCATATGCGAAAAGGCCCAGATGAATCCTCTTGCAAATTTCTTCCTCTCCTATAGCGTATTTAGGTGCCTGAGTCACTTACAGTTTTGGAGAGACCCGTTGTCATGTCTTTGTGCCCACCATGATGCATGAAGAGTTTTCTTGATGGCCGAAATATTTTAACACTCCTACTGATGCAGAGAGTTGGTTTCAGGCAAGTGGAGCCAATTTCTCAGCTGGTATTCATACATTAGCACGTTTTTCTTCTGATGCCAGCTAGGCAGGGCGGTACAGGATGTTTCAGAAGTCTTTAGTTTTTCAGCTGGTCAATTTTCCATATGGTTAAGCAATGAGATCTGTTATCTTGAAAATTCAATGTCTCTAAGCATAACTAAAGTTCCCATTTGAATGTTTTTGAGTTTTGACTGTTAGATCTGCCACAGCGCCATACCAGTCTGTGGACAGACTGATGCTCATATGGACATTCTGGTCTGGATCTGACATTTCGTTTTTCCCATGACTCAATTTCCACAACTGTAGAAGGAGAATAAAGTCTTTCTCTCCTCAGCATGTAGTTGGGTGTTTATCAGTGTTAAGGATCTATAGGAACAATCAGAGTATTCATTGGTAAACTCATTTTTCTCCAGATAATGCAAATGACCCTTTTTCCTACAGAGCATCACAAGCAGATGGTGTGAGGCAGGCCTGGGAAGTTGACAGGTTTGCAGCTGGGACAGCTGGTTACTGTGGGACCTTCAATCAGCTTCTCTGTAAGCCTTCGTCTGATTTCAAATGGTTGTAACTTCCATAAAGGGCATCATTATTTTCACAGCTGGAAACAGGATAAATGGGATGTTGACCCTCTTTACTTGCTTCAGTGACATTGCCTCTGTTAGTATTTCCCTGTGCCCCTACACCTCTTTCCATGCTTTCCATCAATAATCATAAACCTGAGTACTGGGTCTTCAGGCAACTATAGTGGGAGTATAAATACTTAACTAATCAGTCAGGCACTCAGAAGATACTATAAATCTCACTCCCACAAGTGTAGTAGAAGATAGCATTAAAAAACCCCACCTTGTTAAAGCCTAAACACACCATGGCCATTGGGAATTTTTTCTAGTGATTTTAGTGAAACAGATTTGGACCAAAAACAAGCATATTTGAAAAACCTGCCTCTTGCTCTAAGCTGGATTAGTACATGACCGTGAAAGAGCGACAGGAGCAAAGGATCCTTTGAACCCAAGTCACCCACTTCTTAGGGACTGGTGAGCTGTAAATCAACTTGCTGCTTGTATTTACATTGCTGTTTTTGATCACGCTCCTTGTCTCCAGCTGGTTGTTGCTCTGGTGATCCCTTGAGTGTATGACCTGCACCACACCACCTCCATTCACACAGCCATGTGTGGAGCCCACCAAAGTAATGCCTTCCCCCATGGTGCTTTCTCTTAAATCCATGACTTCATCAAAGCGTGGCAACTTTCCTATGAATGAATGCGATTGCTTTCGGTTTATTAACGTTTTACCGTGCTAGCCTGATGTGTCTCAGCTGCGAAGGCAAAATTAGATATTGCTGTGTATGTGGGGCCTTGGGGAGGAACAGAGAGAGAGGCAGGAAGGAGAGCTGAGCCAGAGGGGCCCTGGAGACCTCTGGGAGGAGGGGAGGGGTAAGGAGCGGAGATGACTGTTACCACTGCCACAACCACGGCAGCAGTTTCCTTGTCCCCAAGCCCCTTTCCACACTTCTCACCAGCAGCTGCAGTCCTGGCTTCCCAGGGCTCAGGTATAAGCAGGGCAGACGGCAGGACCTTGACTGTTTTGCTGTCCCCAGCAGCCTGTTGTCCTTAGCAACTGTTGTCTTTGCCTCTGCTGTAGACCCAGCTCTAATGTTTTGTTGTGATTTTGTGTGCTGGTTCCCTGGGTATATCCATACTGAAAAAAACGCATTTAAAACAGCAATGAAGATAAAACAGATAAGGCTATCAACTGAAGTTAAAGCTGTTAAAGAAGGTTAGACTCAATGTGAGTAAAATTCAAGTTACTTCATCTTCTCAGCAACTTTAAGCTGAAATAATTGACCTTGGTGATCCTTTTCAAAAATATTAATAAGGACGAGGATATCTTGTTGCATTTTAATTTAAAATCATTGATTCTGCAGTTCTCCCAGAATACATTTCTTGAAGGGATGCTTTGTGAGCCTATGGAAAAATCTAAACTCTGTGTCATAGGATCCTCAAACACTGGTAAGAAGGCTTTGAAATCTGATGCACAGTCCAGATTTTAATGTCTGTCGTTTGGCTCCATCTTTGACCCAATAAATGGGAGAGGATCGTGAAACTGTGTGGGTGCACTATCAGCTGAGCTGGAGCATGTGTGCCAGGTGTCTCCATGCACGTGCATGTGAAGGCTTGAGCCCCCTTCCAGTCCACGCGGGACAGCTGTAGGCTGAACTCCCAGCTTTTGCAGTGATCTTAAGTAGAATGCAAATGATGTGGTAATTAGCAAGATTGTTAACTGAGTTTAGTTTTGTACGGTACCTTAAACATACAAAGCATGTTGTAAGCAATAGCTGTTATTAATTAGGTTCAGGCTTACCAAATAGAATTTCTCAGCAGCAAAAAGAAGCAATTGTTCTGGAGGTTGCTGTGTAGGTACTAGGCTAACCCTTTTTGGAGTGAAGCTTACTGTTGTTTATTCAAGCAAAATGCCCACAGAAAGCAGATGGTGATCTTTCTGAGCAAAGACACAGAGGATCAGCTGGTGTGCTGGCATGGGAGAATCTGTAGAATTATGCTGAATTCTGGAAAGCCTGAAAATTCAAAAGAAAAACCTGTGGTGGGAAAAAGTCTGCCTTATATTGACTGTTGCTGTCAGGAAACGCCACCAAAAGGCAGTGACGAGTTTATGGGGTGGCACAGTGCCATCCTGTGGGCCATGGAGGTATTTGACAAGCCAAGACAGCGCGACCTGCACTGTGATGGAGGGTTGGCAGCTTGTGGCAGAGGTGAGTTTGGGCATGAAGGCTCCGTTTGCATGAGGAGAGTTTCCTGCCTCGGCATTTAAAGTATTTAAGCGGTTTCCTTCTCTGCTGGAGAGCTGTACTGGGGTCTGCCACGAACCCTCCACGACGTTCATGAAGCTCTATGTCTTGGCTGTGCAGAAGCAGGACTCACAGGGCAGAAACCTCCCCTGATAACACAGATACAGCCTTTTTTTTTTTTTAAGCTGAGCATTGACTGGCTCTTTCAAGACACGAGAGAGAGGGCAGCTTCTGTTTGTGCCGTGAGCAGGACCCGCACTGCTAGGAGAGACCCCTGGCCACCAGACAACAGAGGAGACTGGTTTAGGGGTACAGCAGAGTGTTCTCCTTGCTGCTGAAGCCTCGTGGGACATAGGATTAATGATGCAGAAGAGGAAGTATGGCTCCAGAGCACTCCTTGGAGCAGGGAGTGAGACCTCCTGCTCTTTGCTCCTTCCTTCTTTCCTGGGTGGGAGTTTTTCCAGCAGCAACCTGGCGGATCTGCCTTCTTTTGTCATTCTGCCAGGGGATCTTGAAATGGTAGCACTTTGCAAAGACCATATAAACAGGCAGCTCTGGAAGCACCGGGTGGCCAAATTGCTAATGCCTGGAGCTTTGGAGCTCTCTTTGGAGGCAGCTGCAGTACAGGAGAGCACAGAAACAAGGTGTCCGGTATCCTGGATGAGTGCCCTCACCCCTGAGCTGTTTTATAAAAGGAAGCAACTAACCCTCACTGGCTCTTCCTCGTCTGGTGTGATGGGAGATGAAGTAGTGGTTTTGGTTCTGGCTGCCTGTACAAGACCTGCATTCTGCTCTCTGAAATTCAGTCCCTTTGAAGTGTCAAGCTGAGCATCCAACATCACTGGCCACTTTGGAGATTCCTGATTCAGTTTTGTACTTTATATTAAAATAGTATTTAAAAGTAGGTAAGCAGTAACTAAGTAATGAGTAAGTCATAGGCTGACAAGAAGTACTTTAGTATTTAATTTATCTTATGCTTCCACAGTTGCCTTACTTCATGTCAGTTCCTTTTCGATACTTTATTACTTTACATTTATAGAATTATAGGCATAGAAAAATCCTCTTCGGTCCCTCTGCTTTCTTCTGGCTCAGTCAAAATCTCTCCTATCACTTTCTCTGTGTGGGTGATAGTAATCATTATTTAAATGGTGCTTTCAAACACCGTTATAGACTTGGATCTGGACCCTGGTTTCATATCAGTCCTTCACTGCTGTATTATACTAACTAATCCGTTGTTTATTGGAAAGATTTAAAATGACAGTTTTGCTGTCCTGTGGCCATTCTCTTTGGGATGTTCACAATATTTTCAAAGTTGAATGATTATGTCATGTCTCTTTTATTTACTGGGACCATTTCTATTGCTACTGATGTTATGTTTTGCATAATCCTCCCTTGGACAGGCAGATGACATTACATACCTTAACCATGCAGTACTTTCAGTGCAAGAAGAGTCTTGATCACTGCTAAGGAGCCTTGCTAAATAAATTCAGAAATGATGAAGGAGCGTGGATTTTCTCCCTGTAGATCAGGGAAACAAGCTATAAGGAAGTATATTTTACAATTTCTAAGCATTTGTTGGATTATTAATGTACATGATGGATAAAAGGAGATCCTAGATATGAAATATTGAATAGCTAGACTCTCATCTACTCTTTTCCAGTGGAACATCTCTACAGCCTTTGGGGAGGATCCACATCAGATACAACATGATAAAAATAAGAGCAGAATCAGACCAACAAACCCCACTGTGATTGTTCACTGTGCAGGAAAACACAGAAATTCGTCATGAGTTCAGTTGATGCAGCTGCGGCAGGCATCTGTCTCTGCCTGTGAATTGTTTGATGGGGTCTCTGACTTACCAAACTCCAAGCAGCACTAGTATCCCATTATTGTTGCTCTGAATTTTTGGAAAACTATAAGCTAGACTTCATATCTCTACTGGCTTGTTCACTCTCTGTAATCCTTGAATTGAAAACTTCCCTCTCCAACATATAAATCTGCAGGAGAAAGCTTACATGAAAGAAAATGCCATGAGGGAATTTTGCTTTGAAGATCAGCACAGATTTAGCCTGCAAATCAGAGATTTCTGCCAGTTTTGGTGAACTCAAAGCAAGTGGGCCATACATTTTCTTGGTGGAGCTGGCTTTTTCCTAGAAAACTTCTTGAAGGGCAAATGCATTTTATGAATTCTCACTTGTAATATTTTACTTATATATATATATCTATAGTCATTGCCTATATATGTAGCTTCTGTGTGAGTGTGAATGTGTTTTTATATTTATGTTTATGTTCATGTTCATATACATACACATATTTATATATTTTATGTATCACTGCCATTTTCTCCTTTCTGAATATAAACAGAGCTCTTGACAAATCTTGTTCACTTTATAGGCTTCTCCTGTCTCTGATGTTTCTCCCACTTCTTTCTTTCTCCTCCTGTGGGCTTTGGCAATGTTGCAACCAACCTTCTGGACCAGAGCCTGCTCACTGGTACACTCTTTTTATAGCCTGGTCTTGCTCTTCTTTTTTTGGCTACTTGAGTCATTGTTGAGCAGAAGTAGGAGTTGCAGGAGCATGAGAACTAGAAAGTGCACGGTCTTCATGGTGGAATAAGCTGCTTTCACACTCCTGAGTGGGAAATGGAATTGTCTTGGTGGAAAGTACTGTGTAAAAATGTAAATGGTGTAAATTCCTTGTAATGCAAGGCTTGAGCTACTCATATCCTTTAGGCAGGTACATGCTTAACTTCTTTACAGTCATGACTAGCCCTGTCAACTACTCACACAATTAAATTAAGTCTGCACCTCAGAGTTTTGTTTGCTTGGAACTCAGTCCAAAAACAATTAATTTAATATCATATCCTTACTATGTATCACAGCAGCACGTAAGCCATCCTGTGTAAAGAAAAATGCAACAGGTAACCTTTAGGGGCATGTTAGACTGGCAGAATTGAGGCTTTGCACTGCTAACATGCAGAGGGAAAAGAAATGTAAGTATTGGTTGCATTATGAGAAACTGTTACATGACTTTTCAGATTGTAACAGACTTTGATCAATTTAGGAAGTCCCAAGTGTCACATTTATTCCAGTCACTTCTATCTTCCCTTTCTCTCTCTTTTGTTGTGGAGGTCTGCAGATATAATAACATATGAATAGCCCTTTAGGTTTCATGTGTCACTAGCACAGATGGACCTAGATGCAGCTAGAATGGATGACATCAAAGTATGACAATGGAGAAGTCTCTAAATGAAGAAAAGTCCTTGTAGGCCCAACACATTTTCTCTTAGTTGCCTCAATAAATCGTTTTAGATCTGATTGAAGGAAAAAAAAAAAAAAATATTCCCTCTTTCTCTGACAGACTTTCCTGAGCCTAGCATGGAGGAGGAGGGTTGTAAGCCAAATTGTTAATATAGATCTGTCTTAAAAGGACTTAAAATTAGATACCAAGAAAACGGCTACGGGAATTAACAAAGTCCTAGTTACAGTAAAGGTCAGATCCTGGGACTCTGTCCTTGGAGCAGCACAGCACTGCAATGCATCCTACCAACCTTTGCAACCTTCTAATATGCATATTTCGTCTCATGCAAGAAGAGAAGCAGCTGTAAGGAAAAATCCCCCATAAATCAAATCCTACTAGGCATCAAGGTAAGCAAAGAAATGTAGCACTTTCCATTGTAGCCAGCTGCAGTGACATTGACAAGATACCTCAAATTCAGTCCCTTCAAACATTCTCATTAGGAAATGAACCCTTAGATTGACATGTTCTAACTGCGATCCATGCAACATAACATATTTGGCTTGGGCATTTTTTTAACATGTAACATTTTTTTTTCTTGCTAGGCTGGATCCTGGATGCTGCAAGGCTGTCACTTCAGGATGCTGCAAAAGAGGTTGTTGCGTCTTCTTACTTTAGAGTTGGTGAAGTTTCCCTGTGTGCAGGGCGTACAACATTTATGGACAGCAAACTGGTTTCCTTGCTTTGCCATTTTCTTGTTGCTGTTGTTTTTAAAGGGGTTGACACTCTTAGTTCCAGGAAACTGAAACTAGATGTGAACAGGGGTTGGAGGGAGGAGACAGGGAGAATCCCATACAAGATTCAAATGTGTCTCCTTTCTGGGAAAACTAAATAAAGCAGGATTCCATTGCCAGTGGCTAAATAGCATCAATTTATGAGCTGTTCATCAAAAGCCCCAGACAAGCAGGGAGTCCTGTGGGAAGCTGGAAATTGACACAGGGCATCTCCAAAAGACTCTGTTGTTGAGACTTACTTTAAACCTGTTTTCAAGTGAAGGATCCAGTCCTGGCAAATACACAAGGTCAGCCCTTAGAAGAGCAAATAGCTTTCGCTAGAGAATCAAACAAGTGGCTGAAGTGCGTCCATTTTTCTCCCTGTCTTTTGGCCTTGGATTACTGTGCTATCTAAAACTGTATTTTCATAACTCGGATAAATGGTAAATGTTTCACATAGCTCTACAAATAGTAATCATCCTGTTCATGCATAATATCTGATATCTAAGGGATGGGCCCAAACTAGAGGTATTTCTCAGTTACCTATGAAGTGTCTTGCTTTAGCATATGTACAGTCAATTCTTGTTGTGAACATGTGAGTCCATTGCCTGCTCTAAAGGAAGTAGTGACTTAGTTTCAGTGGCTGTAGAGAGTTCCACTGAAATAGCACTGGTTGTAGTCTTTCATGTGATTTAGAAGGCACAATAGCCAGATAGTTCTGAAAATGTAATATAATTGTATGCAGAGTTCCCAGAAAATGCTCTGAAGTCTTCTCCCGTTGCACCATTGTGATACAAAACTGTGTTGCTTTTCAAGCTCCACAAGTCCATGCTGTGCTGTGCTGAAACTGCTAGAAAACTCAATCAGCACTGAAAAGTGAAGGGCAGAGAGGGGTGCTCTGGCCTGGAATCCCCTCCCTTTGGCAGCAGCAAAGGTCAGGTGTGCAGCCAAATGTCCATAACCAAAGGTGGTTCCACCCTGTGTGTGTTGCCAGCTCTTTGCATAGGAGAGCAGGAGGGTGGGTAGAAAGAATTGATTCTGGGAGGGGAGAGACTGAGAGGAAGAGTGGAGTAAAGGATACCCTGAGCATGATGAATGGGATTTTCAAAGTACTCTGATGGACGCTGGGCATCCAACTTCCCTAGGACTCTTTATCAATAACACCCCTCTACATTTTCATGAGCAACTTTTAGCCTGTCTGGCTGTCCTCACAGTCAATGTGTGAGGAAAAAGAGGTAGAAGGCAGCTCACTCCAATTTGGCAGCTCTTGGCACCTGTAGCAGGCTAGGACTGTAATACCTCCTCATGGCTGCTGGCTGAGCAGCATCCTCTGATGATCTGCGACTTCCTGACTATCTGTGACTCCAACAGGCATATATATAGGACTGGGCTTAAAGAAACCCGGAGGTGCCAGATCCAAAGATGCGTTTGGAGCAGGTCTGCTCAGTAGTCCTGAGTGTGGATGTGAGCCCGCAGTTCTTAGGAGGCAACATTCGTTCCATGTTCATATTGTTTGGGCACAAACAATACAGAGACCTACTCTACGTCTTAGTGCAGGCCAGCTTGCAGTGTGGGACTTCTCTGAGTTACTGTGTATCCTGATCTGTGTGGCAAAGCCATGTGGCTGAGCATGGGTTGCCAGAGCTGCCATGGACCCTTCTTGCAAGGGCAGGTGTCTTCAGAGTCAACCTAAGTGCAGGCTGCCTTTAGAAAGGTGTGAATGTGCTGCAGAAGTCTATGGATACACTTCAGATGCATAGCACACAGGTCAGAGACTTTAGACCATACTGTGTGCCAGCACAAACAGCAGGGATGTTAGTTGCAGGATCGTTTTGCTTTTACTGTGAAACCTTGCTCCAATGTGTTTTTTCAAGGAAGACAGTTGGAATTTGCAGGCCAGATCATGTGGTGAGATAAGTAATTCCAGCTCCCTTATTGGGGCTAGGCTGATTTATACAAGTCTGGTCCAACATTTCTGAGAAATTGTGGATGGATTGTTTGTTGCACTGAAAACCTGAAGCCTTTCAAATAAAGCACATGAGGTAAACAGAATTTTTAGATGGAGCATGTGCTTCAGGCTGTTTGCTGGATTCAGACTCTGAGAATATGAGTTCTTTGTAGAGAATCCCACACGCAGTTGGAGAAGAGGTTACTGGGCTTGAAAGTTGACCAAGGAGTTGGGACTCAACTGAGCTTTGAACAGCAATCATTGTCCTTATTGGTGATGCCATAATATGTGCTTGACTCAAACCCAACGTTGTACAAGCCAGAACCTGACGAAACCATGTAACTAGGTATTTGTGATTGTTCCTACCAGTGTGATCCACTGTTAAATAGGCTAGACATATGAATAAAATCAATATTTTTTAAAGTGTGGTGTGTTTTTTATGTCAAAAAAACTGGTTGCACTTTTGGATTGTATTACATTCATATGAAATATTTGATGTGGAATTAATACAGCTGTTCTTAGGACAGTTCACAGCCACTTGCAGAAGTGCATCTTTTCTCCCTCCGGGGTGATTACTGCAGTACTGCACTGAACATCTGCCACAAGGAAAGATGTGAAGGTAATTTGGCATGTCCTCCTCCTAGTCCTGCAGAGGTGATCTCTCTGTTCCGTGACAGAGCATCCAAGGCCACTCAAGCTTGCATCAAACTGAAGTGACCTCATGGCTAGAGATCAGTATAGTGCTGGTGAGAGGTGTGTGTGTGTGTGTGTCATCACACCTGCTGCTACTGCCTCTGTCCCTCCCCTTTTTGCCTCATGGCCCTACAGATACCAAAGGATGGATGTGTTTTACAGGACTTTCTCCTTTTCTGTACAATGTCTAGGTCCATTCCAGCCCTTGCCCAAGAAAAGATGTTTTTGAAGGTACATCTGAGGTGTCTTTGCATCTCCTAGATTCTGGGACTTGCTGGAAACTAGGCAAAATTGAGCTGACTCAGGCACTTCTCTGAGTGTTGCCACCTCCCAGGAGAGCTAGTCTGTTCCACCAGGCTCACCGCATCTGGGAAGTCTCAATGGTAATCCCCAAATTATTCCTTACACGTTTTTCTTGCTCCTTGACTTGGCAGCCACAAAAGTAAGTCCATGTACGTGGAATTTATCAACTAGGGGAGGCATTCTGTTTGCTTTACAAGAGGGTGATGAGACAACAGTCAAGGAACACGCCAGACCCTATTCCCCTTGCTAGATGCAGTGGTCTGTATCTTGCTGAATGAAGCAAGGGCAATGATTCATATACAGCATTTGTTTTCTTCTAGCTTGACACTGACAGCACTGTTACCAGTGAGTATATGTGCTCATCTGCTCCCTATCACTTATCCAAAGACCTGACTGTCTCTAATCACAGCCTCACACACCATCATGTCACGTCGTTGGCTGTCTTTCTAGTTCCTTGAGCCCTGGACTCTCTCACTTTCAAATTTGAGTTCACACCCATCTTTTGTTTGTCTTACAAAGACTTTGGTCTCTCAGCTGACTTATTTCAAACCACAGTCTCGGTCTGATCCCACTTGCCTACTTACTCCATCTCTTTCCCTTCTTCTTTCAGTCCAGATGATTCTTGACTCCTGTTTTGGAGGAAAGAGGAAAGTTACTGTCCCCAAAAACTCTACATTAAGGTGAATGGCAGAAATGCCATTGAGGAACCAAAATGTGTCTCGGTTCCCATCATTACGGACACTGTCACTGCGAGTCCTGCATCAGCAGTGGTCAAAACCTGCAGCAACATGTCAAAATGAGATTGCTCACAACTGCCAAAGCATTTTACAGGTGAATGCATTATGTCCAGGTAAGTTATAGGCAATAGCATCAGATAAATCATCTTCTGTTCAGCCAAAAAAAATCAATTATAATTTATCAGGTTTGCATTACAATTCAGATCTAGTCATGTCCAATTATGCAAAGCCCCTTATCTCTCCATCACCACTACCTCTCCCTCTTTTCTGTTTATTAAATGAAATTCAAAACGCCCTAGGAAAAAAAAAAAAGTTTTCCCATGAAAATGCTCATTTTATCCAGCAGGCAACAAAGATCTGAGGTACTGCCGTGGGAGGAGTGGTCATCTCATCTTTCTCAGGCTGCATGTGCGTGATCGCTCATCAGAACTGTAAGTGGATGATGGAGATAAAAGCATTTCTAGTCAGGCTGTAAGCTTAGTCCTGACCTCCAATCTTGCAAATACCTACAGAATAAAAATGTCACCCCATAGAAACACATAATTTTGCACAGAACCATACTGCACTGATGAGTGGTGATGCTGTATTGTCAACGATCACAATTTCCTGCACACTTCACAGTCATAGAATCATAGAATTGTTTGGGTTGGAAGGGACCTTAAAGATCATCTAGTTCCAACCCCCCTGCCGTGGGCAGGGACACCTCCCACTAGACCTGGTTGCTCAAAGCCCCATCCAACCTGGCCTTGAGACCCTTAGCCATTTTATCCCTGCGTGCTGGCACCATCCCCAATTCTATATCCTAATCTATTTGGACAAGCTGTCTTCTTTTAACAGGACAGCACGACATGCAGCCTGGCTCATGGACACAATTTGATCTTCGCTACTCTGACGAGGGAAGCAGCCAGAAATTGAGGCTAATGGGCTAGTTGCACAAAAAGAAGGGAAGGACACACTTTCATTTTCAGTGATGCTGAGGGGAAAGCAAATTATTACGTGGCTTCCTTCTGAAATCTGGGATTCAGAGAGTCCTGGCAAAAGGTAGAACTACTCCAGGACAGGGTCTGTGGGCCCTAGAGATCTGTGTTTCTACATTTCCTCAAATATGATCTTAAGTTCTATGACACCCTCTTAGTCTGACTTACTGCAGTGTAACTTCTGTATGATGGATGAGCCAAAGAGCATTTTGATCCAATCAGGTTTAGGGTAAGTGTGGGAGCTTGTTTTTGGAGGAAGGATTGAGGAAGGCATAAATTGTGCAAGGCTAATCCAGGAGCTGATCAGTTGAGCTACATCTGCCAGAAAAGGCCCTAGAGCCTATGGAGTATGAGATCACAACTGCATTCATGGGTTATATAGGTATAAAAGAAACTGCAGAAAGAAGGAGCAGCAGTGAGAAGCAGCAGTGAGGAGTATAAATTTATTCATTTTATGTACAGAATTTATATTTGCTATCGTAATTGGCCTATTATAATGATTTTCCTACAAGTGAATTAGCGATCCCAGTAGAGAACACAATTTGGAGAGTCATTGAATTAGAAGAAATTAAATCAAAGATAGACTAGCATCTCTCCTATTAAATAACTGTGGCAGAAATTATGTTGCAGACATACAGAATGAATGCTGACAAATCACCAGAACTGAGTGGTATTCACTCATGATTTTCAAGAGAAATAGTGGAATTACTTATGAAACTGTATAATTCACTTAAACTTCCATTGGTGCCTGAAGTCTGGAGAGTAGCAAGCATGGTGCTATTCTTTAGAACAGTTTCCACAGGGGTGTCTAAGGAACTATGGCCTCGTAAATTTGACATCTGTACTAGGGAAATTAATAGACAATACAACAAAGAACTGAATTAATGAATGTCTGATAAATGCAAAAAATTTCCTTGGGAAAAGTCAACATAGTTTCTGTTAGGGGAGGTTTTGCCTTAGAAAAGTAACTTTTTGAAGGGGTAAACAAGCGTAATGATAATGGTGAGTCTCTGGCCAATGATAGAATGGAGAGAAGTCACTGTTGGATGGGGTCTGTCCTGAGACTTGTGCTGTTCCACACTTTCATAAATGACCTGGCAGAGGGGGTAAGCAGTGAGGTGATCAACTTTGCTGATGATACAAAGCTCTTCAGGGCAGCAAGGAAAAGGACCAACTGTGAAGAGTTGCAGAAGGACCTTACAAGACTAAGTGACAGTGCAATGAAAAGGCAGATAAAATTCTGTGTGAGCAAGTATAAAGTGATGGATACGGGGAAAAATAATCCTAGCTTCACAGTGAGAGGCACTGAGTCAGTCCTTGCTGATCAGGAATGAGACAATGTGGTTATGATAGATACCTCCATCAAAAATCACCTCAGCACTCAGTAGCAGTCTAAATAGCAAACCAAATGTAAGGCTCTGCTAGGAGCTTTAGTACCACCTGCAGTCCTGGTACCCCATCTAGACTATAACTGGAAAATGTTTGGAGAAGGCAAGGAGGATCATCAATGTAAGCAACAGCTCTTTGAGGAGTGACTGAGTGGGCTGGCACTTTTCCACCTGGAAAAGGGACTATGGGTGGTGGGGAATGTGTAACAGAGGTCTAATTATGAATGGAATGGAGAGCTTGAGTAGGGGTTAAGAGTCACCTGCTTCTTCTGGGGTAACTAGACTTGGAGTAATCAAATGAGGCTGTTGGGATCCAGGTTCAAAATACAAAGAAGGTGGTGGTTCTTCATGCAAAGAGAAGTAGAACTGGGGAGCTCATTGACAAAGGATGGTGAGGAGGCAAGAAATTTACGTGGAAATAAGGGGAGACCTGATAAACACTAGTAAAAGAGATTGATTGCAGATTACTAAACAAACAAAACACATCAGGTTCAGTAGACCCCAAGAGCTAGAAATGGTTAAAAGATGAGGAAGTGTCATGTATGTTTGTTCTGTTCTTATTTTTCTTTAGATGTCTGCTTGTGGTCATTCTTCAGATTTGCTAATATTCTTGCAGAAGACTGGCAGATACAGAAAACCTGTATCTAGACCAAAATCAGATCAACTTCAATAGTAAATTATATTAAATGGGGTTATATAGCTTTGACCCTTTGAAGATCTAGATCTGACCTTTCCCAATCTCTGATTGAGTTAGATAACTGTTTTCCAACCTTTTTTTGAATTGCAGATCATCTAAATATTGTTGGTGAAGGTGAGAATAGCAGTATAGTAAATACCAGCTTACTGGCAACCAGCTGTTTTTTCTTAGTGACCTCTATGGACACCTCAAAACTTGTCCATAGACCCTTAAAGAGTCTTGAACAATAGCTTGATGGACACTAGTTGCACTGTGTAGAGTTCACCGTTACTTTCCAAATTTATTGTAGACAGCAGACATCCACTCCTGGGAAACTAGCAAGTGACTAGACACAGCAGTGAAAGTCTGAAGTTCATGAAGAAAGAAGATGAGAAGTGCTCACCAGAGAAAGATGAGAGCACTGCATCTATTTGTCTCTGTGGCTTGGCCAAATTTATCTTCATTAATTACCATGTCCAAAGAATTGAACTGAAGTGATGATGTTCTTGGTGACACCATCAGGTAACACAAGGTCTGTGTAGTACACTCTTGCTCTTTTAAAAGGGAAGAAATCATATTCCATCCCCCGGACCAATCTGAGATAGTGTGACCAGTGTGTTTACCTCAGAATGGAGCAGACAATCTGCCTGTGTATTGATTTTGTGCACATTAATAGCTCCTAATAGCCCAGGCCATTTCCTGAGTAGCAATTTTCATACCCATAGGGGAATAATTTCCTTGTTTATTAATAGAAAAATTCACCCTTTACAGTATGTTTTGATGGTGAACAGAAAATTACCATTTCAAGCCACTTTTTAATAGTCAAAGATGCATCATGTAACCACAATCTCTATTATGCTTGCAGTCAACAAGCCTGGAGTGGATTGTGAGTACAGCCTGGTGTCCTTAGGGTCAGCAAGCTCAGCCAGTCCTGTGGGAGAAGCAAATGCTCATGTAAGACTTGTTTTTGCTATGATCACTTGATCTTTCTCTCTTGGCTTGCAATTGTGAGGGTGAATGACCCCTTCCCAGTGGTTTGTAGGACGCAGCTTGGGGATAGTGAGAATCCAAGCCTAAGTGCTCAGTAGAGCAAAACATGCTTTTACATTTGCACCTGAATGTTCCTTGGGAGCTGGTGGTGTCTGCAAAGGCTCCGTGTGTATGCACCTTCATCAAGCAGGGGCTGAAGGTAGCATTGGACATCCCTGGGTTGGGAGAGGTTTACTGATGATCTGAGGAAGGTGTTAAGGAGATACTGTGTTTCAGGAAGTCCTAAACTGCGTCGCTATATAGGGATGTGTAGTTGTAGCTTCTTCCAAATCAACCAGGTACTGGTTACCTCCTGCAGCTGCTGTCTTCTGATTACTCTGTAAACACAACAGAGTCTTTCTGTTGCTTTATACGCCCATATGGAAATCAAACCTGGGCATCACATAAAGAAGGAAGAAAGCATCTAGGACTTTCATCCATATTGTGCACTCCTGATGGTGACCAAGCTGGGAACACTGCAATTCCAAATTGGAGGCCCCACCAAGTGGCAGAGGTGCAAATACATCGCGGTGTATTTAGTGTGGGGCCCAACTCTCTGCCACCCAGTGAGGACCTGCTTGGTGCTGTGTAGTCCTACTATGATTCAGCCTCTGTACCTCCCTCTGGAGGTGCTTCTGGTGCCTGGTCTCCTCACTGTGACAGTGGGGAGGAGAAGGGATCGTGGTGCTTACCCTTCCTGCTAGCTTACAGAACTCCCTTTCTCACAACAGAGAGTCTGAAGATGCATCAGGAGTCACCAGATCTCTGCATGCCCTGGCCAGGGAAACAGTGTCCCTTGAGAGCAATGTGGATCTCATAGGCTGCAGGGACAGGTGGGGTGAAGGGCTAAGTCTCAATGACACCTTACGCTATGGGTAGAGTCTCCAGAAGTAGGGATGACTTTCCCCTGTCTTTGGAGATCTGCTCCACCCACGAGGTGAGACTAGCAAGGATCTGGGGATTAGTGATGGGGGAGAGAGAGGGAGAGATGATACTTGTTAGTGCTGTGATGTTGTTCGATACCAGTGTTGTGAAAGATCCAGACTGTGTCATCCACGACCATACCTCATGTAGTAGAGAGTGAGATGCACTATGGCCCTTACATGTGGGGTCAGATGTCTCAGAGCTCCTTTCTTGGACTATACAGGGACAAGGATGTGTTGGATTCCAGTCTTACTGAACTACTCAGTCTGGTCTAGTTTAAACGCTGATGGCATGGAGATGTGACACTGCAGCAGGAAGAAATACAGATGTGAGAAGGAAAAAGATAATATACACATGCTGATTCTGCTTGTGCCTACAATGGTGTGTGTGGCTGGGGTAGCACTGCAGTAGTGTTGGCAAGAGCAGCATGACTATTTGAAAAGGAAGGGAGCAAGCTGACATCTTCTTACCTTTTCTTGGCTGCATCTGCTGTGGCCTGTCTTGGTTTAATTATTTTCTTTTCATTTTTGATTCCTGTTTAGTTCCTTTTCCCTGGAAAATGTGACTGCATCAGGAAACCTTTCACTTCTCTGCAGCAGCATTAATGGCTGTTCAAGGCACAATGCAGCGAAGGTTCATCTTCAGGGCTGGGTGCACGAATTTCATCTACTCCTCATTCTCCCAATGAGAGAAGAGGGCACATTTTATCTGTGTAATGTACGGCACTTGGAGTGACTTTAAAGGTGGATTCTGAGGCTTATTTCCACAAGATGCTTAGGTGACATCTGTGCTAATAAATTAGATGGACTAGTCCTGGATACTGGAACCAACTCCCCACAGCGATCCCTAATGTGGATTTTGCCTATGACAACTAGTACTCTCCCTAATAATTTAAGGAGCTGTTCTGGGAATCTGGGAGTTAGATCTTCCCCAAGTGAACAGTTTGCATGAGGCCAGAGTGTTTTGGCAGGCTTTAGGCTTCATACTTTCCCAGCATAAACCACATTATTGATTGTGATACTCCAGGATGAAGTTTATGCCAACCAGCTTAAATATAAGGGCTCTTGCAGCTTCACAAAACTCAGTGAGAACTTCTTGCAGTGAATTCAGATCTTTTGGGCTTACTGGCTTTAATTTCGTTCAGAAGAAATATCTAGAGAAGCATGATTTCCAAGGAAAATCCACCTTTTGAAAGAAAAGCTGAAGATATGATCAGCTGCTCTTCCCTGGATTCTCTAGAAGTGTACAAGTCTGCAAGGGAAATGGCTGGTGTGACACCTGTAGCCTTAGATATTTCCCAGGCAAGTCCCAGCTTCTGAGAGAGCGTCCTTCACACTTCTGAGTGAGCTGCAGGAAGGACCATTTCAGGACCTGCTATTTTGAGTGGCTTATCTACCCTTCCTGAGTCCTGAGTCTCCGTGAAGTCAGAAGTTTGCAAGGGAGTGGGATAGCTTGCCTTATATCTGCTGTACCTTGCTGCTGTTGGGACATCAGAGCAGTCCATGAAAATTCTTGGCAAGAGCGGCCGCAGTGAGGTGAGCAGCACAGGTGCATATCCAACATGAGAACCTTCCCCAGAGGCTAAGGGTTGTGCTGGCAGCAGCCTTGGTCAGTACCACTTGTGTTTGGAGAAAAAAGATGGCACAATTCTGATTGATCCCAGGGACTTCTTCTCAAGTTTTCAGTAAATCTGCAATTCTGAACCCCTCCTCCTGCTTGCCTGCTCCACTGTAGTGTCCAAATTTTGGAGCCTAATCTCTTAACTCTGCTATGGAGTGAGCTAAGATAGCCCCAAATCCCTTTGTCCATCCCTTCCCCTCTAGGCACCCTTTAGGGAGCAAGTTCACTCACATCAGCTGTTGCATAGTGCCTCATAGTGCTTCATTTTTATCTCATGTTATCATTATATCCCTTGAGCTTTCTCGCTTCTAAACGGCCCCTGCCTTTTCCTAGCTCTGATCCTTTCCATTGCACACCTTTATTTCCCTTTCCCTCCGCTCTACCTTGGCTGGGATGAGTACAGTGCTCCAGGAGAGGGCGCAGGATGCATTCAGAGACGAGCTGGAGAAAGTTTGAATGCCTGATTATTATTTTTTTATTTCTTTTTTTCTTTTAGTCCTTTCCTCTGCAGTGCTATTTCAGGTATGTAAATACCTATTCCTACAGACTCTGCCTCTAGGGCACTCTCTAGATTTTTCTCTCTCTCCTTTTTAGCTCAGTCTAAGGAGTCGTTTGGGTTTGTTTTTTTGTTTTGTTTTGTTGTTGTTTTTTGTTTGTTTGCTTGTTTGTTTGTTTTCTGCTGTTCATGAATTAGGCAGTGTCTACAGAGCTGCCCATGCATCTGTCTTTACATGCCACAGCTGTTTTAAAACTCACCAAGCTGGACAAATAAGTTGATACGAGTGTCAGTGACTTTAGGTTTGGGCTGTATTCACTTCTCCTTTACTAACCACATTTCAGTGGTACAAGCTAGGTCCTTTGCCTCACCAGTGTGGGGTGTCAAGCCACCACTGATGGAAGTGTGGGGTTTCTGCCTGCTGAGGTTATCCTTTCAGGGTAACTTGTAGATTTAGAGGACAGGAAACGTGTGAGGGTGACAGTGGGAAAAGAGCTAGTCACATTAGAGGGCTGCTTTGCCAGTAGGTTGAGTTTCCACTGTTGCCTTCCCTTTTCTAATTACATTACATGATCATAGCAGCCCTTTCTGGCTTTAAAATTGGTGGCAATGTATTCCCCAGATAATAAGTCTCATACAAAATTATATGAAATCTCCTGTTGAATTTGATAGCAGGGGTACTGTTCCAATTTAAAGGTTATAGGATGACGCAAAAAAGCTAAAGAAAGGTTATCCTTTTCTACTCAGCCTCTGGAACTTGGGTAATTAATTATAGAGCTGACCTTGCCAGCACTAAAGCATATGCTTTTGAATGACTGAAAGGAAGCTCTCCATGGACAAGGAAATGCAGGAGTGTTCCCCAGGTGTGAACTGGACAGAGCTGGGGCCATGCTGCAGAGGGCTGAGAACTGTGCCACCAAGATTTGTCACCAAACTCCTACTCAGGGCAGAGTGGCGGCATTTAAAGTTTCTCTGAAAAAAAAAAAAAGTAATTTTTTCAAACCAGAAATATTCTATTGTATTGCACTTCAGAATATTTAAATTATTTTTACTATTAATCATGGTGGAATGAATTAATATGAGACAACTAAAATACTGTAATACTGACAACCTTTTTTCATTATTAAATATGATATCAACTTATAGACAGATCTGTAGCCTAGAGATTTTGCAGCAGGTGCTCTCCTGCTTCTTTGACACTGAAGTCTTTACTCCTCTTACCTGTGGAGGATGACGCCATGGACCAAAGCCACTGTAGCAAGCCTATATCTTTTTCCAGGGCAGTGGCAGCGGACACCTTTGCTACAGTATTTGACAAGCCTTTGGTCCCACACCACGGTCACACAGCTCTTTGAAGGCAAACATTCTTGCTAAAAGCCACAAATACGAGTGTGGCCCAGGCTTATATTCAGCAAGAGAGCACAGAATAACTAGACCCTTCACGTCTTAAGGTATCTGGTGTCAAGAGAGACTTCTTTTCTTTTCCTGTCACTGCCACAAATGAAGTTAGTCAGTGTTTGGTACTGTGGCCCATGGCTGAGGATGCTAGGGACCACATCAAAGCAGATACTGAATAGTCAGGGAAGGATGCGTGATAACATGGGAAGGGTATGAACTGTTACGCAGATCCAGGTTTCAGTGACTGAAGTTCTATTTAGTACCACTAGGGGATAGCCAAACTGTTGCCAGCTTGTAAGAAACAGCTCCTTAACCTCAGCTTCTTTGGAAATCAATTGCCAGGAGAAGGATATGTACGTGGAGGGAACAGAGGGAACAGATATTTAGGTACATCTAAAATCTTTCCTTCAGCTTACAGTAGGAGTTCAATGAACAGAATCATGGGCATACAAATTGAAGCAGTGAGTGACAGCAAACTGAACTGATAAGCTCACTGTATCTAAAAGCTGTAGCTTTCTCAGTGTCAGAAAGTGACTGGTTCCTGTGAGATAGGACCAACCTCTCACTGATGGAGCAGGCACATCCTATTGTGAGAGGCTGGAAAAAGCTAAGGTGGTATGGGAGTGAGAAGGATGTATCAAGAGGCTTAGAGAAGGGCTGGTTGGGTATTTCTAGATTTTTTGCTGGCTGGATAGCTAGGATCTGGTGCAAGCCAGATAAGTTGACTTAATTACCATTAACTTAGTTTGTAGAGTCAGAGGGAGCAGAAGAAGCCCACAAAACTCACTGAGGGGCTCACTTCTTCCCCAACCCAGAGCAGAGGTGTTGTGCTGAGAATGTCTAATAGCAATGATGGCCTCATGTTGTGATTCAGGGATTGTTTTACTCCTCCAGAAAAACTAAACCATTTCAGACAGGGAAAAGTCTAATGATGTGATGAATTTCTCAAGGAATTAACAGGAAATTGATATAATTTTGCTCCAAAAGTCATGCCAAGCAGGGATCAAAACATTTTCTTACATTGGTCAAACTAGGCTACACCAACAGTGCTGCTGCTGAATCTGACAGTCTCACCACAAATCCTTGTATTGGGGTGGATGCAGGGAAAAAAATTTCTCTCTGTCCTCCAATAACATTCCCTGCTGGGCAGTATCTCAGGAGGACTGTGATGAGGATGGCTATCCTGTTATTGTCTGAACTGCATCTTTTTGGGATGGTTAAGCTGACAAAAGTTGTTAGTCTGGCACTTAGAGCAACACAAAGTTCTTTGCTACTAATCAAAGGAAGTTTTTTAAAGGCACATGAAACACCTCCTCTTAAGACCCACGTCAAAGCTTTGTCTTGGTAAAGTTGCTCTCCAGTGGTCTCATCCAACAAATGCAGGATTTATGCCTAGGATTCATTCTGGGGCTGTCTTTTCAGTTTGTGCCCTTCCCTTTAAAGACTGCAGTGGTGTGAACGGGATATGTGCCAGAAAAAAAACTCTCCAAACAATTTCCTCTGGAGACTGGAGATAAATTCTTTCACAGGGACTGATTAGAGATGTAGGTGGAGGATTCCATGCTGAAAGGCTGTGCACTGGAATGGATAATATGTTAAGATGACCTTCCTTCCCAATCAAGGTCAGGCAGATGCTCCTTTTCCCTTGGTCCTGCTGACACGGATTTCCTGAGTGATTGCTTATTTGTTTCTCATTGTCCCACCTGAACATCATCTGTATGCTGCTGGCATGAGGACTTGTTTCTGCTCTTCCAAGGGCTGTATATCAATGTTGAATAATGCAGCCAGAAGTCTCCAGAGCTCGTGTACTGCAGGTCATTAAACTGGACTGACTTTGGCTCCACGCATGGTGAGCAAGCTGTTCTTTTTAAAAGAGTGATTTAGTGTCTTAGATTGTAGTAAATACTGCCCTATAGAAAAGGGGTAACTCCAGTTTGCAGTGAGATAGCTTGTTTTAAGGTATCTGAATGCACTTTAATTGCTGTCTTGGTTAATGTATGTTCATTTCCCCTCACTGCCTTCTCAAAGCAGGATATAACACATCTGAACATCTTTTCTAGCCAATTGTGGTGCTTTTTCACCCACAGGAAGATTCTTCAGCTGTGCCTTTGTAATCTTCAAAATTTCTTCCATCTTTTCCTCTTCCTCCCCACCTGTTTGATCCTCTCCTTTTGTCTTAAAAACTGTGCCAATGCTTCCTTGAGTTCTTCCAAATGCAGACTCCCTTTTCATTCTGGTGATTGCTTGTGGTAGAGCGAAAGATCATTTTTTTTTTCCTCGTCAAAGGACGTTTGTGGTAAGTTAGCCCTCCCAGAATAGAAGGGATAACTATAATGCTGTTTGTGGCTATGACTGTTGGGGAGAAAAAAACCCTTTCTTTTGCTCACTATTTCTGGAGTCCTTAGGGCTGTGGACTTTTGCAGAACACCTAACATTAACACTTGGCTTTTGTAGCATCAGGAAAATATCTGAGGACTGAGATATCTGTGGTGGGGGAGAAGCAAAGAATGGACAAACGACTCTTCTTACCAACCTTCTTATGGTTTGGTATTTCATCTGCAAAAAGCCATACCAGGCTTCATAACTCAGCAAAACTGCATTTCTATAGACTTTTCTATTATTTTCCATTGTTTTCCCCTTGGTTACATGCCATTTCTAAGTATAGTGAGGTTTCTCAGAAATAATTCAGCTCACGTGTTTTATGTTTGGTTTTTTTACATCTATGCATTCAGCTTAATTTTGAAGATCCATGAGAGAAGACCTAGCATGGGCTGAAAGGTTAATCTTCTCCCTGGCATCCAAGAGTTCCAGTCCACCGCACTTGCTGGGAATATCATCCTCATGGCTGGAAGCTCTGCAGAACAGAGTGGCACCTATTGGTGGGCAGGGAAATGGTGGGCTGGAGCTCTGTGGGGAACCTCAGGTGCCTGTGGACTCTGCTGCAAGGTGAAACAAGTGACCAGTGAAATGCTTAACTGGTTTTCAGCTTTAAGAGTTTGGGGTATTTTTTTTTTTAATGAAGTTATACTGGAGGCAATAAGTCTCAAGAGGAGAGGCAGGTAAATGGCACTCAGTGTGCCCAGGAGATGAAGTCACCCTGTCCTTGCCCACAGTCCGCAGGGTTAGGTAGTACAGATAAAGAAAAGAACTGGTGTTTCCCCCGGCAGAGCTTGCTCCAGGCTTGGTGAAGCTTCTTACTCTTCTGCAGTGTTTCTCCCAAGAGCAATGAGAGCTGGGGCAAGGTCAAGGTTTATGTGGCCCTGCAGAGGAGCAGCCTGGGAGGGAGGACTCTGCTGTGACATCCTTCAGCTGGAGCACCTCAGAGCAGCCTGGATCTGCTGCTCAGGGTCTGCCCACCCTGTGAAGAGGGTACTGACAATAACGGAAGGTCAGGAGACTGCGTGGCACTTCCCTTGCATGGATCCAGAGATACTTTGTGGTTTTGGGCAAAAAAATCAAAGCTAGGGTAATCAAAGTTCAAGGAAGGAAATCCTAGACGAGCAAATCTGCTTTCTTTTGCATGGGACAGCATCTGGCATGGAGGGTCACAAGAATAAGATAATCCCATAAAGGAACTGTTGTCACACCTTCAGGAGGCACCATTAGGAGACCCTGCAACCTGGAGTGGCACACAAAAGAGGCTCAGCTTCTGCTGAGTCCACTCCGCAGTAAATATCACACTGTATTTGAGAAAGGAAAAGTACATTTGAGTAAGTGCTCAAGTAAACAAAACATCTACACTGAGGACTTGTAAAGCAGCTGCCAAAAGAACAGGCACAACCTCATTTGGCTGAATTTTGTGGCTACCTGAAAGTAAGATAATTCCCTGGAGGCTTATAACTATTCTCTGAAGTGACAAAATGGCTTTTATGGGGCTGTCCAACCTCTCCTGTACCAGTGTTTTGCCTTTTTATTGCCCTCCTGCCAAGAAGTCAGGCTAGGTTTTTCCTCCTCTGCAACTCTCTGAGAGATGGATCAGGTTATTTTTAAAAAGTGACCATAGCCATTTTAAGTGGCTTCCCCTTTCTATTGGTGTCTTCTCACCTAGTGATGAGGATGAAACCTAGCCAGGTGTAATCTGTGGGCAAATCGCAGATTTCACAGATGTGCCAGGTTTTTAACCTGTGGGAGTCCACAGTTAGCACATCTGTCTGCGCTGACTCCTCCCTGTCCCAGTATATCCCACTGGATTCAGTTGTAGAGCCCTTTCCATACTGTTTGTTGGCCGATGCCAAGGTAAAGTAGGTCAGCTAACTCGAAGACCATCTCTGGTTAGCCTCCAGCAAGGTTACCAGTGCAGTTTTGGCCACCGGAGGGCTCCAGTTTTATTTCACAAATATGACAGAAGGATACTAAAAATTACCATTGTAGTGGGCCAAAAGGAGGGTCTAAAATCCTGCAGAAGCCTCATGCCTTATCCTAATGCTTCGGCATGCAAATTGAAAGTGGAGTGTCCAGCTTCCTGCACCATGAATAATCAAGAATCTGGGACACTTGCTTAAAATTATTTGGGTTATTACAAAGATTTTCTGAGCCTCCTGAGGTCTGCCCCTGTGCCAGCGCAGCAAGGATGTGCTCATAAAATCCCTTTTTGTGTGAAGGAGCATTGGCACTGGAGAACAGAGGCAGGGGTGTGTGTGGTGGGAGAGGACCATGGGACAAGCAAAGAGAGATCCACACCACTTCTGTGAGATGCTTTTATCAAGGGCTGGCCAGGGGTAGGAAGGGAGGGAATTCCCCAGATTGCACCAGCCTGAATTTGTTAAAATTTTGCCTTCTCTCTCTTCTCCCCTCATTGAGGGACAAATGCAGCACAGGAGGGAATCAGAAAGGAAGCTTTTATTCATTGCAGAGCACTGCAATGAATTCATTGAGTGTCCTTGAAGGAACCCCATATTTTGTAGCTGACCCTGAGCGTTAGCATCACGAAAGCTTTTCTTTTCTTTTTTTTTTTTTTTTCCTCCCCTCCCTCAGCTCTAGTCCTATTTTTAGAGATTGCCGTTTTCTCAGGGGCTTCACAGTCTATTTTTAAAAGGCTTTGCAGGCTGCCAAACCATTGTTATTTTCTCTAGGGTGGTGTCAACATGGCATCTATAGTAAACATGTTCAGCATTTGCAATTGGTATTGTTTTAAAGCAGAAAAACATTACTGAATGTGACAAATGCTTTTGCAAATACAGACCCACTGTGAAGTGCTTTATTTCCACAGAGCATCCTTTTGCTTGTCTCGTGACTTTCCCCTTTTCTGAAACACCGTTGGTCTGACCGTCAAATTGCTCACTGCTGCATGAACCTGATCTGTACATTATTAGATCATCTAGAGTGACTGTAAATCAGGTTTGGTCTAAGTCTTGCAGCATGTTTAATGTTTTTATAAAGCTCTTTTTCTTGCCTTTTATATTGTGAATAGGTTAAACAGCCCAGCTCTGAAAGCAATGTAATGAAGAGTTTGAAGGGCTTAAAATATGAAAAGCAGCAAATATTAGTAATGATCATCATGATATCATCAATTAAGGTGGCATTTCTCAAATTAATCCAGGATAATCACAGCTTCTTTGTACCTGTGGGGAATAAAATTAAAAAAAAA
>VYXH01011779.1:122085-179539 GCA_013397275.1 Burhinus bistriatus | reverse complement strand
AAAAAAAAAAAAAAAAAGGGAGGAAAAAGTCAGGAACAGTTATGTAAAGATGTGGGAGCAGATGTACTGCTGGTGTAAGCTGGCACTGCTCCACTGATGACACTCAAACTAGTTGATGTGGGGGAACATTTGTCTGCAAGGGAAGCTGGACTCAGATTTACCAGTGAGCTACAGTGCCTTCATTAGCTACCACACATCAGCTTAACACAGTATCTGCCCATGTAATGCTCTGATCCCCTCACAAATGTGAGGTACAATGTCTGTATTAAATGTCTTTCATGGATGCTTAAGTTAATGTCTCTCTATACTGCCTGCTGCAGACAACACTGCCCAAGAGGACAGTTCCTGCTCTTCAACCCATGCGCAGCCATTCCTTGACCGGTAATAGCTCAGCTGTGCCTTTGAGCACCGAGTTTACAGGTTTATGGACATGTGCAGAGCACCTCCTCAATCAGCTTCTTGTGTGAATGCCATGGGACAACTGAGGGAATGCCTCCGTGGGAGGTGATGAGCCATCCTTCAGAATCACAAGTGCATTTAGAAAACTAAACTTCCTTGTTTCAGTAATGTTTGAGATCATAAATGCTTTTACACATTTGAACCCTGGTATGCACTATGGGTGCTGGGCAAGGAAATAATGCACAGTACACAAGAATGGCTCTACTATTTGCACAGTCCTTGCTCTGAGTCCTTTCCCTGAACAATGAAACATCCAGGAGCTTCACAAGCTGGTGGTACAAGCTATGGTATTCATTTAAATTGTAAACTTCCAAGGGATTTCTATTCCACAATTTTGTCCAGCTGCCTACTGAATCCTTGTAAATGATTACCATTCAGAACATCCTGCAGCAAGGAGTCTCACAGCTCAGCTCTCCCATGTGGAGCGTCACCTCGTGTTGTTTGAACCTGCCCCTTTATTTATTGCCTCCTTACTCATAACTTGACTTCACTGGATTGCTTGAAGGCTCTAAATTGCCTGGCATTCAGTCTTGGATCACGGAAGGCCCATCTCAAGTTTACCAGAAGACCTGTGAACTTTTGTGGACCTAATCCGAGACTTGTATTTGTAACCAAACCAAAGGGGTTTTGCCTAGGTTTGCATTTCATTGCAGATGCCTTACACTCTTCTTATAATCCCACTGGATAAAGAATGATCGTTTGGAAGCCCCCAGTAAAACTGCCTAACTTCAAGTTATTTTGGCACAAGCCCTCTGCACCATACCATGAACTCTGAGAAGCCGCCAATTCTGGTTCGTGCTCTTGGCAGCTGAGCTGGTTGGCTGGTTTTGAAGGTACAACTGCCATAGCAGATGGCTGTGAGGTTAGCAGGGAATTTATTCAGAGCTATGCATAAACCAGGCTGTCTTTCCTCAGAGGGAATGGCAATCAAGAGCACGCTCACGTACCCACCCACATCTGCACACGAACATCCCAGCACTACGTGGTGACCAAGGAGCGGAGGAGACAGCCTGTCTGTCACACACCAACTCTTCTGCGCTGCTTTACCCCACAGTCTGTGCCAGCTCAGTAGGGCTGTTGGCTCCGTCTGCACTGCTGAACGGCGGAGGTGTTTCATGAATAGATGAACCTGCTCTGTTCATAGGGGAATAGGGCTGAAACGGTGCAGAGCCTCCACCTTGGGCATATCCTTTTAGATACCCTTCATGACCCACGCCCACTCAACAGTCTTAGGTTGCTGCTGTTCTTCCACTGCAAACTGGGTATGAGAAGTTTGTAGTACTGCTTTTCTGAAGTAGTGGTTTAGAGGAGGCTCAAAATCTGGTCGGAGTCAAAGGGTTGGGACAGGAGGGATAGGAATAATTGACTCTTTATTTTCCTGGGAAACAATATTACGTTAGATGTTGGTGTTGCAGTGAAGATGGCTGAACAGAGAGCAAGCTGTAAACCCTCAAGAAGTTTCTTCTAAAGTGCCCATTTTGTAAGAGCTAAGCATCTCCACGACGCGCTGAAGCAGATGTGAAGGACCTTTTGTCAGAGCCTGTGACAACTCAGCAAAGATACCAGCAGGTAATGGGATTTGAGCTGCCAGCTCCTTGACTTCTTTCTCTGCCCTTAGAGTAACTGCATTCATTTTTATGTTTAAACATTCCTGCTATATGAAAAAAAAAACCAGCTCTGAGTCATGCCAGCATATTTGCATGCTGGTGTATTTAGGTGTGAAGCTGTTGGAGTTCGATAAGTATAAAGCAGCACTTGGTAAGCGAGGTAGTGGTAGTAGTAGGCTATTTAGATAAAGGAAAGGGAGGTGCGGTCTGCTGTCAGTAAGTACTTGGCACCTTGCTGTATTGGCTCCAAATGAGGCTGGCCCAGGCTGTTTTTAAACCACTAGATTTCCTGCAAGTTAAATTCCTTTCCTCAGACTTGGAGGACATATCAGTGTTATCTGCCTGATGGGAAGTGGAAAAGATTTAGATAATGAAGTGTACTTTGGTGTGGATCTGTTCTTATCGCTGTCTGCTAAGTGATATGTCTCATATATCACCTATGTTTGTCCTTTTCACCTCAAGCTGTGGTTGCACAATTAATGACCACTGATACGGGATCGGTGCAGTATTAGATCATCCAGCAGGACCAGCTGTGTTTCGAACATGGTATGGATGTTTATCATGTTTCTGCTAAATTATCAATAGCACACATGGCAGTTGTGGGAAGAAGGATAGCGCCTGCTCTGACATAAAACTTGTTGGGACCAAGTTAATCTCTTACACTTTGGGGTGCATTCGAATGGGCATAGTGACTTTATACGCTTTTGCTATGTGGCTCTGTCATTTTTGCTTTAGCACCAGAAGTCTTAAAAACAAATCTGCAGGAGATAGCCTCTTCCTATGTGCTACTCTTGTGCCTGTGGTATAGCGAGTGTGTATCACAGGTACATTTGAAGCACGGGTGGAAGCCTGTGAGGCACTCCTTGGCCTGTAATGCCCTGGAGTTTTACAGTCTCTTGCTGGACTATGCAAACATGCTAGCACTGCAAAGTGGATTTTCAGCCATCCTTGAGAGATGGCTCTGGCATAGCTATTGCTCCCCAGCTCCCTAGTTGCTTTATTCCACAAAGAAGTGATCCCTGTTACCAGACCAGCGCTCTGCCTGTTCAGCGCCAGTTTCCAGTCTCTTTTTGGCAGACATCTGCACATAACCCAGAAACTCACTGGCTCCCCTGAAGTACAGGAGAGAAGCCTTTCATTCAGTTTCTAACCAAGCTCTTTGTTCGGATCTTCATGCCAACAACCTCTGCTTGTCAGACTGCAGTTTCTGGGTTGCTGCTCCGCAGAGCCCTTGCTGGTGTTTCAGGGGAATTGGTTAGCTTCTAGGTAATGGGTTACATCTTTGCTTCCAGCTGCTAGAGAGCACAGAAAGAAGCTAAAAATATATTTCAGCCGACACCTAATGTCACTTCTCCACGTGAGGGGTTTGTGCAGTTGCCACAATGATGGTAAGCGATTGCACAGGGGAGGGGACATAACCCTTATTTTTGTGAATAGAAGGGGAGGTGCCCACGAGAAAAAATCCCTCTATGAAAAGACTGATGAGCCTGGTGCTTTGATGCCTGTGTTGAAAAAGCGTGCAGCTAAATACTCACAGATTTAGACCAACCAGTCTTGTGTGAATGCTATTTTTGGAAAGCATAGCACAGAAATATGGCACATGCATCACATGTGAATTGGGAAAGTGCAATCTATTTTTGGAGCCTGTTTGCATATGTGCTGAGTCAAGGTTTGCACACAGAGCAAGCCTGCACCTAATGTCTCTTAAATCTCCTTCAGCAAGGTTGTTAGATTTCAAGCAATTTGTGGGTTCCACAAAATCCTTTCTCCTTCTGATTTTACTACCATCTCAGCATTGCAGGGAGATTAATTAGAAAAAACAAAAAATTAATTGAGAAAGGGAGCTATAAGTAAAGGGGAAACAATTTAGAGTTGAAGGGGGATGGGTTCTGCAAGAGGAATAGCAAGGTAGATGCAGAAAGGCCAGAAAAGCATTAAAAAGTATGGAAATGTAAGAATGGCTCTGAAAGAAGGTGGGAAATTTACCCCTTATTCTATCTTTGCTAAAGCAAACCTTTATATAGGAAGCAGCCTCTAGAGAAAACAGGAATTGGAGAAAGAAACTGGAATATCATTGCATGAACTACAGCCAACCCTGGCTTTATGGGCATGAGAGAAAAGCCCCTAGGTTACCAGGACTGTCAGGGTGCACTGCAAGGGGATGTTAGCTGAGGATTAAAACTGGCTGGCTGGTGTTGGTCTCAGTGGATGGACTCTATTCTGCAGGGCATCACCTTCTGCAGACTGCCTTCCAGAGCAGTGCTGCTGTCCTCACAAATGATGGAAACTAAAATACAGGTCTCTTTAAGGTCAGATGTTTTGCCTAGCAAAGGATAATTCTTTATCCACTATTTCAAGGAGGCAAAGACCTCAAATACTGGAGACAATTACGCCGCTGCAGACTGCTGTGGTCATTAGGGGGGACTCTAGGTCCTTGTCTTCTATCCTGCCATGCCGTTGACACCACTGTACTCCAGTGCTACAGTTCACCTTCTGCTGGTAGGTAGCAGCAGCACAAATCTGCAGAGGGGATAGGAATGGTGCTGAAGGAGAGGCCCCGACCACTCAGGTCTGGCACTGGAGAACCTTCTTGGTCCTGTGATCACAGAAACAGGGTTGTGGGCATGGAGAACATGGTGCTTGCACACCAGCAGGCACACCAGCCAGGCCAGAGCAGGACCTATTCTTTAAGAGCAGTTAGTCATAGCCCATAAACTACAGGCTGCATTATCACTGTCACTGAGAGCTGGGTAAAGCATGATGTAGCGAGGTCGAGCAAGCACAGCATGCTGGGGCTGCCCGCCCAGTCGTCCTGCCTTACAGCAAGGGCAGCGCACAGGTGAGCAGCAGGTGAGGAGGGACATGGCACAACATGACCTGGACTCTTTCTCTTTACCTGCCCATTCCTACCTTCCAGCAAGTCTCCTGACCCGGAGCGCAGCTGTGGTATGAAGCCACAAAGCAACCTTTCAGAAAGCTGCTCTGCTTTGGGGAGGTGCACCCAATGTACCTGCAGCTCACTGGAGCTGTTCCCACAGTTCAGGGAAAGGCAGGTTGGCTTGTGTGGAAGGAGCAGGATGAATTTCTGTTCAAATGAAAACCAGAAGGTGAGCGGAGCCAGGCAATATTCACAGCCTCCGCTCATACAGCTCTGGGGGGAAGGGAAGGTGTTTTTATACTAAACAAGATGGGAAGGACAGCAAGAGCAATCTGAGGATTGGTTTGTTGGTGGAGGTCCAGAGCAGAAACATCCTGTATCCTTCACGTCAATACCAGCCCTGCAGAGTTTGTAGTGATGTTGTAAAGCCCTTGTCCTGGAGAGGTCGGCTGTAGAGATTGACCCGAGTGCCATCTAGTGATCTAAAAGCATAAATAAGTGGTATTCCAGCCAAATGACCAAGTCACACTGCAGCAGATGCTCTGCACAGTTCAGTCAGGAAAAGCAGAGAAGCAGCCCATGTTGATGAGGTAGATCTGCATTGAGTAGACAGTAGTTTCCTGAAGGCCAAGTCTAGTGACATGCAGAAGCATGGTTTGACATCAGACATATGAACAGCTCAGCTGAGTTCAGCTGAGCCCCACTGAAATCTGCACCATTGCAGAACCTGCAGAATTCTTGTGTTCCCAGAATGTGGGCAGCAAATGTAAACTCTTCTGTTGCAACCTACATGAAAGGTGATAAGTTCTGTCCGTGAGCAGCAGGCATTGGGTTTTATACATTCTCCCAAAAGCCTTCTGAGGTCACAGGCGTAGAAGGATTTGACTAATATCCTATTGTGTTTCCCTCTAACGACACTAGATCACCCTAGAAGCTGCCTTTCAAAGGTGAAGCCTCTGAAGCCCATCAGCTGCAGAGCCAGTTCAGCCCTAGCACAGCTGCTTTGCATATGCACAACGTATTGTCTCTAGGACAGGGGATAGACATTGCAGCCAGGGAGAAAGACATTAGCCCTATTTTCTTGCTCCCCGTAACAGAAATGGCACTGCCACCATGCATCCCCTTACAGGCTGCTGGGAAGGCATGAGGAGCTTCAGCAAGTGTAAGGTGGAAGAGCCTTGGAGCATGGGCTGCAGAGGAAAAGGGAGCAGCACTATCCTGACACAGTTAGCATTCCTCTTGCACTGATAACACCATGTCATGCAGCAGGACACAGTGAAGAGGTGGGATTTGTGCTGATCTCTGTAGGGGGAGACGGTTGACTCAATTTGTTTATTCAGTTGCTAGAGTCATAGATGTCAATATAGAGACATGTCAACATAAGAACTGACATACCTATGAACAGGGTAAGACACAGCGTGAAGCATGCCTGGCAGACTACTACCCAAGTGTGTGCTCCTGGTATCTTTAATCCTGATGGAGCCAGACCCATGTGGTCTTTTGGGGCCCTTCTCTGCGTAGGTACGTGTGGTTAGGAAGAGTCTGTTAAAATGACATATATTCTGTTTTTCTTCTTGTATTCAGAGAAAACAAAAAGTGAAATCCACTCCATCAAAGAAAAAAAAAAGTTATTTGTAAAACACTTAGGTTTAGGGATCTCAAGCCCTAGTTTTGAAGGAGAGCCTGAGTTTAAAAGCAGAATGGCTTAAAGCAAGAATAAAAAATGCAAATGCTGATGCAATTTCCAAACTTGGAAAGTGGATACCAGCCAAGCAAATGCCAACATAACAATGCCCGCAAAACAAAACAAATCAGAATTTCCCTCTAATTTTCAGTGTATGCTAAAAAAATCTGGAACATGTATCCAAAATTTGTGGAAAGGGAGAGGAAAATCACACTGGTCTCCATTTTCAAGCAGTTCTACTAGCAAACATTTTTTCATTTTGCCCCCCACTTATAGTGGCTTTGACACCATTTTGTTCTTCATATAACCAAACGAGACAACAGAAAGCAGCACTTTTCCAGATCTTAGTTTGGACTGGTTTCTGTTTAAAACCACTTAGGTTCATAACCTTCCTTTCTGCAGCCATAGATCCTCCACCCTAGAGCCTATGTTGACTTTAAACGTAACTTGGAACTGCTGGAAATCTGAGCGGTCATTTCATTCAATACTCGGCTCATGTCCGGGAACTCTGGTGAACCTAACCTGAGATTCATACCTGTAATCAAATCTAAGCAGAGACCAGTTTTTCCTGGGTTTTAGTTTCATGTAAGAAGGTGCCCACCTTCCTACCTGTCTTCACCTTGACCAGGCAGTGGAACATCCGGCTATCTCCTCACATATCACCAGTAGCTTCTCAGGTTATAAAGCCAGCCTCCTCATCCTGATACTAGTAACCCACTCATTTGTGCTTCATTCTCATAAGACTTGCTTATTCTGGTTAGTGTTCCCTGCAGTTGACATGGTCGGCTCTGTTCAAGGAATGACTCTCCGCCCAGATGGTAGCAAGCCTGACAAGGACTCTTTTCAGAGCTATGTACAAATCATGCCATCTTCTTTTGGATGGATTAGAGTCAACAGCACCATAATTGCAAACCCACGCACCCACCTCTGCAAACTAGCATTCCAGGGCTGTGCAGGAAAACAGAATGCCTGCCTGACCCACACAAGGCTGCTGTGCCAACAAACCTTACTGGCTGTAAGCATTAGAGATAATAGATTATTAGCTTAATTCGTATAGCATTTCTTGTTTGTAGCATCAGAGTGGCCATTTGCCACTGGAGAAACTGAGGTACAGCAAATCAAAATGCTTTTTAGAAGTCAGGCATACATCCAGGAACAGAACATTGGACACTGACTGCACCATGTACAGAAGTGATGATCTTAGTGACAATTCAGTGTCTTCTGTATTGCTTTGCAAAAATAATGTGAAAGAATACTTGTGTTTGCATCCTCTCTACTCCCAGATTGTCTTAACTGTCTGACTGCTCGTGTCTGAAGAAGTATGCCACAATCTCAGGGGACTTTATGGTGCTCACAAATAGGTGATTATCAATGAATTGTTATTTAAAATCCTAGTTATGTTAGCTTGCATAGATCAGATAAACACATTGCATAGTCTGTTCTGTTTCTGGATTGCTGAATGTCTCTGACTCTTGCTGGTCTGGAAGAAATAATCTCATCAATACATTTAAAATGGACTTCCTTTAGACGCTGTGAATGACTCACTTCGAATGTACTGCTTCTTTGAACTGTCTGACCACTGCATTTTTTAAAAAGAAATTAGTTAATTCACAAGGTTTAAAAACTAATAGCTCTCAGAAGCAACAGGGCTCTTTGGTATGGGATTTTTGTTTTCAAAGCAAATGCCACTCTTACTTGTGTTAATACGTAGTAAACGTGTCACACTGGGCACCTCTCTCTTGTGAGGACATAGTAAAATCCTCTGGTCCTTGACACACAGCATCTCTTCTACAACAAGAAGGTTTGAAATGAATAAGCAGTGAGCTTTCTAGGGTATCCCAGACATGCCTGGGGACTTACAGGCATGGCACGTGGTACTCTCCTGAAGCAGCAGCTGAAAGCCAAAGCAGGAACATCCTTGGCCATCTCAAATTGCATCAGATGTCCATGATTAAGGAACTGAACTGAGACACGGAGATCCCGTTGATAGCCAATGGAGCCAAGAGAGAGCTGCTGCTTGTCTGAAGCAGGCTTTGGCTGGTGGTCAGCTGGATCACTGGGCTCCAGGACCCTGCATTAGGTGGATTTCCTCCAGTTGCAGACCAAGCTTAAACAACCAGCCTGCATTATAGATACTGTCACAGGCATGGTCTTATCTCGAGCTCAATCTCTCCCCAGGTGAGATGGCAAATGAGGTTGTGTAAATATAAGCCTGCCCCTGTTCTCATTGATAAGAGAAGGAGGAATAAAAGGGTAACAGACTACAGAGACCAGTAGCAGGGAAGATGATTTGGAACATCACTGCTGGGCATCCCATGCAGGTTGAAAATACTAGTTGGTACTTTGGTCAGATGTGCACCTAGAATTTCACGTATATAATAAAACCAGCTATAGCAGACCTCTTTCAAGGCTAGGACTAAATTATACTCCACGCTGTGAATGTCTGTTGGCTGTGTGTGGTTTTACACTGAGAATTATAATTTAGCAAAAAGTATATTGTTACTCTATGCACAGCATAAGTCACACTGTCTACTACTAGTGATGGTAGTAAAGTAGGCCATTTTGAGCACTGGACAGGTTTTGCCTGCTGGGCTATTTTGTTGGCTGAATATGTGAATAATATATGAACAATAACTAAGCTAATTTTAACTTTTGGGAAGAGGCACAACTCTGTGATGCTGGAGTGGAAGTAGCTCCACTGAAGCTGATGAAAATCCAACGCTATTTGAACCTGCTCCACAGCACTCACCTATGTCCCTTTGGGTGACAGAACTGGGGACAACTTCCACTGTGTGGCACCTGTGACTGCAGGTGGCCCATTAAATACCTCCGTTGTTAAGCGTCATAGAGCTGAGTTGTTGTATAGGCATGGATCCAGCAAAGAGCACTTGAAGCACATCAGGAGCATTGTTGACTTCATTAAGACTACGTGCATGTTTAAACAGCTGCTTGAGAGCCCTGTTGGATCAAGCTTTACATATCTAATAAAAAGCCCTGAAGGTTGAAGTTCATCTCTGAACAGAACTTTATTTGGTTTAAGCCATCCATCACACTGAAATAACGCTGTTGTTGGGTAGGAGATATGACTATTTTTATGTCTATGTGTAATATTTTCCCCTCTCACCAAAGTGCCTTTCTGAGTGATAAATGTGTAGGTTTCCTGCTTCCCCAGGTCTGCAGGAGCAGAGGAGGCTGGCTGGGTGCTGTGCCTTTTCCCTGTTTATACAAGCAGTGCTGATGGAATGGTGGAAACGGCTGGGCTGTAAACTGGTAATGATCAGCCTGCAGATGCCCTTTCGCAAGCGGCACATCGGCAGGCTGATGCAGAACAGGAACTTCTTGTTTACACAGCTCACCATCTGCATCGCAGTGGCACCATCCTCCCATCTGTGTGTACAAACTGGAATCCTGCCCCCATGAGCAGTGTGCCCGCTTAACTCGTTGTAGCCTTCTGAGAATCCAAAGTCTTCTCACTATTCCGACATTATCTTTCCCCCCTCCCCGGGACAGCTGCTGTAGTCTGGACCTGCATGACACAGTTGTAACCATTTAATGTTAGAAACCTCATGGAAATGAAACAAGAAGTGGAAATGGAGGACTCATTCTATTCGGTAACCTGCTGAAGTTTCACTGTGAAATATTTTATGCATCCTGTTGGTCTCTACCTGAGGAAGAACCATTAGTTAAAACAATTTTTTTTTTTTTTTCTTAGGTAGTGAAGGCAGGAATGAGTCATGGTCAGTTGTCGTAGTCAAGTATGCAATCACCAGAGGATTAAACCGTGCCACAGGCGACGACAAGGCTGTCAGTCACAGGGCTCAGTTAAACACTGCAGCCTCCATGGACTTAATCACAGCCAGGTGCCATATTAAACATGGCTTGTCCCTCTCTGCAGTTACAAAAGTGATGATTATAATTGTTTCAGTGCAGATATCTTCATCAGGTAGTATGCTAATGCTGCAGTTTTCCTAGCAAAGGCTAATGTGATCCTCTAATGATTTCACAATGAAACCTAAGCTACAGGATGGAAAGGACCATGAAGCAGTATCTCCAGATGAAGCCACACTTTGTCTAGCTGCTGATTTTTTTTCAAGTTTGCAGTGACAGAGAGGATTGCAAAGAAGTGCATGTGTGATGCCTACTCACACCTCTGTTTGCTAGGTGGGAGTTTTGGAAATTGCCTGCTCTTAGACCAGTTGAAACACAGCGTTGTTTGCCCCTCTCAGACAGGGACAGATCTAAAATGTGTGTAAACATCTACTCTGAGGCAAGTGTGGTGGCATCTGATCGTTCCCCCAGCAGAACTCTTCCCACTTCCTGCACCTGTCCTGCATTGCTGTGACACTGGAAGGCAGGGGGACAGTCAAGTCACCAGCTCTTCCCTGACTTGTTGATTGTCTGTTAGGTCATCCAGTTGTTGCTGTCCCATCCTTAGAAGCATCCCAAGCTTAGCCTCTGCCCAGATGGGGTTTGCTAGATCCTTTTCCTCTCTTCATGACCCATCCATTATTCTCTCTGTTCTTTTGTGGATTTGGGCCTGCCAAAGAAGTCTTTGTTCTTTGCCTTTTTCCGCTTCTTTTCGATATTTTTTTTTCCTCCTTGAAAAACAGGTAGTTATTCTGGAGTCCATGTCTAGCTGAAACAAATGCTGCCTTCTTTTTCTCTTACACTTGCTTTTGAAGACCCAAAGTGCTGCCAAAGCTCCAGTGCTCCCCAGTGTTCTTAAATGCAGTAAAGATGCTTTCTTCTTCAACACTTTCTATCGTTTCTGCTCCCCTCTGACAAATGAAGGTGTCTTTTCAAATGTAAAACAAACACTTCTTTTTCTTTATACTGGTGAGTAGTTTTGTATCAGGATTGCTCCCAGAGAGGACTGCCAAATCTTCAGAAGAGTGGTCCCGCTTTCTGTTTCTGGAGGCTTACATCCTCCTTTTAGAAGCAGCGATTTTATGTATCTTGCCCTTAGCTTGACAGTTTGTTGGAGAAAGCAAGGCACTGGCTCTGAAGAGTACCTTTGTCAGCACCCATTGTGCCAGACACTAGCGATCTATATTTGCAACCAGCTTTCACAAAGCAATGACTATTTCTTTCTCATGAGACTTCTGCTCCTATGTAGGTCTGAGAAACTCATGTATACAGACCCCAGGCCTTCATTTACCAGTACAAAGACCACTGGTAGGAATGATGTATGTGGACCTGCCATGGTGGTCCTGCCTGCAGTGCAGATATTCTCCGCAGTGCAGAGCAGAGGTGATACAACAACCATTTGGTGCAAGTGGTGTTTCTGTGCATCTGTCTTCACGTAGCCCTTTATCCGTCTTCAACGCAGCATCAGCCTAAGCTGTCTATGTAGTAAAGGACTTTCTTGGAGTTTCTCAAAATTTTTTCTTGTTTTCTACTCCAGCTGCAAGGCTGAAGTACTTTCTTAATCATAGAATCATAGAATCATAGAATGGTTTAGGTTGGAAGTGACCTTAAAGATCATCTAGTTCCAACACCCCTGCCATGGGCAAGGACACCTCCCACTAGACCTGGTTGCTCAAAGCCCCATCCAGCTTGGCCTTGAACACTTCCAGGGATGGGGCCTCCACAACCTCCCTGGGCAGCCTGTTCCAGTGCCTCACCACCCTCATAGTCAAAAATTTCTTCCTAATATCAGTTCTAAATCTACCCTCTTTCAGTTTGAAGCTATTACCCCTCATCCTGTCACTGGATGCTCTTGTAGAAAGTCCCTCTCCAGCTTTCTTGTAGGCCTCCTTTAACTACGAAGGCTGCTATAAGGTCTCCCCGGAGCCTTCTCTTCTCCAGGCTGAACAACCCCAACTCTCTCAACCTGTCCTCAAAGCAGAGGTGCTCTAACCCTCTGATCATCTTTGTGGCCCTCCTCTGGACCTGCTCCAACAGGTCCATGTCCTTCTTATGTTGGGTGCTCCAGAGCTGGACACAGTATTCCAGGTGGGGTCTCAGGAGAGATGAGTAGTGGGTCAGAATCACCTCCCTCAACCTGCTGGCCATACTTCTTTCGTTGCAGCCCAGGATACGGTTGGCCTTCTGGGCTGCAAGCGTACATTGCTGGCTCATGTTGAGCTTCTCATCAACCAACACCCCCATCCTTTGATTCATTTCTAGGCACCTAGAGTAAGACAGTTGAACGTGTGAAAACATTTGGGATTTTAATCCAAGTTTTACACTGAAAATTTTCATCATTTGAAATGATGTCTTAAAACAGTAGCATGCAATAAAATACAATGCATGCCCTCTGCCACTAAGCAAAAACCAGAGTCTACAAAATGTGTATGTTTCCAGCAACTCTGGTGCTGGAAGCCCTTGGGGCCAATGCAAGCAGAATGCACTTTGATTTGCCTCCTGTTCTTCAGGATATTTCTGTCTGCGTGTTAATGCTCAGTGGGATTAGATCATGAAATGAGCTGAAAGAAGGGTAAGACCATCAAGGTCTATATAGTCACCAAAAAGTGGTAGAGAAACTGTTGCCATAAGAACAAAACTTATGTGTGGAGTGGTTGACATGCTGGAGGGAAGGGATGCCATCCAGAGGGACCTGGACAGGCTTGAGATGTGGGCCCATGCCAACCTCATGAAGTTCAACAAGGCCAAGTGCAAGGTCCTGCATGTGGGTCAGGGCAATCCCAAGCACAAATACAGGCTAGGCGGAGAATGGATCGAGAGCAGCCCTGAGGAGAGGGACTTGAGGGTGTTGGTGGATGAGAAGCTTAACATGAGCCAGCAATGTATGCTTGCAGCCCAGAAGGCCAACCGTATCCTGGGCTGCATCAGAAGAAGTATGGCCAGCAGGTTGAGGGAGGTGATTCTGACCCACTACTCATCTCTCCTGAGACCCCACCTGGAATACTGTGTCCAGCTCTGGAGCACCCAACATAAGAAGGACATGGACCTGTTGGAGCAGGTCCAGAGGAGGGCCACAAAGATGATCAGAGGGTTAGAGCACCTCTGCTTTGAGGACAGGTTGAGAGAGTTGGGGTTGTTCAGCCTGGAGAAGAGAAGGCTCCGGGGAGACCTTATAGCAGCCTTCCAGTAGTTAAAGGAGGCCTACAAGAAAGCTGGAGAGGGACTTTCTACAAGAGCATCCAGTGACAGGATGAGGGGTAATAGCTTCAAACTGAAAGAGGGTAGATTTAGAACTGATATTAGGAAGAAATTTTTGACTATGAGGGTGGTGAGGCACTGGAACAGGCTGCCCAGGGAGGTTGTGGAGGCCCCATCCCTGGAAGTGTTCAAGGCCAAGCTGGATGGGGCTTTGAGCAACCAGGTCTAGTGGGAGGTGTCCTTGCCCATGGCAGGGGTGTTGGAACTAGATGATCTTTAAGGTCACTTCCAACCTAAACCATTCTATGATTCTATGAAAGGAGCAATTGAATTTGGGTCATCGTATGGCTATGCCATTGTACCCACCAAATCTCAGCATATGCCCAAACATGATCTTGTCTAATTCTCCATTCAGTTTTACAGACACCATAAGTGGAACATGAAGGATGACTCTGAGCCATTGTAGAGCAAATCCTGGTGAAGAAAAGACACTTCACTGTGAAGGGAATAAAACTGATAATTTGCAAGATAATTGTGAAAAACCTATCAGAAGACAGGATAAGTGTAGTGAAAGATGAGAGCAGGTCACAAAGTCGTTATGCACATACAGTTCAACAAGCCAGCACAAACTTTTTGCACTCTTTCTCAGCTTAAGAAAACCTGCTTGAGGTTTCTTACACTGGCGGAGCTTTCTTATCCACAGTGGGAGTCTGTTTACTGTTACACATTTGTAGAAGGTGTGAAAGAACTTCTGTGGAAAAGATGCTGGTAGTGAGGTAATTAAAGGCAGGGTGATGAACGTGACAGGCCTGCTGTGCTAGCTGTCAGCACTGGATTCATGGCTGTACAGCGCTCGTGCTTTCTACACCTACACTGAAGGACTCCTGTCCCTAATCCTTCCACTCCCCCATCCCTGAGAGTCAACCCTGCCAGTCTCCCAGCTCCCCAGGCCAAATAAGAAATGGCAAACACAACCTGAGATTCCTGCAGCCATTCTGCTGAGCTCCTCACTAGCCAGCTCCCTCTTTTGAACCTGAGAAAAAGGGGTGAGGGTAGCTCTGCTGGCAGTTCCTATGCTCCTACTCTTGTCATAGACCCAGAGGGTCATTTTACCTGTGGAGGTGGTAATTCCCCATCTTACTGTCTGCAAATTGCAGTGGAATTTGAAGGACTAGATTTGGGGGCTGATGTAAGTGGCTGATGATGCTGGAGCTACCCCCCAGGACAGTAGTAAGCAATGGACCCAGCTTGGTGAGGGGATCATGTTTGTCTGCTGGGGACTGACAACATTCTGCTACTGTGGCCTGAGAGTCTGATACTCTCTGTGGAGGATGCTTGCAATGGGAAGCCAACCTGTGTGTGTTACTTACTTCCTCTTCATGGTCTGGCAGACCAAAAAACCTTTGAGAGTGCACCAAGAGTGTCTACCTGTATTAGAGGACTGACACAGCTTCTTCAGCTGGAACTAAATATTCCACAGGCAGCATCTGAACTCCTTGGGTGAAAGGCAAGAGACAAGGTCCTTTGCAACAGGTCCTAAGGCTAACTGGGAACTAGGATGGGAACCTAAGTAATGCTCATCTCTGGTAGAGTTATATTGTTTTGACCTGCTCAGTCCCTCGCTGAACCTCTGCCTCCTGCATTGTTGCCTGACTTCCACCCTGCTTCTGGGAGTTGGGTAGCCTTGCCTGCACCTCACCAGTCTTGCCAGCCATTAGAGCCTAAGCCGATGGAGGCAGGGTTAGGAAAACATTACTTTGTTTCCTCAATAATGAATTAATGACAGTTCTCGATCTGTTTTATGACCACCAACTAACATGTACTGCAAAGCTTCTGTGAGTGTATTAGCTGAACTCTAACAGCTTATGGTACTGCGGTTCCAGCCCTCACTACCCTGCATTAACCACGGCTGTGCCCTTGCTGAAGTCTCAAATTTTGGCCTTGGTCAGTGAAATTCAGGAACTCTAGAAGATAATTTTCCTGTTTCGTCTTCTGGGCTTGCATGGAAATGGTGTTACTGATTACCCAATATTCCCTAGAAATTTGGTGGTACTCTTATTCTAGCCCCATAGTATCAAATTAGCTCCTCTTCTGCTCTGTGGGGAGCCATTTTGCCCTAGTCCTATTCCAGTTCTGACGAAATCCTGAAACTCCCTTTGAAAAAACACACAGCTTTCATTTCTAATTTGCATTAGGGATAATACCATGGAGTGAGTGAGGTGGGGAAGGGTGTTATTTGATGTTGGCAGCTGCCAGGGTCTTCCTCTTCCCTCCTCCAGTGCTGGGGGGGTGGCAGCACAGCTAGATGGTGCTCCACACACAGTGTGCAGTACAGCCACTCTCTCATGCTGACATTCGATGCAAAGATACATGACCAGTTTAAATGCTGGGACATGCTCACAGAAACAATACAGCAGGTTATGATTACAAGGGTCTTTGCATGCATCACGTCAGTCTGAACTGGAGATATATGCGTATGTGCATGTGTATGTGTGTGTATATATATATATACATACACACACACACGCACACTCCCCTTTTTGTCTGCAAGCAGCTAATGTGACTGCCTCTGCAGCACAACTCGATGTCATGAGCTTCCTTTGCTAGTGGTTGAATTCATGGCTTTGTTTGGACAGGCATGATCCTGAAGGAAGGTCTACACAGGACCTTGTGGTGGAAATTAGTCAGTGCAAGTCTCAGATGCCAGACATTCAGACCCAAGTAGGCTTCTGGAGAAAGGGTAAGGTACAAGGAACCACCTAGATGTGTTTTCCTTCCATTTGAGAATTGGACAGCAGTGCAAGCTGCAGGAATCAGTACCATTCACATTCCTTTGGGAATCAGCTCTCTATGTATTTTGTCAGAATTTGAGAGTATATTGAGCAAGTACCACAACTCCAGACTGCTAGGTACCCCCTTGCCAATGATGCCAGCAGTTTCCACTGCTGGAAATTTTTTTGCTTATGTTGCTATCAATTAAAGACTTATTGTCATCTTCCCTTTGGAATTACACATTTATGCCACTCAACACTGTGGCTTGTCCTGTCAGAAATGAGACCCATTTCTTTATCCCACTGACAGTTCACTGCCAGAGATTTAATAAATACGCTCTTCTAGTTGAGGACGTCCCATGGATTTCTTTTTTCCCCAGCAAGAAGAATTGTTGTGCTTCTTATTCTCAGTCATGTGGTCAAATTTACGTGGATGTGTTGTTCTGCTTCACACTAAACTCTGCTTTCTAAACTTTGCTTTGCAAAGGTGGTGTTATTACATCTTTCCACTCTAAGTTTCCTGTGTCTGTTTTTTACATGATAGCCTTTCTTTCACCCTAATGTGTTTTAAGCAGCTTTATGATAAGACAGTACAGCAGCTATCAAGGGGTTAATGTTTTCCTTTCTGCAGCATGTAACAGAAGTCAGAGAACAAGAAGCCCAAAGGAGAACCTTTGTGTTCAGTACACAAACAACAACAAAAAATAATAGAGAAATAAGTGGCAGTGCAAGAATTTCAGCCAACTTTCACTGTTCTCCAGGGCAGCTACAAATCAACTGGAAAAATACAGGCAAACATTGTCATGCAGAGCATCCCTATTGGTGACAGATATGCTGAATATTGGACTGGTCCTTTACAAATCTTCCCTCATTTATGCTGCTTAGGGGGATTGGCTGAATTGATTTTAATTTCTTATTATTTTTTCTCTTTAAATACTTACCAGCAGTAATTCACAAACACCTTTCAATTCAGAGGCTCCTAAGAGAAGGTCATTTACCTTTTTTTTTAATCTAGCACCACGTTTGGACTGATGGTGTTGAGGACTGCATGGAGAAGTAGTAGCTTTTATTTGGCCAGCTGATAAAATTGGAAAACACAGGCAAGCTTTCTGTCACACAGTTCCTTCATCAAACTGAGTGCTATGTTTATTATTGTTTTACTCCAATGTAATACTACTGTAAATCTACAGAAATCAATAGAGTTACATTAGCATATTATTAGGGTACCCCAGCAGTAAATCAGGCCGTGAGTTGTTGTGGTTGATGAGCTCTGAAGCAGAGCTTTATTTCCTGCAAAGGTCAGGGTGATGGATTGTGCATCAAATTTTACCTCCTCTGCTACATATTTATTTCTAAATGGCTTTCACAACACAGCAAAATAGGGCATATCTTACCCTTCTACACAAGCTAGAGCTTTTCTGAATTGAGTCAAGATGACAAACAAGGTCACTGATCCTCCTGGATTTGACAAAAAGGCTGTGTCTGTTGCAGTAAACACATGTGTCTGGGAGCATTCCTGGGTGCTGGAATGTGACCACCTGTGCCAGCAAAGCCCTGCAAGCACCCAGGCATGAACTTGAGCTGTCCTAATCAAAATCCTAACACAAATCAGCACACTGATTTGCAGGCAGCCACCTCGTGTCAATGGGCGTTATCGTTTACAAGTGCAGATGTAGGTCCTTCCATGCTAGTTGGCATCTGTGCCTGAGCATACTGCTGGTTTGTCTAGTACAGTGCAGATGTAACCAAATTATCTGAGGACAAAAGTCTAGTGAAAGAGCCAGAATCTCCTGTACCTCACCCACTCACAAGGATCAGCTCTGAAACTGGGGAAGGGTTTTGTTCAGTACCTCCTGTTCAACCTCTGCCATTTTATAACTGTATGTTTTATAATGCAGTTGCTGTGTATTGCTGGAGGAGGAGAACCAGAAGAAGCAGTGTCCACATGCAGGTCCACACTCACTCTTTCATGCTGTCTGGGTGGACTAGGCATGAGTAAGGCTGAGCCTTTCTCTACCAGAAAGTAGTTTACCTGATCTTGGTCCTTCTTTAGCACTGAGAAGATACTTTGAGCAAGAGCTGCTCCTCTGCTGCAGCCACTGATCAGGCGGGAAGTCTGTGGGTAATGGGTCTCCACACCTGACTCATGTCATTTCCATACCTTAAAGTCTAATTACCCCTGTCTCCCAAGTGTCCCTGATGGATATGCAACACATTTGGTTTTACGCTCCTTTCCAGGCAGTTAAAGAGGATTTCAACAACTAGGAAGATGAGACAGCAGTGCACATGGATATATTGTTGTGGTGATGGTGACAGGGAGATCTACAGACAAAACAAATGGGGGTAAAAAGAGAGTTCAGGGAGAAAGATGATAGCAAGGTGATGGATCACAGAGATTAATGTGTGCTCCAAGTTAGTGTGGGAAGTCAGGGGAGCTTGTACCATCTATTTGCTCTAAGGAGAATTTTATGGTTTGAAGGCATTTAGCCGGTGGAAGCTTTGAAGAAAAACAATGTTTACTAAACTCAGGCAGACAGAAACACCCTGTAGTTGAGGGGAGTGAGTATGTGAGCAGCAAAGTCAGATATAACAGGCTTAAATTCCATGCTGAGGACTACAGCAACCAGGCAAAAAAGACCTGGGATGACTGGGTAAAGATAAATAAGGATGAAGCTTTGGGATTTTACATCATGAGACACTATACATGGAAGGAATTATCTGACATGATGTAAACAGCAAGCATAGAAAGGGTGACTAAGACTGGAGAGTGACAGAATTAGGATGGATGTCCAGAGATGCTGTGAAATGTAAAGGTTCATCCCACTTGCCACACTATTCTCCACTCCTTCTCCTGCATGTACACTTCTTGTTGAATAGTGAGCCCAGGCTCCTGGACTTTATGAATAGGTGGTAAGCCGGCATCTCTGTGGTGAGGTCTGAGAACATATGTTCACGTTTTTTCACAGTGGGTATTTTATTTTTACAACCTCCTTTCATGATCCTTAAAGGCATTATATGACACAGCTTGGGAGTGTTAGTCCACGGAAATTGCTCCTGCAAGCCTGACCTCAAGCCTTATGACTGTCCAAACCAAATACAAAACCCATTAATTTTTTTATTATTGTTATTATTTTTTCTCAGCCACAAAAGTGCTCAGGAGCTCAGATCAGTAAGCCCTGGAATTCAGCCTGAAAATACAGCGAAGTATTCAGACTGCTTCCTTGACAGGTCACAGCGAAGACAGATCTTTTATTTTTGTTTAAATATTTTTACAGTGTAAGACTTTAAAGAATATTAACACTGAAAACCAGAGGTCTGAAAAGTTGAGAAATACCAGAACTGGAGTAATTTGTGTTACACAGAGGTTTCAAAACCTTTGCAGTGGGACAGAAGCAAGCTCTGAAGATCTTCCCTGAAGTACAAGAACAAGGGAACCAGCAGTGGCTGGCACAGTCACCAGGGATGTGGGACACCTGGGGATGAGGTCTTGCTCTGCCTTCTCCAGCACGTTCTGTCAGTGTCCTTACCCCAGAGCCACTACTGTCTCTCACTCCTTCCTACTGCAGCTGCTCCACTTTCCATCAATAATTAAATATTCACTGAGGCAGGGACCTGAACCTCAGTTTCCCACATCCTGTGTGAATGCCTGAACAGCAGCACTGTCAAATCAATCTCTTGCAAAACACTCTCCTCTCTCGGCAAGTGTTTAAGTATTTATGCAGGTTAGATACACTCTAGCAAGGAAAACTGTGAAAGACCTGCCCTGGGGTAGAAAGTACCCTTCAGATGGGGAGAGGGTCTTTGCTCACATGCAAGAGAGAGAGGAGACTCGTGCTGAAGTTCCCTGCCTAATCCAGGTGTTGAGAAATAAACCCACTTGTTATTTATGTGGTTAGTCAAGGAAAATATACTCTTTCATACCCCTTTTTAACCAGAGTTTTCCTCCTGGATCCAAGAGCTCTGTCTCCCCAGAGCTTCCATTGAATGAAAACATCCCCATGAAAGGTTTCTTTTTGTTATAGCCACGTTTTCTAACACCGAGCCCTTTGCTGAAAAACTCCTTAACAAGCAATACAAACTAGGGCTTGCTGCAGCCCGGCACTCCAGCTAAATGAACAGCAAGCAACACACATGAGCTAACCATCCTCTGCTCAAGCCTTCTGCAGGGAACAGAAATGTCATCCCTTGTTGGGGAAGGCACAGGGAAGGGATCCCAGTTTTTATCTCCTGGATTTCCTATCTGTGCCTAGAAGGAGAGCACGGCTTAAGGGTTAGAGCTGTGGTTGCAGACAGGACGTCTAAACACAGAGTTGGTGTATCCTGAGAAACAAAACACGAGAGTCAGCTCAGGCGTATCAGTGACTGGGTTAAATTTCCAGCTTTGCCTGTAATGACCTCATTTGCAAAGCAGGATGCTGCCTCCCTGACCCCTTCTAGTGAGGGCAGAGGTTTTGAGCTGTAATAAAGGTGGTGATTGCAGCAGGGGATTAAAGCTACTTAGAAGAAGAGATGAAAGAGGATACAAAGTTGTTCACCTTTGCCTAAAGACAACCAGCGTTTCATTTATGGTTTCTGTTTGATGGTAGCTGTGTGCCTGTCATGTCTAAACTGAGAGAATCATGGGTTCTGCCCTGGCCACTAGGTTTGCAAACTGGCTAGAAAGGGAGGAAAGGAAAAGGAGATATTAGTGAGAGGAGATACTAGTGAAAGATACACTAGTAACGCAGAGGACACTTAGAATGACAGAAATATCATGTGGGATGACAGAAAATAACAGTTTTAGCAAACGGAGCTAACTTCTTTTACAGCTTTTCACTGGGAAAGGCACTGGAGATGAAACCCACATGTTGTGCAGCAGCATGGGGCACATCCCAATCCACCTTTTGGGCATGCCTCAGAAGGAGCTACATCTGGACTTCTTAGCACCCATCCTCCCTCACCAGGGTGCCCAGAGATCCCATGACATGGGCAGCTGTGGTTGAGTTCCCCTGCTCCCTGTGCAGCCGGGGGCTGGTACACCTGGAGGTCACATGAGGAGCCTAGGGGTGAGGCAGGAGCACACTACAAGACCCCAAATCCAAGAGGCAGCAAAGTAGCAAGCAGCAGTGTAGCTCTTGATGGGTTTGCACTGGCACTGCCGAAGGGAACAGCAGAACTGGGGTAGGAATGGGTGAGGAGGAGGATGGCAGCAGCAGCTGTCCTAGTGTGGGGGGCCTGGAGAGTGGAGGGAGTGACAATTGTCAGGGCTTGAGCATGAATTAGGTGGTGACAGCTAGGGTAGGAGCTAAAGGGTGTCACAGGGAAAAAAGAGGAGATGCCATGGAAGTACAGGATTGCCAGCTTACTCTTATGAGGCTCAGGAATGAAGTAACTGGCCTGTGCTTAAAACTTCATTGATTCCAAGTAACACTGCAAATGGAGATGATCCTTTTGGCACCAAGCAGACAACTGCACACCTGCAAAAAATGTAGACCTACCCTTGTCATGGTTTGACTGTAAAGCCAGAAAGTGCTTCTCTGAGGGTAGGATGCCCTAATACTCCAGCTTTGAGTCACAATTCTTGAAAGGACCATTGGAGCAAAACAGATCAACCTGACCATCCTGGTGGTAGATTTTAACTGGGTAGAAAGCCCAGAACCTGAGGTACCAGATATGCTGTTGAGGAGAACAGAGACTCAGTTCACACAGCATTGCCTTGGGTTTCCCACTTAGAGATTCAAAGGCTTCACAGGGATGCTTTGCACAACCTGATATTTGACATACCTGGAGATGGCAGTCTGATTGGGGACCTGTGGGATACCAGATCAGGATATTGGTGCAGGTAAGAAAAAAGGTCACAGCAAAAGGGGATACAGGGTATACTGAATTTAACCCTGAGAAGGAGGAAGGAAGGGAGACTGAGGCTGCAAGACAAGGGGAAACCAGGAGACAGTGGAAGAGGGTCTGCTGCAGGGTGGGGTAGGGAGGAAGGTGATTTTGGGCAAATAAAGACCCTGAGTAATGGAAGGGAAAGGCTGAGGCTGAGAACTGATTGAGAGAGAAGGGTGCAGATGAGGGTGCAGGGGAGAGATGGACTGTGCAGAGCTGAACCTTTGTAAGGCTCAATGAAGAGCCTGGGACTCAGAGGAAGAGCCCAAAGAGAAATTCAGGGTGTACAAAGGGAAGATGACAATGTTGGAAGCACGTTGGGCAAGAGGGCCAGCTCTTACAGGGAATGGGTGGATGCTCCCGTGTCAGTCACAGTACTTTTACCTCAATGAGACTGAACAAAAGCCAAGAGACGGAAGTTTTATCAGTCCTCTGTTGTCGGGAAATGCCTCTGAAACCTACGATAGTGTGTTTCGCATATTCATCATCCAGGCGCCTGTCCTAGGAGACTAGTATGTTCAAGCTCCTTTGTTTCAGGCGAGCGGGTCCTCAGGGGTGGGGGCAAAAGGATGGGAGTGACTCAGTGAAAAAAAATCAGACCCCTGCTTTGATTCAGCCTCTGGAGAATTCACTCCCTTTATGGGAAAACAGCATGCTAATATAACACTAAGCTACAAATATCCCCTTCTCTGTTGTAACACAATACATCCCATACTTACCGGGTTATCTATTACAGCTGTTTGTTAATAGTGGTTAGTCCTTTTATTGGCATTATCTACCATGTGTAAACAAGACATGCAAACCAGAGACCAGAACAAAAGCTTCCTAATCCAGTCTAAACGTAAAACTGCCACATGTAGTCTTGTTCCCACTGATGCCAGTGATAACTTTCTTGCTGACTTTAGTGGGAGCAGACTCCAGGCTTTCTAAAAGTAACCTCCAGAAACAACATCTTCAGAGAACATTCTTCTCTTCCCCTCAGCCACAAAGCTGTTGCTGTTCTTCAAGGACAAATACACAAAGTCATTAGGAAAAAATGCTGTAACAGTGCTTCAAAAGTTCACTTTCCGGGAGAGTGAGTAAAGTATATTTCCTTTGAGTCTCAGGCTACACGTTACCTTTAGAGAAAGCTGTGGAAGTGGGAACAGCTCTCCCAAGACCCGACAGCAGTTGGTTTATAGGATGTGTTTTAACTCTCCTCGGAGCTTTGAACTTCAAAGCTGTCTTTGAGTGTCTGCTCTGAAATTCTTCTGCAGATGGGATAAACTCACAACCTCAGCAGGTAGAAGGCACCTAGTCGAGTAGTGTCTGGGCCGTGCAACCCTATGGTTGCAGGTCAGAAGACCATGTGGCAGGTGGTTCAGAGCCTCTTTTCAAATGGGCTGCAAGTGGTTGAGAGGGCAGCACTTAATTAATTCAACAGTGAAGATGTCTGCACATTTTTTTATGCTGCTAATAATCTGCTAACACTTTAAACCTTTACCTCTGAGGTTTTAATACTGTCAGGATCTACATTCGCTTTTGCCAAAATTAAAATTCATTACAGCTTTTTTGTTGAACTTGCATCCTCTGAAAGCAACACACCAACTCCCCTTTTCCCCAGGAATACTCTGCCCTTCAAAACCCAGTTTCTCTGTGACAGAGCTTGCCAGACCAGCATAGATTTACAGTATTTTCTGTGTTTTCAACTTCTAATAATCCTATCTGATGGTAGAAATTGTGGTTCTTCTGGTACTCAAAGCTGTTGCAGGGCAGATGGGCACCTTGTATTTTCATGGAAGACTTGACTAGTGCTCCCTCATTATCCATGGCTGATCAGTTGTCATTTTGGGACATGAAAACACACCTGGAGAGTCAAGGGATTCAAGGGTGGATGTAATAAAAGGGAAGCATTTGCACATGGCAGGGTGGGTACCACAGGGACAAGGTGGTGGCAGAAGCCGAGATGCACCTAGTCACATTACATCTCAATTGTTTATATTGCAGCACATACTGCATTGGGTAGGAATACTGGGGAGAGAAAGGGGAATCACCATTCCTAGCCCCTGTCCCCTCCTCCCAGTAAATCTATCCTTGCATGAGAAAGTTAGATCTTTTCATGAGGCACTGCAGAAAAATAGAATATGATAGAACAAGATTTTTGGTGCATAGGACAAAGCTGCCCTTAGGCAGTGTTAACTTGTCTTACTGACATTTAAATGGCTTAAATCAAGGTGACAGAGATGTTAGTGGCATTATGTGAAGAACTGTTCTGTAGGAATGAGTTGTTCTTTAGAACAATTTATATTCAGCCCAGAGAATTAAGCATAAGTGGGTTTAACATGAGGCTCACATGTCATCATTTTCCACTCTTATTATCTGTGGTGTGACTAATGCAGGATTGCTCTTCATCTGTGCTCATGACTAACTTATCTCTGTCCTGTATCCCACTGCAGAGCCTTGTTCCAAATTGCCACTTAGAACCTTAATTATTGCTCCATCTCCCAGAGAAACGAGGTGCATGTGATTGTGTTCAGTCTCTCCCATCCCAGGACAGTGTTTGCACATTTCTCAGAGAGGGAGAGGCCACAGATTCCACTACTGGGGAAAACCAGCTCAGAAAGAGTACTGCCTGCTGGCTTGCTTTTCTCTACCATTCTCTAAACTGTGATTATTGTTTGAATGCTTTTGAATTCCTCAAGCAAGTCTTGAGGAAGAGTACGATTGCTCATGCATTTAATGTTGGATAAGAAAGCAGTTGATGAGAATGCAACGAATCTACAGAAGACCAATGCAGAGTTGGAATGATAGACTTAGTTGACTTTTTGCCTTCTGCTATGGGTTTTATTCTCCCAGAAGATGCTGCAGAAGCTCTGTTAATAGATGCCAGACTGGCCAAAACTAATAGCAAATACGTTGTTAATTACGGTTCTTCACTGCTCCAGGGCAGAAGTAGTGATTGAGTGCTGGACCACTTCTACACTGAATTTCATGATAAAAGGATATTTGTACACTAAAGATGATCTTCAGTATCATGAGGATGGACATAAAGTAAAGCTGGGGAAAATGTATTCTGAAGAAAGAATAAAATCTTTGCTTCTATTTACTTTTGGAAAACTGTTGTCTAACTTAGAGCATTTTACAGGTTGAAAAGTATTAACAACATTTATTCCAACACACAAATTTTACAAAAAAGCCTAAATAAGTTCCTGGGGAAAAAAGGGGAAAAAAAAAAAAATTCTTATGAGAACTAGATTTAGATTTGAGGCCCTGATTCAGGCAAATGCTCATTATGCAAGTTTTTAACCTTAACCATTTGAGCAGATATTACATAATTTAATTGAACTGCTCCACTACTTAGAATCAGGTATGTTCTAAAGCATCTTCGTTATCAGAATCCTGAGTCAGTCACTATTAAACATGTCTGCACTCTGATTAGCTAAATCCATCCAATTTCAGAACAGTTTTTTACAGAACAATTTGTTAACGCTATCACATTCAATACAAAGGTTTCATGCTAGAGGATAACATGTATTAATCGTTGTTTAATCCCATCACTTCTTGATTAAAGTATAAGTAGAGCCTTTGAAATTCTATCTGAAAGTGGGGTTTTTTCCACATGCAGTAAAAGAGAGGATTAAAAATTGGCCTGACAAATCAAAATTTAAAGGGAGGAAGAGGAAGAAGGGGTAATATTGTTCACATTTCCATTACCTTCTGGTTTCATACCAAAATGGTAAATAAGTAAACAGATGATTTCAGGAAAACCTGAGTAGGAGTTCACTCATTTTGTTTGACAATTAAATTAATTAGCCCCTTATCTTGCAAAGCTTAGCTGTGTGCCTGAATCACGTGAGACTTGATATTCATGCTGAAGGTTAAATCCACTTACCAAGCCTTGCAGTGCTGAGCTTTCTTGGGCAAAAGAAAGGCAGCAGACATATAGACAGAGTTTAATGTAATGTTGAAATGGCAGGATGCAAGGATGATGAGAAACGAGGTGAAAAATCACATACTGACAAGGACTTGCGAGTAGGTGGGTGGTTGAGCTCAGCCTCCAAGTGAGCATGACTAGAAAGGGGGCTAATTACTTTCATTTGTCTGGCACAGTGCCTGCGTAAGATATCAAAGGGTACAAATAAAAGTTGTCAGCTGTCCAATCTCCGTGAAAAACAGACATTCCTAAGGCTCAGAGGACTTAGATTCAGAGGCTAGAAGGATAGTTGCAGGTTTCAGGAAAATGATATTTTGTTTAAAAATTGTATTCAACAAACCTTCTGTGTCTTTCCAGTTCATTTACAGACAACACTCTGACTATTTTATTTTTTTTTAACTTGGGAAGTTATTTTTAAACAGCTGCAGGATCCTAGCATTGGCACTTCTTTTTTACGTGATCACATGTGCAACAAAACTGAGATCAATTCCCACTTCTGCCACCGACGTATGCCGATAGACAAGTCAGATACAGGCTGATGTGTCTAACATTCAAGTGTGTATCATATGATATGCATGACTGATACACATCTCATTTTCCCATAAAACATCCTTCTATCTGTTTGGATTATAGACTGTTTAGGCAGGGACTACTAGATTATTTGGACTGCCTGGTTGGTACTACAGAACAATACATTACCAATTTGGGACCTTACAGCAACATTAGAAATCAACAGATAAGTGATCTGTATCCTTAACTTTATGGAAATCCACAAATACTCTAGGCTGTAAAAGTCAAAATTGCACATGATGAGATGTAGGTATAAACAACCTAAATATAGGTTGCTTTTGTGAGAAATAAAGGTAATTATTTCAAAGAGAACTCTAAAGAAAAAATTATTACCTTCAAAACCTAAAAATGTGATTCATAAATAGAGGAATACAGTGAAAAACAATAATAAGGCTATCAAATAACAATTACATCATCACATATTCCCTGGGGACTTCATCGACTTATTGAGGGGTTTTCAGATGACAAATTCCTGCTATGATCCAAATACTATGGCATGATTAAGCGTCGTTGCCATCCCCTCACCAAACACACACACTTACTGATTTTTCAGGCTGAAAATTTGATGTGATTACTTTAAGTCTGAAAGTCCTATGGGTACCTCTTATAAAACGAGATTCTTCAGTTCTGTCAAGTGAAAAGGCTTCTGGACAAAATAAATGACACTGTTCTTTGCATTTCCTGACATGCTGCTTACTCCACTGTTTAACCTGTTGCCCTGTCTTCAACATCTTCCCCTCTATGGTCAGAATCAGTAGTTTCATAGGCAGATTGCTGATGCCTTAAAATCACTTTGTAGTTACTCATAGAAGAGGTGATGGAGTACTACATTCTTTGTTTTCTTGGTTGATTAAAAAGCTTTTAAGGTAAAAACATATACTCACGCATAACAATTATTTTAAAATGTAAAAAAAAAAAAAATTGCTCCAATCCGAAACAAAATGTTTCATTACAGTACTGAGAAATAGCAGAACTTTTATCATAGTTACTCAGATTGAAATGGTTCACGTGGTTCAACAAATGAAAATTTTGAACTCAGGTTGGGTTAATATAAGAAAATATACTCCATCTGATTTGTCTTAGAGGCAATTTCAAAATCCAAATTAAAAAAATAATTTTGATGAGAAAGTGTTTCACTTTCTGCTTAAAAGATAATTTGAAAGCAAATTTCTTCAAGGTACTTGTATTCCCATCTCTAAATGTATACTCTGATTTTAAACACTGGAATTCAAGCTGATAATTAAAATCTCTGAATGCATAGACCAGAGACATTTTCAGATCTGTTCTACATCAAAGCAGCCAGTCTTTGGGTTGTTGGAGTCCCTGCTCAGCTGGAATGCAAGTAATTCTTTATCCAACCAAAGAGAGTTGCTATGGACATTAGTATGGATGCATATTGGTTTTGGTTCAAATAGTCATTTTTAAAGAATCTTTACAAATAATTTTCTGGTGTGGGCCACAACAAGCTGAGGCCTTCAATTCCTTTCTTGTTTCCTCAGGACTTCTTTAGTCTGCTTCGATGATATTAATTTGCAACCACAATATTATGGATAAAGTCCATTCCGATTCAGGCCAGCAGGACCCCATTGGCTTTAGCATGAATTGGATCAGGTGCAAGGTATTGCTAAGTCCTTTACAGAAGGTTCAAAATCTTACCAAAAGGCCAGTGTTCAGAGCCTTTTATCTTTGCATAATACATGAAATCTATGCAAAGGAGAATCTGATAGGAAATTCTGTAGTATTGCAGTGCTACATCTGAGAGAGGAGCAGGAAATGGCGGCACAAGGCAAATGTCTTCAAGTATGTGTGTTTGAACTAACAAATACATACAAAACAAATGTAAATATGATCAGGGAATTCATCCAGTGCATCCCAAAGTGGGTTTCCTGTCATTCTGATTACAAGTGACTGCAGATGTGGTTTGTGACTTTAGTTGACAGTAGACAGCTACTGTTCTGTCACCCACTCTTAGAATGAAATTAAAATTTTGCATGAGCTGAGGACAAGGCAGATTTGTGGGCTGCCCAGCAATTACAGTTCCCATTATCCTTTGAAGGAAAGGTTCAGCTCAACAGATCTTGTATCAAATGCACCATGTCTGTGTTGATCATAAAAATGACATCTCTGAGAAAGAAAACAGAAAATGCTGAAGATTCTGATAAACGCCCTTGTTTCGCATACTAAGGATTCAGTGCAACACTCTCATTTCCTCCTCCCCATCGCCTTCTCCTTCCTTTTCCCTTCCCCTTCTCCCTCTTTTCCTAAATGCTGCTTGAACTCCATGCAAATGCCCTCTGAAGAGGAGCTGCAGGTTGTGTTGAAGACCTGACATACGCACTATGCACTGCAGTAGCCTTTACACCCAGCAAATTCAAGAGCTCCACTAGCCTATAAACACTGGAAATTAATGACATGACAGCCTCAGGAAATAGTACTTCAGATGCGCAAGTGTCTCTAGGGAGGAACTCATTACTGGAGTTACAGTAAATTGCCACTGAATGAATGCTGGAGGAGCTTCCCACACTTCATAAGCTTGATCTTGTCTGATTTCAAGGGCTAAGTGAATTTTGGCATGATTAAATACTAGAAAATGGGACCACCTGAAAAGGCTTGGACTTCCAGGCTTGTTGCATCAACTTGCAGTGATAGCAATGCACGGCATGTGTTTTAGCAGCTTGCTCAAGGTTTTGTTTGTTTGTTTTAAATTAAAGTCCAGCTACTGAGCTAGGCAAGTACGTGCTAGTTGTGGCTCTGCTGCTGAGATTTTAGACTGGTTTTGTATATATGTGAGGTGGTGGGAGTTTGGGAGAATGGGCGTGCAGAAAGACGTAGTCCAGGTTCTTTATTTTTGGCCCTGAGCAGATTCAGTGCATTTGACTAGATATGCGAAAAGAAAGAAGCCTATCTTGAATTCTTACTTGCTTTGCTGTATGAGAGACTTCCACTTTCATTTTTGAAAGTTATTTTTTCCTGTCTTAATTCATTGTTAAGTGACATAATAGCAAAGTTATCTGTCCTGAAAGCACCCTACCCTGAGGTGTGATCTTGATAAGCCTTTATAAACTGAAGCTGGCTCCAGTCAGCAATTAAAGTGCTATAAGGACAAAAGGTGTCTCATATATCACACCAGATTAGACAAAGTGTTTCATGCTGGACAGAACTTCCCTTTGCAGCGCAGCGATGTTTGCTTTGTTCATTATTGTTGTTCTCATTAAAATCAAGCTCTCAGTTATAGGTGTGCAAGTTCAGAATTGCAGTTGTTCCAGAGGGGATGGCAAATTCAACTGTACCCTTTCGAAGGGATGGCTGACTGCTGAAGAAAAAATGAACACTAATACTGTGAACAACGACAATGTGTACCTTGTGCTGATCTGTTCAGATACATAGGTCTATGCCGTTTGGTATGGTTGCACCACTGATGCAAAACAAGGGAGTTTTGCTCATTTCTATAAAGACTAGTGGTGTCCACATGTGGTCTTATGCTGCTCGACTGCCTGTTGTTAAAGATAGTTGTAGTAGAGAAATGAACTGTAAAAAAAGCAAATGCTGCCTTAGCGAAATTTCAAGTGGGGTTGGGAAAACAATGGAAAACATAATAAAAAGATTTCCCAGCCCACCACATTCTGGGCTGACACACCTGTGATTGAAGTTGTGTAAAACTATTGCTAAATTTGCAAAGTACTAACCTGCACCTTTCCCAGTCACTGTGCTTGCCATTTAATGTTAAGTCGTTCTGGGTTAGGCAAGATGCAGGCTTAATGCAAGAACTAATGGGCAAGATTCTCTGTCATACGGACATGCAAGCACAAGGTCATAAGCTTTCTTTTAGCCTTAAAAATGAAATCAACACCCACAAATATTCAGGAATACCTGGTATTCTGGAATTTGTGGGTGCTACCAATATCTGGCATACATTGTTGTTTGCTCTTCTGTTAACAAGTTTCTGCTACTGACTGGATAACCCAAGCAATACTGTGTCCTTGAAATTTTTTTTTTCCTCCTCTAGCTGCTGCTAAGAAAACATGGGTTTTAGTCTTCACTGCCACATTTCATATGTCTTTAAACCAGGGCCCTGTAAGAAATGCTACATTTTGGCTCAGCATATTAATGTCTAGTGCTTTAGCTCAACAGAGGAGAGGAGAAGACAGATATGTGGGGGCTAAAATCTTACCCAACTGCAGCTCACTCTGCCAGAGCTCTGAATGAGAGCTTTTGTATGCATTCTCCACATTGTGTACTGTGCATAACACTGATGACTTCAGAGGAATTTCCAACAACACGGGTAGATTGTGGCTGTGATCCAACTGTCTTCATTTGTCCACAAAATTAAATTTCCATTATTAGAAAACAGAAGAATATAACTTTTTCACATCCATCTTTCTTATAGAGGTATACAGGTGTGCGTGTGACACCAGGGAAACAAGGCAAAACTGACCAAACACAACCTGCATGCCTGTGGGATCCATGCTGCAAGAATCCAGTATTCATCTGGCAAAAGACACATACTTCTTAAAATCCAAGGGCAGTAGAATGAAAAATGTCGAGGGAGGACTGCTCTTAACAGGAATGTATCATCCATGCATTTGATGAATGGCTCCTTTAAGTTGACAAATAGTGGTCCTGCATGCATGAACGAGCAAAGCCCTAAACATGCAGAAAATGCTTCTGTTTGTCGAAAATGATACTTTTCTGGAGGAGTGCCTACATTATTTGTGTACTGGGGTCTTTCCCACAGAAACTCTTTCCCTAGTAGTTAGGGAACGGAGTCAAACAGGATTACTTCCAGGGCTGAGGCTGTCCATGAAGCAGATGCTGGTGTTAGGGTCTGGCTGATGTGTGATGTGGACTTCAGTGAGGTTTGTGGCATAAGAAAAGATTGCAAGTTTTGGTCCTCCTCTAAAAATTGATTTGTCCACTCATTACTGTTGGGATTTGAGACACTGCCAGGCAGACACTGCCAGGAAAAAATATTTTGAGGTTATCTTTTGGGCAGAATTGGTAACCTTGTCAAAATTACACCAGCAGCAGCTTAGATACATATTCAGCCATGGGTAGGTTCACACTAGCTGCCGGCAACGAACAGTGTTTCTTAATCTGGGGACAACCACTAGTTCTGATTAAAAATACAAGTAGAACTACATCTTTTCCAAACCAACATCTGTTTTGTATCTAATCCGCTCATTGCTAACAATCCACTTGCAGTCAGATAAGATCTATTTCTGTTCTACAGTGAAAAGTTCAAGTAGAAATACAACTAATTGTTGAGAAGGAAATTTAGGCACACATCTGTATTAAGAAAGGGCATGCAATTACAAAGATCATTGGTCGCTTTGGAATAATCAGTTTGTGTGATGGGGCAGCTGAGGTAATGAATTGAAATGAACCCGTGAAAAAATGGGAGACCCTTCCATACTTCCATAAACATTTGTTTTGTTTTGGTTTGGTTTGTTTTGTTTTGTTTTGTTTTGTTGGGAAGAAAAGGTTTTCAGTGGATCAGTTCTTCCCCAAATGCTGAAGTATTCTGGGAGGTAACTCTGGTGAATCTCAACATACAAATTTTTTTTATTGTTCTTTCCCTCTTATTTCCAGGGATGAATTCTTCTGTTCTGGAATCCCACCCTGGGGTTCATTTGATCTGTCTTTAATTTCCTTCCTCTGACAAGTTATCTTCTTTGTGGTGTTAAGGCAAGTCTGTAAGTGCAAGTCCACATTAACAGAGAGATGTCAGTTTGCAATGAGCCTGAGCTGTGGCTCAGGTTTTACCATCTTGGATGCAACATCATGCTAATCGCTTGTGGTTTAGGCAATACAGTGTAGCTCTGTCTCAGGCTCAGTTCACATAGCTTCTTTGCTTAATGCTATCTCCAATGATATGGGGATAGCAGCATTACTTGACTTTTGGAGGTGGAGGAAAAGAGAGGATTATTATGAGATGTATGAATCCCTGTTTGAGCAGTTCATCTGGTTGTGACAAACACAAAAGTCGGTCTATGTCCATGCTTGTAAGGTGCTGGAAAATGTGGTATTAAGCATATCCATTTCATTAGGTTGGTACTGAACTGGTGCACTGTGTACGCTGTTAGTGGACACTGCGGTGTTGACAGCACTATTTTTCCAGTGACACAAACTGATATCCTAATCACTTATGCTCTCTAAGAGATCAATTACACTTTTCTCAAGTGTTGTAGGACCATTAACCTTAGTTTACCGCTCAAATTCAATGTGGTTAATTATAGCCTAAGTAAGCTTTCATCTTGCAATGGCAATTAGATATGGTAATCTGCAATCCTTTGTAGCCTAACGTGACACACAGGAGTGTTGTGTGTTGCTAAATGGCTGCCATGTTCTGCTCTAGAAGTGGCTCCGTTTTTTGCAGAGGGAGATGATGAAATTTATAGAGATAGCTATTTCTAAATATATTCAGTGCCAGTGGAAGTGAGTAAGCATATAAACAACAAATAAACATGGGCTGAAAGGTATAGTACACTTCACAGTAATAGAAACAAACATTCTTTCTGTAGATCAGTCATGAACGACATGAGGAATATAAAATAACCTCAATATCAAAACCTGCCTTTTTTCTTCCTCGGTGGTCAAGCCTTTGAACTGCAATTTGCTGAAGAAAGTCAGGCTGACCGACCTCTTCAGCTGACCTATCTTTGGCCTCTTTCATTTTGTCCCAATCATATGCATTTGCAGGCACCTGATACTGCCATCTAATAGACAGGAACTGAATTAAACTGGCCTTTATTCCTGACTGCCATATCATTTCCTAGAGTGTGTCATTTTATACACCTACCCTATTGGCTCATAAAGCCCTACCCTATACATTGCTTATACAGGCTAAGTCCTACTAAAGTCAAGGCACCTCTCTAAAATCTTGTGCCCTCCTCAGTGTGATGCACAATCAGAGCCTAAATTTCTATGAAGAGCTACAGCAGTGCTAACCACTGGAAATGAACTGGGGGAAATTTTGAAACACAGACTTTATTTAGTGAACTCAGCCTCTTTTTCTTGGGATTGACTTCAACATTTACAAAACTGTCTGCTGAAATTCTTAGGCGAGTGTTTGCATATCATAGAATCATAGAGTCGTGTAGGCTGGAAAGGACCTTAAAGATCATCTAGTTCCAACACCCCTGCCGTGGGCAAGAACACCTCCCACTAGACCTGGTTGCTCAAAGCCCCATCCAGCCTGGCCTTGAACACCTCCAGGGATGGGGCCTCCACAACCTCCCTGGGCAGCCTGTTCCAGTGCCTCACCACCCTCATAGTCAAAAATTCCTTCCTAATATCAGTTCTAAATCTACCCTCTTCTAGTTTGAAGCCATTACCCCTCATTGTATCACTGGAGGTCCTTGTGAAAAGTTCCCTTTCATCTTTCCTGTAGGTCTCCTTTAACTACTGGAAGGCTGCTATAAGGTCTCCCCGGAGCCTTCTCTTCTCCAGGCTGAACAGCCCCAACTCTCTCAGCCTGTCCTCAGAGCAGAGGTGCTCTAACCCTCTGATCATCTTTGTGGCCCTCCTCTGGACCTGCTCCAACAGGTCCATGCCCTTCTTATGTTGGGAGATGTGGGAGCTGAACACAGTACTCCAGGTGGGGTCTCATGTGAGTGGAGTAGAGGGGGAGAATCACCTCCCTTGACCTGCTGGCCATGCTTCTTTTGATGCAGCCCAGGATACGATTGGCTTTCTGGGCTGCAAGCATACATTGCCAGCTCATGTTGAGCTTCTCATCCACCAACACCCCAAGTCCCTCTCCTCAGGGCTGCTCTCGATCCATTCTCCGCCTAGCCTGTATTTGTGCACGGGATTGCCCTGACCCACATGCAGGACCTTGCACTTGGCCTTGTTGAACTTCATGAGATTTGCATGGACCCATGTCTCAAGCTTGTCCAGGTCCCTCTGGATGGCATCCCTTCCCTCCAGTGTGCTGACTGCTCCACATAGCTTGGTATTATTGGCAAACTTGCTGAGGGTGCACTCAATCCCAATATCCATGTCACCAACAAAGATGTTAAATAGTACTGGTCCTGTAGGTGTCTGTGAACACGTGTTCACTCTTTGCAACAGCTACTGCATACTTGCACCGGGAGAGAAGCATGGAACACTGCTGGTATTTTTTATCTTTGCCCTTCAGAAGCAATTCTGCCCCAAACCAGAAGCTGCATCTTGGTGCAAAATCACCTGAGCATTCAATGAACTTTGATTATGGCCAGAAGTGTGGCATCCCTTTGTGGACATCTGGACAAACCGTAATGGAAAATGAGGAGGAAAAGTTATTGGCAAGTTACTCCAGTCCTGTGACATGGAGAACTCCCAGGCTGCCACGGTCTTGGCATGCTTCCACTACTCTTGCCACAGACTGCTGGGCTTTACACATCCTTTATGAATCACCATTTGCTATATACAGTTTCACAGCACTAACAGCAAGCAAAATGTATGTGGATCGCTTGGTACTGATGTATGTGTTGATACCCGGATTCTGTAAGAGTCATTTATTGGATTCAGGGGAAGGATCTGCTGATGCTTCCTTTTGTCTCCACTGTATTCACACATAGCCCTCTAAAGATTTTATAGCCCTTGCAATGCTACTGATCCCCTTCAGCCTCCTCCGTTCAAAGCATGCTGCTCTCTCTTGCAGTTGTATCAACCCTTCTTAGGTTTTTTCCTTGACTCGCCATATGCCAGGATCCTTCCCTCACCTTTCAGCCTTTTGGAATGCCAAACATTCACTGATTTTGCCTGTTTCCTTCCTCTTCTTGTCCTTGTCCTACTCTGCTGCTGCTGCAGAATGGAAAGATCTTAAAGGAGAAAAACTTAATGGTGCCTTTTGTGAGATGTGCTGGAGAGGAGGTCTCTTTGAGTAAGCTCTGAATCATGAGAAATTTGAGATACAGAAGGCATTTTCCTCAGAGCCCCAGAGGCTGAGGAAACATTTGAGCTCTGTAAGTTTTGGATGGAAGAGGAACTAGTTGGTGTTTCCTAAACTTTATGGTGAACTGTGCTGGACAACAAACTTAGAGATACAATTTTCCTCGACTGGGATGCAGACCAGATGGGATGGAGGAAGGGGGCAGGCCAGGACTGTCTAGGACTGATGTAAGACTGAGGCAATGCCTGGGCAACATGCGGGTGGAGGGCAGGAGGTGCTACATTCCTGGTCCTGTTTTCACTGCCTCCCACCCTGGTTCTTATTTTGCTCTCGGTAGTGAAAACCTTGAGAACTTCCACTGGAGATGCTGGGCAATCCTGTTTAGACACAACCATGATGCAAGTAGTAAGCCAAGCCTTTTGCCCATTTGACAAGCACAGGATGAGAAATTGAGCTGATGTTGCAGGACATGTGCCAGCCAGGGATAAACTAAGTTTCTATAGCACTGGGTATCCCAGAGCCCACACAGCAGCGGAGGCATCATTTTCTCTGTCACTGCCATGTTTGAAACAACACCAGACCTTAACAACAGGTATTTCTACATGTTTATTCTGCCAATTTTTTTAACATCAAAATTTGGAAACACAGCCTTTAAATCTCTTTCCAAGCTGAAATATTTCCTTCCTATTTTTGCCAGTATTTCCTCCCTCCCCCTAAGTCTAATCAAAGGGTAAACCTCTAAAAGCAGTTGGATGCAATATAGTCTAATCACCATTACTGTGTTAGAAAGTTGATGGCATGGAAGCCTCTGAGTAGCCAGCTTGGTAGTATTTATTGGGATTTAAGAGCTTACTATAATTATGATGTCCAGTAACTGCCTGGACTGATGTGTGAGAGGAGAAAGAAAGGAAGCTAGAAGCATATCTTGTTGTCAAGATGTGCACAAGATCAATGAATGTATGGATGGACAGATACGGATGGATAGATATTTACTCTGTCATGCATTTTTATGTTTTCCCAGCCAGCTGTCCCTGTTCTTCCGATATGTCTCGCAACAGTTCTGAAAAAGGTTAGGCCTACCCGGATATTGCGATCATGAGCAGATGTGATTTTGTCCAGTCTTCATGACCTTCGTTTTTCAGCGCCTACATACCTGCAGAAACCCAAGTTTTCTGTAAGATTGTCTTTCTGTTAACTGAAAAAAATGCTGCCTTAGCAGGTGAGTTCCCAGCATATGGATGAAATTCACTGGAGACAGCACATTGTACATGACTCTGGAAGCTTATAGCCAGAGAAAAGTTACAGCAGATTCCCACCGATGTACCTTTCTCTCCTGAAGGTTCATAGCCTTGCCACGGTCTCTACACTGTCTATCCCAGTGGGCTGGATCTATCCCTTTGGTCCTTGCTATGATGTAAGTGTCTTTCTTGCTCTTTTGAAAGCCCTACAAAAATCCGAAATGTCCTAGGTTTTTGAGCCTCCATCACAACCTGAGGTGGAGTTTCCCGCTTATCATCTCATTACTTCTAGCCAAGTGTGGTTTTTTTTTCTTTTTCCTAGAGAAAGAAAATAAAAAGAAAGGCTTGTTTTAATGAATCTCTTCATAAGGCAACTTTGTGCTGCCTTGAGGTCCGGGCTGAAGTAATTTTCAGGATGACTTCAGCCTATACCTCAAGGCAGCACAAATTTATTTGGTGAACTCACCTTTACTACAGTAACACTTCTGAAGTGTAAAGTGGATCTTAAACTAATGGGAAGCCCAGTAGTAAACATCCCATATACGTTCATGTCCACATTGCATTCCTCTGACACACATTTACCTTCCCATGGTCTATGAAACAGGAGAAATGGGATTTTTATTTTTTGGGGTCCAAAGTGGCCTGGAGACTAGACTTGGGTTTTTATTTGGGATTTCTGTCAAGCTCTTGAATGTTTATTTCATATTCCTTAGGCAGGGCTTCCCCATCTGCCTTTCACTTGTTCCCTGGGATCCTCCCCTAGGCTGTCTTAGGGGAGCCTGGCTGCCACAGTAGTCTCTGATGAGATTAGTCACAATAATGCTGCAGAGTTAAGCTCCTTATACTGGAGCCTGGGAGAGCTGGTAATATTATCCAAAGAGCAAAAGGCTAAAGCATTGTTTGGCTTGTGTTGTTTTATTTAAATTATGGCTTGAGGTGGTGGAAGGCCTGCTGCAAATACATAGGCTTCTTTCCACTAGCTGTAAAGGCAAATTTCCTTGAGGGTTACTATAGGACACATGCCATTCAGTATTATAGTGCACCTATGATACGTGGATATATGTAGCACCCCACTTATTTCCATCTCTCTGAAGTCAATAAAATTACACGGGTCAAGGCATCTCTGCTGGCTTGGGTCTTAGTTAATTTCTTTCTCTTTCCATGCACCAAAGAGAAGTTACATTGAGCGCTGAAGTTAGCCTGACACCATAATGCAACAGCATGAAGAATACAAACAGAGATAACACTGCTTAATGGCAAGAGTTGTAGTTTTCCTAACTGAAAACACTTTCCTTTTCCAGTACAACACTATGAATTTTCTGCAGTTACCATTTTCACCATTTGTGTGTCATCCCATAGGGCTGTTGTGAGTTGCTCTGTGTAATTAAAGTGTGTTATTTTGGCTATGACTGGATAAACATTATTTGATGCATTTTGTAATCCTCTCTTAAGTAGGGTGCCCTGGTATGACTTTCATTTTGTGATCCCATGAAAATGTCGCTTGACTAGTGCCCTGCTTGGGCACACAGGCATGAAACTAGCATTTCGTGTCTATGCATGATGTTTTATATACACTGAGAACAATGATATCTAGCTAGTGTGTTTGCACGGTCAGTTTGCAGTTCCTACTTAGCCTGTGGCATTAGCCTGTCTGTCTCAGTAACTACAGAATCTAAACCTTGAAAAATAACCCCACAAAAAACAAATGAGGGGCATCTCTGAATGAAAAGTTCTGATGGCTGGAGACAATCATGTCTCATGGTATTGAGGACCTTCTCTTCATTCAGATCTCAGAAGTCAACCCAGTAGTCAGCTCATCTCACAGTCATTATTAAATAATTTCAAAAGACTTTCTTTGTTTTGTTTTGGTTTTGGCTTTTTTTTTTTTCCCACAGAGAACTTAGTGAGTTCATGGAGAATGTTGCTGCATTTTCACCCTTCTCTTGCCAACACCTCTTTCTGGTCTTTATTCAGCTCTGTGATGTAGAGCTAGGAGTCTTGATTAATAGTGTGTAGATCAGGGACTGTGTTAAGATTACCTAGAGAAACCACGCCCCACTCCTACCCCACCACCACTACTCTCCAAGGACTTTAATATTGCCAAGTGAGCAACACTGGAACCTTTCTTTCTCTGTGATGGAGCGAGGTTGGTCAAAGGTGAAGCATGGGAAGAAATGGAGCCTGTACTCTGCTAACATGTCCTCACATCCCCACTTCTATATAACTCAGAACTTGGGCTTCAGTTCAGTTTCACCATCTGCACTCTGTCTTATTTCTCTTGCATCGGCCACAAAGGCTCATCTAATTCTCCATTGCACATCTTGCCCTCTTGCCCTGTGCAGCAACTCTCCACTGGTAGTTCTTGGATCTGGGCCTCTGGGACCTGCTAAGTTTCTGAGATGGGAGACAGAATCCGGGACACACTCGATCCCTGGCTCCCTCTCTTCATCGTCAGAGATAAGCAAAGCACACTACTCTCAATCCATTTTCGCCAGACCTGCTTTCACTGTTGTCTTCTATGTGCAGTGTTTTCTGGACAGGTTATATCTTCAGTGCTCCCTTTCTATCAGCCTCGTGGTATTATCACAATAATTGCATGTTAGAAGGAGCAGAATGAACGTGGGGAACATGAGGGCATGAGATTTCCCAGCTACAATTGCCAGGAGGCAATGAGTCCTGTGGAGTACTACAATTTAAGATTGAATTGATCTGAGAGACAAGGGTAAGAGTAGTTCAGCAATGCAGTTTATTTTAGTCTAGGTTGAAATTCAAACTTTTTTTAAGGGTTTTCCAATAATCCAAAACATATATGTTGATAAACCTTTCTCCAAAAAAGAATTTTTTGCAGAATCGCTTTTTACATTGAAAAAAAATCACTTTCTCACAAACTTCCTCACCCCTCAATGGAACAGAACAGTTAATCAAGACTAAGTTGTCCATTGAAGAGTCCCAAATAGTATATCAGAATTGTAGTTTCCAGTGATCGGGATCTTTTGATCCATGGACCTGTGCAAATTAGATTACCGTAGTGTTTCACACACACACAAATACTATTGCAATACTGCTCCTGAGTTTTGCATTGGTGACAATAGTTCGTTTTGTTTGCTGTTTATAGAATCTGCATGTGGGGGAAAAGAGAAGGGAGGCAGGTGCTGCTTTGATTCAATCATCTTAAAAGGTATCTTTCACGTTTCAGTTTAAGATAGTAAGTTGCAATTTTGGTAAATTTGAATCCTGGGGCTTTCAGTCGGTGCCCACAGTTCATGTAAATCTGGCAATGAAGTAATTGAGTTATCAGCCACATAGAAATACCTTGGCTCATACTGGCTTGAAACATGGTTATTAATAAGATCAAATGTGCTGATAGCTTTGCTAATCATTTAGCACAACAAATGTTGAGTAGAAAAAGATAACACTGTGAAGCATATAAGCATGTTTGAAATTACATTTTGACATATAACATCTACTTGGGAAAGTCACAGAAACAAAATGTAACATAGCAAAATACTCTAAGTACTATTTAATTTTAGGCCACTGAACTTGATCTGCACCACCACTCTCTATGGCTAGGAAAGCTCAAACGAAGAGCTTGTGTGAAATAGCTGTTCAAGGCTTTTTTCTATTTCCATTTCCATCTCTGTACATTTCCATTGTATATACATATCCCTAAAGGATAGCCTTGCATTCAAAGCATGAAGTTAGCATGAATTGCCTCTGACATGGAAGGTATTGTTAGCTTTACCTTTAACAGGTATTATTTTAAACTCAGCTTTATTTAAGCCTGAAAAACACACAAAGGAAGTTTGAGAAAAACATACTCAGAAGTACATTTTAGTGTGATTATTTTCATCTTTGGGACAGGAACTTAGAGCGCTGGAGGAAAAATAGCTTGTTAACGACAGAAGTTTAGTGCCTGAAAACCACTACATGTATAGGAAAATACCTGTCTCCAAGACTCCAGAGTATCTGGACTGTGTCAAACTTTGATGCATTGAATTGATAAATCTTTAGAATTAGTCATCAGATTTCTGTCCATGCTTTTCTGTTTTCATGGAGTCTTGTCTAATACCCCATGACTGAAGCCTGGTATCCTGTAATTTTCTCTGGTTTTTTATCTATATCCAGATGGTCAATGTCTGTGTTCATCCATGAAGAGGCTTCTGTGTCCAGGAGTTTCTTGCAGCTCAGGAAAATAAAATGGTTTTGTACTCTGGAAGCTTTGGAAAGTCTAATTGCAGTGCTTTGAAATATGCCTCCCACTTCCCACCCTGACTTTCTGATGTTCCTTCACCCATAGTAGAAGCAGCATGGGAAAACACTCTCTTTCCTTAACTTCTCTGGTTTTTGCACTCCAAGATATCAACTTAAACTGCTAAGGGAGGTGAGTTTGGTCTAGGTATGCACTTCTGCCTACTATTCCATTATATAGGTAGTACTCTCTGGCAGAGGGCAGGATGACCAGCTGGAGGTGACAATATCCTAAACTTGCACAGACTTGCACAGGCACGGCAACCCTGGTTTACATGAGTCAAAATGCCAGCACAGCTCAAGAGAGAGGCTTCTGCAGAGCCTATATGAATCCCACTGTGTTGGAAAAAGTGCTTTTGACTGCAACTGGTTTGAGTTTTCTGTGTGTTTGGAAATATAAAATGATCCCTTGGACTTAGCTGAAATAGTTTGCGTGGCCTTTTTTTGTTTTCAAGTCAAAACAAAAATTTATTATGGATGTTTCACAAGTAGGCACCAGAATAGCATATTGCTGACCTGTAATAAAAATTAAAGTTCCTGACACAAGATGATGAAATGGACATTTTAGCTATGATGTTTGCATTTGCCATTTTTTTCTGTTTGTTTTTTATGAATGCCTAAGTATTTATTTTGGATGCTGAAATGATGGTATCTTTTGCCTAATTTGATTTACAATGTAGCATTACATTTATTGTACATGGTAGCAGAAATGCTGTTTACTTTAAACAGTTTGTGAAACTCCCTGGAAAATGATGATTCTAAATAAGTTGAAATGTACTGCTTTGTGCAACAGATTCCCTGGTTCAATTGCATTAAAAAAAAAGGGAAGCTGAAACTTGCAACATTTTCAAAGACAGTCATCAAGCTTTGAAAATATCAATGTAAATCTTTACCTTAAAAATATAAAGAGGATTGTCAAAATCCCCAAATTGCTTTCATGTAGTTGCAGTGGGATCCATTCCACGGGTTGAAAATTGGTTTAACGCTGCCAGTGAAGAGCTGCTTTCGCCAAGGGAATGCCAAAGGGAACAGACATGCACCCTCTCCTCCAGAAAGAGCTAGCAAGTAAGCATGCCTGGAGCACTGTGGGTCTTGGGTGGTTCCCATTCAGCCAAAATACACACTAGAAACTCTCACTGTAGAATAAAACCAGCACAGAGCAAACTCCAGGTTAGTGCTACATATGGTACGTCCTTACTTTGCTCTCTGTCTCTTAGCTCTGCTAACTTGCCTGCTGCTGGAGGCTCCTCCTTGAGACCTGTATCCTAACCTTTTTTTTACCTGACCCTTTTTCCCCCTCCTTCTGGCATCCTCAATGAGGAGCAAATCCACCAAAGGCCATGGCTCTGCACTGCACTGCGAGCTTGAATCAGGCTCTTCAGCTCTCTTCTTCTGCCAAAGCCCTATCTAAGGGACCCAAGGTAGAAGAGCAGGAAGAGGGATCTCTGTGAAATTCTTCAGGTCTTGGAATGGGAATCACCACCTATTAAGTGTCCATCGCTCTCTAGTTGTTATTGAGGAAGCCTAGAGTACCTATTTCTAATACAGATTCAGAGTTTCACAGGGCAAGGAAGGCTATGCTTGTATTTAAGAAGATTCAGTCTGTTACTTTGAAGACATTCAGTGGGCCATGGGAAATGTTGCTTAGCTCCAAAAGAGGAAATTGGAAATTCCTGTCTTCCGAAAATATGAGTTTCTACTAAACTGAGCACAATGTGGGCCTGAGCTAGTTGAAAGCTCTTGATCTTCCCTAATTTAAGTGATTAAAAACACCTAGAGGGAATGAGAAATAGAATTCTAGTTGATACTTTTAACTGAAATAACTCTGAGTGTTTGAATAATAAGCACATAGTAAAATATAATTTGTTTTCAGGATTTATTTTTCAACTCCATGTTGTACAGAGAAAAGTTAGATCTGTAGCTTTACAGCTGTTCTGGGAAGGCATTTACCTCAAGTACTTGTTGTTTTTCTTTGGGTTTTGATAACTGTAACAAGATAGCCACCCCCAACTTTGTAATCACTTCTCTGTTTCATTGTCCCATCACATCCTGAGGCTAGAGAATCTTATGGATGTGAAGGATGAGACAAAGTTTAAGAAACACTGTATAGATATAAAATGGCAGCGCCACCACATTGATCCTTTCTCAGCTTTGCTGTTGGCAGAAGGTCAGTTGGATTAATACCATGTTCTATTAAAAATGTCAGAAATGGCATCACCATTGGTACAGATGACACTCTGACAATACCAGAATACCCTAGATGCCATTTTCAGAAACTTCATCAAGATATATCTAAATAAGACCTGTCCCAGAACTACCGTGATATCTCCATTGCCTGCTTTGTTCACCAAACATAAAATCAGGGCCAAAACAAGGATTCAGTGGAGTAATTTCACTAGGGTATATGTGAAAGGAATGTATGTGCTGGCACAGCTCTGCCTCAGCAACTGGAAAGGCTGACTGTGTGCTACAGATGCTCCTCAAGAAACTGGAAAAATGGTAAAGCATCTAAGCGACAGGGGCATCACTATTCTGGGATGCTGGTAAGGACAAGGCAATGTAGATCTGAAGCAGAGTCAAAGAGCACGAGTAGAGCTGACTTGTGTCCTTGACTCATGGAGGAGCTCATTTGGTAAATGATCCCTGATTTTTTCCCTTTGCAAATCTCTGCACTATTATTGGCTTTTCCCAGGTAACTGAGGAACTAATAAAGGTAGTTTATTAGTAAGGGTAGTAACTCACCCTCTTTAGAGTTGCTATTTCAGGCTGCCTGTAGGTATCTTGTGCACTCCTTGCCATGATATCTGATTCCCCATTTGAAGGTTGCTTTTGTTTTTGCTACAACTAAAAGTTTGTTTAGACCTGTTTCTTAAAAACTAAAGTTTTTAATTCTACAACATCATGTGCAGTCACCCAGCAAAAGCCAGGCTAATGCTGAGACATGATGGGATAAGAGTGGGGAAAAGAGCAGATAGGAAAGGTACAATGCCACAAATTTAGTTGGAGATCTTCAAGAGAATGTTCCATTCAAATACCGTATTGAGGGCACATGCTCTCCTCTGTCAAGGGCATGGGAAAATAAGAGTTGTTTAAGAATCAGGGGTTGGGATTTTAGTTAATTCTGTAGTTTCTCCTTAGGATTATGCCAACCATGTCAATAAGGGCCAGTTGCATGCTGTCTCTGGACTTCTTCATTTGCTTATTTCTCAGTTATTTGAATCGCTGTGCTCAGATTGCTGAGAGCCCCACAACAGGAGATACCTGCCACAGATCATCTGCCAAGTGTTTTTTTTTTTTACTCTTTTTCTGCTGCTTCATAGTAAGATGCAGATAATGGAAAAATGAACCAGCTCATCTTGGCAGCAGGCAGTACTGCATTGCCATCTGCTGCAAAGTAAAAGGTGTTCCAGCATGGCTACGGATAGCTGCAAGTTGGAGGATAAAATTATGGGAGCGGACTTATGATAGATATTGAGGGAAAGGAGGGCTGCAGTTAGGACCATGGAGCTTTGGATCACCATTTCTTGCTAAATAACCAGGGTAAATGCAATACACCTCATGGCACAGGAGATACCTCTGGTTTATAATTGCATGAAGAACACCTCTACTAGCAGGGAAGAACCATTTCCTCTCAGCAGGGACAGAGGGGTGGGAGTTTCTGCTGCAGCTGGGGAACTATCCAGTAACAAAGAAGTACACCACAGTAGGGAAAGCAGTACAAAAGAATCTAGGAAAGATTTCTTTTCTTAAGTGATCAAAGTTGGACAGAGCCGGAGGTCATGCTCCATTAGGAACAAACAGTGCTGTTAGTCCCTCTCCAGCTTTCCAGTTGTGTTGCTGAGTGTCAAGTTGAGGATTTTTGTATTCTACTGGTCCTGGATCAGGGTCACCCGAATTAGACATAGCACGGACACGCAGTAAACTCTTCCTCCAGAGAGACTGCAGTCTACATAGAAAAGGCAAGATGAAAGATGGGAAGGGAAAGAAAAGAAAAGCGTCTGGACCAAGCTAACGCTGCTGCTGAGGGTCAGAAGTGGGAACCAGGGTTTTAGCACTAGCATCAAGCATCTAGAATTTTATCTCAGTTTTGGCATCTAGCACTTTATGCTGTCAGACACATTGCCATTCCTTTATATCCTCAAGGACCACACAATGTGTCTCTAAGAAAGATGACTAGTGACTCTGTGAGCTTGCACTCCTCCACCCACTTTTGGATTTGTTCTGTGGATGAAAAAAAGATTGCTCTGTCTGGAGTTTGATACTTTTTCATTAACAATTTTTCTCTGCATCTCTCAATGTGTTTGAATTTCTGTTCCCCTGCCTGTTAAGCTGTTACCAAAGTCAGGATGGAATTTTCAAGTCAAATGTACATTCTTCAGGTATTTTCTTTTTCCTTTTAAGAAAGGAGAAGTGAAAGTATCAGCCCCCTACAAAGAATCTCTGAGAGCTCATGGCCCTAGCAAGTGGCAGGGGTGCATGTTTATTTCCTTTTATTGAAAGATTCTTACGCATCAATGTGGCTCAGACACAGAGAACTAAAAGCCAGAAGCATAAATTCACCTTTATAAGCTTAAACAACATCTTAAGGAGTGTAATTTGACAGCATTATAGATCAGAATAAGCTCCTTTATGCTGCATGCTGCAAAATTGAGCTGTGATAGATGCAAAGGTTGCTGCCAAAGGGCCTGCAAAAAACATGCAAGAGGAACAATAACAGACTACCATAATGATGCATAAACCAGAAACCCAAGCAAACTAAATTCACATACAGTCTGCAAAAACTATCAGAAGCCTTCTTTCATAGTTTGGTTGTTACCTTCAAAAGCAGCAACGTTTAGGCACTGTCTTACTGATTTTGGCCAATTTCCTGATTGGCCATATTCTCTGCAAACAGACAGACATTTTCCTATACATTTTTTTGGTGGAAAAGAGAAAGTTTGCCATTCTGGATCAGATCAATGAACCGTCAGAAGAGACCTCCTGCCTTTATTCCTGCCTGGTGCCTGATGTCTTGGTAAAAGCTCCTCCTTGACTTATTTTCCCAGTCAGATATGTAATGATGCCAGTAAGAGACATACATTACTTCCAGAACCCTCTGGGGAATCAGTGCACACCATAAACCACGAGTTTTGATTATCAGTACGTTAGATGTTAAAGCTACAGCTGCAACAGTCAGAGAGAGCATCAGCCAGAGCTTCTTGAACACAGTAGTATTATTCCACTGATGCGACCCACTGCAGAATTTTTGCATGGCTCAGCTGACTCTATGGTGGGTAAAAATCATTCTTGTTCAGAGAACATGCGCAGGGCTTATGAATCACTTGAATGTCCTTTAAATCCTCAAAGCAGGGATTAAGTAGGACTTAAGAGGAACATATGACTTGTGCTTGTCCTCAATACAGTGGTGACTTTCATATTATGCGAAGAAATAGCTCCTTTGATTGTTCTGTATTTACTTGGTGTCAATGTCACTGGATGTCTTTGTTTTTCCCCTGTACGGCGTAAAAGAACAGCCTGGTCTGCTTGTACAGTGTTTTCGCAAAACAGGATTCCACACTGAGTGGGCCCTCCAACCATTGCTGTAGTAACACATAACAGTATTCTGATTAATTTAATGCTCCAAGTTATAATTCACAGATTCTTCGTCCTGCTGGCTAAATAAGTAGAGTCCTTTGTCCTTCGTGGGCTAGTTGGCAAAGAGTATCTTTGCACAAGTGAATTTGATTTCTGTTCCCTATTGCAATGTACCACTTCCTCTTTAATGAGGATTCTCCTTTATCTCCTTCAGTTGATTGTTTCCCCAGATTTTGCAGCAGAAAGGTCAAAGTTCTGCTCCACGCACTGATTTTCCAGCTGGTAGCAACCCAATGAGATGTGTGTAGTCACAAGCACCTGTGTGTTAAAAGTATGACCTTTTTAAAATAAAGTTAACTCTAAAAAATTTACAGCTGTGGATAATCTGAAACTATTCACAATTTGTGATAAATTTAATAAATTGAAGTGACCAATGAAAGAAGGATTTGCTTTATGGTGAAATACTTTATTTTTACATAATTTTTTTCCTATACCAACCATTCACCACCTTCAGTGCTATATTCAATGCATTTTAAATCTCTGGTTTTTTCCCCACAATACAAGATACCCAAACATAGACCTAGTGTTACAGATAAAGATATCATCCAATATCACATCTTAATGGTTATATTTCTATTTCTCTTTATTCATCAAACAAAATGTCATTATTACTTTTCTACTGCTTTGCTGTTGCAGGAAAATGGCCTCACACAGCTACGCACAGTGACCTAATACAGGCCTAGGTAAAATTTTCATAAGGAAACCTGAAATCTGTCCATAGATATGTGTTAGTTTTTTAATTCTGTAAAATTATAAACAAATGCATAAAAAACCCCCTCTATTTATTCAAAGTGGAAAAAGAGATGGATTTGCCATATATAAAACATGCCCGGACACAGGAGGCCTGGGTGGTGGGTATTATCTGTTCTTGCAGCTAGATTGGGTGCCTTTCATTTCATGGAACGCTCCATAGGCGAGGTGTTGGCTTATGAGGACAGAGGCAAGCGTAAGGTTTATGTTTTTAAGCTGTATCGATGAGGGTAAGGAAAATCAAAAATCATCACTGGATGACAGTCTCTGAATCCAAATAAAGGTAGCAAGTGGGTTGAGTGTGGAACAAGGATTGTGCCTCCCCAAAAAGCATGCCTGCAGCTTCAATTACTGGGTCACCTTCAGGTTTCAGGCAGACACCTAGCATCCCTCTGCAAGTGCGTTTGCTGGACTTTCCCATACATCAGTGGCTGAGATGTTTACCCAGGATTATGTTGCTGCAGTCCCACGTCGGGCAACTGGCTTTGGCCAGGAGATTACCTGTTCCAAAGCACCTCTTGGAGTGTAGGAAAAAGAAGATATTCGGTAAGGTTGAGTAAGAACAGAGGTTCAATATTCTGACTCAGGTTTGGAGAATCCTAGTGCATGTCTTTGCCTTTTATAATACACTGCTATTAGCAGAACATTTAAAAGTAGCTGCTGGCAAGATATTTTGCACTGTGCTGTTATGTTTGCCCTACAACATACATCTTGTCATACTTACTGCTATCTGTACCTTGTTGAAAGGCTCTTCCTGGCATGTCTTGCATTAGCAATGTGTTTCTCTGCTGCACAGTACAATGAGATCATTATCCTGGGATCAATCCTTAGACATTATTAAGTCAGAAAATACTGCCGTACAGTGTTGAATACTAACTCGTGGACTATTGCTTTGAGGCAATGGGACACAGACAGGAGGTAATGCAGATGAATGTCCTTTCTCTTTTCCTACATATTACACAAGGATTTGAAATGTGAGACATACCAGGGCAAAAGCTTTAGAAATTCAGAAGGCAAGCAATTTGCAAATAAATCAGCAAGTTGCCATGTAGGGAGGGAAAGATTTGTCTGAAGTGTAATGGCCCTACTGCAGTGTGCTCACTGAGCTCTTAGTGGTATTTTAAATATCATGAGATTGAGAGTTCAAGGGAAAATAAATCATAAAAAGAGGTGCTCAGAACTCGAGTGGTAGGATCTAACAAAGCACTTAAGAAATACACCCAACAGAAAGCAGACTGTTCCCTTCTGCCATAGACAGCACGGAAGAGGGGAGGTTCAAGTTCTGCTGAAAAGGAATAGGTTACAAACCTCTAGAGGCCAAAACAGACCCTGGCCCAGACATAAGTAGGACAAGACACAAAAAAGCAAGATTGAGAAGCTAGAACAATAGCAGTGCCCAAGGCAGAGAAAAGATTGGACATTGATGGACTGATAGTCTCTGAGGGGTGCCTAGCTGCCTTCATTTTGGGTAAGACTTAGAATTATTTTGAAGCGCTTACAACTACCTGAGGACAAGGCTTCAAAGCATCTGAGTCTTTCACTTTAATACACAGTAGCTGCCAGTATTTTTGTTTATTCAAGTTCCTTCTTTTTGTATAAATAATTGCTTCTGCTTCACTTCAGCTGTCTCTCCAGTATACAGCAACTATTCTGGCCAGGCGGGTCAGCAAGCACTCCAAAAAGAAACTATCCTATTCCTGAAAGAGGACATACAACTATAACTCTAAACTGAGGCTATCAGGTAAGTACATGTTTGAAACACACCCTGCTAGGCATTTTTACCTCCCCTGCATGCTGATAATAATGCAAGAGGAAGCCCTGCTGCCAAAGCAGCTCTGCAAAGCAACCTGCGCTGGGAGGTTTCATCACAGAGGGACAACGGTAGCAGGGAGCATTTCCAATCCTGTGCCACAGGCACAGCCACTTGAACTATCCGCTCAGCATTTTCTGCCCTTGCGTGGTTCTTTCAAGCTTTTTGTAGACTTACAGCTGAGGCTGCAGATCCTGAGTCCCTCCAAGAGAGGTGGAGCCCCTTACTGCAGAGCTTTTGATTTCCCCTAGACCTTTCAAGTTACTCCCCATTTCCTGTTTGTGCTGCTATGCTGCCCAAGAAGCTTGGTGCTGATGTCTTCTATGAGGTCCTGCACTTGCTTGGTCTCTGCTCAGGTTGTGTCAAGTCGTTTCTCCCAGCTCTGTGGCTATCTTCAGTTTTCCTTTACCACTGTCCTGTCACTGTAGTTATTACCTATGACCCCTGCCAGATTGCAGCTGCTTTCCTTTGGCCATTACCCCTGCTGCTACTCACTGTCTATCGTCATATCTGCTCCAGTCTGAAGAGCAGCCACAAATGACTGTCTTGTGTCTTCCTTTTTTTTTTTTTTTCCTGTGAGTGGCTCGTTAAGTGTAACTGTTTCTAAAGCCTGGCTGCTGGACTGCAACCCACCCCCCTCCACACCTTCTTCAGTCCATGTATTCCTTGCTTCCCATCTAGTCTTAGGGAAAAAGCATTGCTGTGGACCAGCTTTGGCAGGTGAGCATCTTTTCCTGACTGTCTTGCTTTTGCTATCCGTCCCTCCGCTGTGTATGCTGCCAACTTTGTTTGCTCTCGCTCTTTTCATTTTTGATACCCACGGCAAGACATCTGGTGCTCAAATCTGCCCTGTTAAGTGCTGAATCGCTTAAATTCTGCTGCAGCGTGCTACGAGTCATGTCAGAGCACAGCGTGTTAGGCATGTCATACTGTGGAAAGGCACTGCTTGACTCCTGATCAGTTCTTGCAGAGCTTTCTCCAGAGTCACCTCTCAGAAAGCAGACTGTCCATCTCCTGTCCTTAAAAATGACCATTTGCAAAGGCATCTTGGAGCGGCAGAAGGATCATAACTGATCAGCATACCCTGCACGCGTCACGCTGGGTCATACATGCTCTGCAATGCACATTGGTGCCTGGCCAATGGAAATAGTCGAGCTCAAATAAAGCACCCTCTATCCCTAGGTATGAAATTATTCATTTCCTGATGTCAGCTCTTATATCTGCAGGGATTACTGCTTGTCCTGCTTTAAATAAAATCCCATCTTGCACATGTGCACACACACACACAAACAACACTCAATCCTTTTGCCTAGTAACAAGACGGGCGATGCCTGTGGTCCTTCTTCCTTCCAGTATAGCCACACACTCTGTGTACAAACTGATTTAATGCCTTTATTATCCCACCCAGACAGCTTTCAGGAACACTCAGCACTTCCTCAGCATTCTTTCTTTTTGCTGGAGCTCACACTGCATCTTTATGCCGTGCCCCAAAGTGACACAATGGGATTGTCCCACCTCCCCTACACAGGGGCAGCAACTCCTTGTTTATCTGAGTCCATCCCGGTTGTGTCCGGGCTCCACCAGTAAGTGCTTCAAGGTGCTGACTTTGCAGCTGTGTGTCTCCAAGCTTTCTGTGGCTCTATCTGTTCCAGGGGTTTATAGCAATTTGGGACTGGTTCCCTGCATTGGATTGCCTTTACCCATCACATGGGGCTCTGACTGCTGCCAAATGGTGTCTCTGTGTGTTAACTGCTTAGATGATTCTTGTGTTCTGAGAGGCAGGAGGATAAACAAGAAGAATCTAATAGTTTATCTTCTCTATGAACCCCTAGAAATCCTTCACCACTTTTGCTCTGGACATTTCCTTAGTGGCTCTAAGGTTTTTGAGGTATAATTGGAAGCACTCAAAAGTTCATAGATGTTCAGGTCACCGTTCTCTGCAAACTTCAGCTTATCTGCATTCAGGCTAATATGCTGTTCTCAGTATCTCCTTGGGGCCAGTCACAGTCTGGAATCGTGGCTGGGCACTCCCTCTTCTTCAACACTTTCAGTTACAGTTGAAGTGTCAGAAGCCACCGCCTTGGTGCCTGGGAGTCCCTCTACTGAGCATTTCAGTTTCTGCTGGGAACACTGTGGTCATGATCATGTTCCTGGCATTCACACTCTGTCAGGTGTGATAAAGGTGATCACGGATTCAGTTCAGGATCCTGTCCTAACTCCTAAGAAACACTGAATACTTTTGAATTTGACGCATCAAATTAAGCCTGACTTCTATTACTGCTAAAGACTGGTGACTTCTCTCCAATCCCGTATACACTGGTTTGGCATCAGTGTAGATTCTCATTTTTATGCAGATGCCTGTTGTTTTTCCTTTTTCAATGCCACTGATTTATTCTCTGCTCCTTTCTCTGTAGGTCTCTTGACATCTCTCCTTTACAGAGTTTTCCCTCAGTAACTTTGAGAATGCCAATACAGTTTTATGATTTGGTAGCTTGAATGCCAGGTGCGCAGTCAGCTTTTGAGATAGGCATCAGTGTCCTTGAACTATAAGGCGACACTTTTTTGGAAGGCTAAATAGGGCCCATGGGGACTTCTCCTCCTGCTCCCTCAGACTGAAGATATTCTGGTAGTATACTATGCTTACTACATGGCTTGCTTAGCAATGGATGGACTTTTTGAGTGTCCTTTATCATGAGACCAAGTGATAATGTGCCATATTTCACAGCAACTAACCAAGAGCTTGTATCTGTCCACTGGCCTCAAAATAGCCTCAACTGTAAATCATCACCGTAAATTGTAAGTCTCATTACTGCAGTCTAATGTTGCTGTTAATGAGTGTTCCTGGAATACTGTTGCAGGTGACCTTGCAGCCCAGCTAGGACTAAATTTGGCTCTGATTCGGCGTAATTAGGGCTGTGGTAAAACTGGTGGATTATTCGAGCACTGTGAGTACCCTGAAATGCCTTGATTTACTAAGCCACACTTTCTTTTCTCAGAAAACTCAACTAAATGATGATGCTTGTGTTCATCACCACTCTGTCTTCAGCCTCAAGCTTGGGGTTTCATAACAAGACTTGTTGTACCATAAGGAACCACTACTTTCTGATTCTCTCCTGGGCAGTTCAAGTAGAAATGCCATACGAGGGAGGCTTTCTTCAGATATGTGTCACCTTTGGTGAAGCATCTTTCCTATAAGCTGGAATCATTCTGCAAATGGTCTCACACAGGAGAAACTTCAGGGTTCCCAAAGCTGAATTCTTGGTTGTGTATTACAAGGACCCACTGCCAGAACTACTTCTGGGTTTTACAGGAACGTACTTGCTCTGGTGTTGTTCTGTCTTCCTCAGGTGTTCCCCTTCTCTGACAGCAGCGCTTCATATGATGCTCGCCCCTAGTGACATGGGGAAGGTTCAGTCTCTGGTCTCTACACCCCGGGGCCAGCAGCACTCGTGAACAAAGTTCTTGCTCCACTGCTTGTATAAGGTCTCATACCAAGTAATGCAATCATGGGAAGCCAAAAGTGGGTACTGTTAAGAAAGAAGTCATGTGTATTAAATACCTGAGTATGCTCAGGTAATCACAGGAAGAAGCAGCTATTGCTAAGTCATTCAGGACTTCTTCTCCAAGTGCTGTTCCAGGTGTGCAAAATGGGAAACAGAAATTATTTTCAAAGCCTTGGTGCATAGGTCTCAATAAAATAATGCTCTCTTCCTTTCACAGGCCAGACCAGTCTGCTTGAGCAGGGGCTTGTCTCAGTATCAAGCTGTCAGTTGGACAAAACTCTGGGAAAGAAAAACTAGGACCAGGAAAAGAGGTCAGAGAAGGAGGAACTAATATTAAAACCATGAAAATATTGCTGCTAAGCATTTTTAATTACACTTCATGTAGAAGTGTGTTCCTCCTATGGGTACACGTCCACAACAGTTTGGTATTTTCTAGTGTATCTTGGGCACTGTGGGGTGGATTAGCACTTTGTCCTTCCATTTTGTCTGATGATACAGCTGTTTTGGAGGAGGACAAAAGCAGGCTCAACCCTTTCCTAATACAGCACATTCTGTGTTCTCCCCTGTCCAGCCCTCCTTCCACTGCCACAACTTTCCCATATCCAATCCACTGATGTGGCACAAAAAGCAGCAAGGTGGCAGCATCTTTTCTCTCCAGGCTGGTCCTAGCAGCGAAACTGTCATGTGAGTGAGGGCAGTTTCTGCTTCCTTCTTAACAGGGATGCACTCCCAACCTCTCATCTTCCCTCTGTGTAGCAACAGGACTGGATCTACTCATTGCCTCTTTTGATCATAGAGGGCCCATATTTAAGGCTTTAAAAAGGGGCAGGAAAAACAACAAAGTGATATGACAAGAGGGAACAAAAGTCATTGTCATCTCCCATCAGCTATCAGTATGCTTTGAAGCATGAGATTTGATTATCCCAGTCATAACAATGCCTAATAATACTGCAGGATAGTAACAAGGCTCATAAATCAGTATTAAAAGATAAAAACCTTTTAAAAGATCCTTTGTTCCTCCCAAGGAATAAAACTCAACTGTCAACACCACAAGCTCACCTTTGGTTCTATCTGTTGACTCTTTCCATGTCATAGACCATTACGACTGATAGAGGCTCTGCAAGGCAAATCAAAACATATCCTCTCACGCATAGCATCTTATGTCTCCAAGGCCATTAAACGATGTCTATGGTGACATCTGCACAACTCATTTGTGGGTTTATGCAGCTCTAAATGGAGAGATAATGTTACTAGGTTGTTTTCCAGGCTTGGACAAATTGGGGCTACAATGCCTATGAAGATCCATAAGGTTCAAACAACCAGGACATCACTTGCCACTTTGGATTTTGCAATGGCTTCTATCACATGAACTGTCTCTTCATGTTGAGGAAATTTAGCATGCTGAGAGTGTCACTCATGACACCTACATGAATCATGTCATGCTGGGAAATCCACTTTGCTTCTGTATCTGTTGATTTCAATCAGTAGTTTTCAGGTCCCATGGTCACAGTATTTAAAGCCTATTTCATTGGGTAAAACCAATGGTTATTTTTTAATCCAGCTTAAGATTCACAGTCATTCAATACAATTTTTCTTTAATAGAAATAGACATTCTTTAATAGACAATTCTTTAATAGACAATAGACTAAGAGTTTTAATCAACAACTTGAGTCTCTGTCTCTAAAACAAAAATATTATTCTTTCTCGCCAGGGGAAATCTTTCATTTGCCAGACTGAAACATAACAACCTGCAGCTTTCTCTACAAGGCAAGACGTTGAAGTTGCAGAAACTGTTCTGCTTTTGCTGCGCTGACCTACCTTTGACACAAGGAGTCTATCAGTTCTGGTTGCCTATGAAATGTTACATCAGCAGCCATCGAGGACGGCAGCGAAGCTCCTCAACCTGTGCGACTCACAATGCCTGCTGCTTCCCCATCTGCTTGTGCTCATCCACACTACCATGCCAGGCTGGACGCACTTTCCATGGGGGAGCTCAAGTGGACAGCGAACGGCTATCAGAGAGGGATAATACCATTTGCATTGTACCACCAGATCTACCGCCACAGAAAGCTGGGCTTTTGATTGTCTGCGACTTGTAGTTTCCCTATGATAACTTTTGCTCCTGAACAGAACTTCCCAGTTTGACCCTTGGGCGGGATTATCAGTTCAACTGCTGGTGGCCATTTTCTGTAATATAGAAAGTATGAAATAGCAGCAGCCTGACTTCAAATTTGGCAGCAAGTTGGAGTCTCCTTCCATGCCTTAACATTTAATTCAGGCTACTTAGCACTGTAATGTGTAACATATGACCTCTTTGCAAGACCTAGTTTTACTGCTCATTAGTCTATGTACCTTAACAAGATTTTCAGTGACCCTATAGCTAATAGTCCACTTTTCTTAGAAAGGTATCTACCTTCCGGCATGATCGCTTGTCAGTAATGCTAGTCAGATTGGAATGAGAAATCACTGAGTTCAAAGCTATTCAAAATCAGGAGGGGGGGTAGTAATATCCCAGGTTGTCCTTTTGTTACCCTGTAGTGTAAAAACAAAGGGTGCTATTTTTTTTTTCTTTTCTGCCACTGGTGTACCCACAACTTCCAATGAGGATTTGGGTTCTGCTGTGCTGAGACAGCCCTCAGGAACAAACAGCCTAAGCAGCTGTGACAGGCAAAGGAAGCACTTTTAGCCCTGTTTTTCAGACGTGAAAGCTGAACGTATAGGCTTGCCTGCAATCCTGCAGGAAACCAAGGGCAGAACAGCACCTTGAACTCAGGCCTCTGATTGTCAGATCTGTGTTTTCATCACACTCCTGAGCGTACATATTTGTCTTTGGACTAGTACAGGGGGATATAATACTGCACCAGAGGCGGGTGAGCGCTAGCTCACAGAGCTATTTCTGCAAAGCAGTTCCAAGTGCACTGAATGCAGAGCTCTCCGAATACTTTGCAGTCAGCTCTGTGCAGCATGTCATCCAGGCGTGGAATTCACTGCCATAAGAGGATGTTGAGTCAAAGACTGTAGCTGAGTTTCTTGAAGGGTTGAAAAACAGTCCGGTTAGGTTAGGCAACAGGACTGCCTTTTGGTTTTTGAGGGGTTTAGTTTGTACAGGGTCTAGGGCTGCTGGGTCTAAGGCTGGGTGCTGATGCTGAGCTGCTAAACTGTCAGACAGAAAATCAGCGATTGTGATTTTCACTAGAAGACTCTCTCTTTTTTTTTTAGTGTTTTGATTGTTTTGCCCAGCAGCGACAGAAAGAGACTTTTCTCTTGCTCAGAACTTCACCAGAAGTTTCTCACAAAACTTTCAGCATATGTGACGCTTGGTGGAAAAAAAAAAAAAACCAAACCCATACCAGGCTAGACAGGAAATCTGTTTCTTTTTCTTTGCACTTTTGTTTCCACCAGGGCTGGTGCATGCAGCATGCAAAGTAGCTGTGATTACAGCGCAGCTATGGCTAGAGGATTTTAGAGTAGTTTGTACTCTAGCAGAAAAACCCAAACCACACCACTGTCAAAAAAACCTCATGCCAAAACAACAAAACTTGGGGATAAATAAGGGAAAGGGAAGAAGAGACACAAACTGTCCGCGAGGTCAGGTGGTTAAGTATTTTTGGACTGCCAAGGTGGTGATCTTAAGTGAAGATAATGTATTATGCAGTGGAAAGCTAATGAGACCAGGTCTGTTAAACATGGACTTGGTGTTACTTAGCTCTGGAGTGCTTCAAATTACACGGGCCCAGGTTGTATTTGATCGCCTCTCCCGCTTTGACAAAGTGAGCAGCGGGCTTTTATATAATGTACACGATCAGATACTGTAGGGAACAAACCTGCACTGGCACGGGAGGCAAGCTGATGACATAATGGGTCTTCTCCATCTCGAAGTTATGTGATTCATCAATTAAATGAATTCAGCGGGATAAAGCAGCATGAAAGGGCAATTTCCCTCTAATACGCTGCCTGCCGATTAACTCTTCCCTCCCAATTCCAGCCACACCGCTTGGGATCCAGCCGCCGCCGCTATGCCCAGGAGGCTCCGGCTGCTCAGCCCCGTCCGCCACCGAGCGCACGGCGGGCGGGGGGCCGGGACTGGCACCGGCAGCAGTACCCGCACCCCCGGGCCGAGCCGTGCCGTTCCGTGCCGGGCCGTCCCCGCACCGCGGGGGCTCCGGGCACTGCAGGCGCAGCCGCTGCGGCGTCTCGCTGGGTGCGGGACGTGTAAAGCCCTGCACCACTCCGGCCGCCTCCTCTGCAGGTGCCGCGCTGGGCCAGCGGGCAGAGCCCAGCCGGCTGCCCGCCGGGGGGAGCGGGCAGGGGGTCGAGCGGGGAAAAGCGACGACCCGCTAGCCCCTCTGGGCGGCGGGCACCTGCCCGGCCCGCCTTGTCCACNGCTGCTGCTGCTGCCGCCGCCGGGACGAGCCAAGACCGACTCCGGGGATGCGGCTGCAGGACTGCGGCTCTCTTACATCTCCCCAGCCGCCGCTGCCCAGCGCCCGGCTCCTTTTCCAGCTGTCTTAACGGAAGAGAGCAGGAGAGCCAGCAGCTGTCTAGGACTCCTTGATTTTATTTACTAACTCAAGCCTTTTG